>CM056387.1:32310104-32665074 GCA_029718625.1 Synaphobranchus kaupii
GAGAGAGAGAGAGAGAGAGAGCTCAGGAAGGGCAGGCAGAGGTGGTTTCCACTGGGCTGGGGGCAGAGTGGCTCACATGCTCCCTGCCCTTCCTGTTGGATCAAGCCCAAGCCCCCCCCCCCCCCCCCCCCCCCATCACATCCATTACAGCTCCACCCTCCAGTCAGACTCATGGGGCTGCAGCTGTGAGTGTGAGTGTGCCCTAACTCACAGAAATGGCTCCTTAGTGTTTGTTTTGCAACCAGAATACATGGCTTCATTTGCAATATTTTCACAAGGCCGTTTGTCTAGGTCATTTTTCGTCACACTGTTCCGCAGGAAACAAGGACCCAGATGCTTGCCCTGGAAACTGTATTTCAGTAGTGTTTTAAGGAGGGGGTTGTGATTTCAGTAGTGTTTTAAGGAGGGGGTTGTGATTTCAGTAGTGTTTTTAAGGAGGGGGTTGTGATTTCAGTAGTGTTTTAAGGAGGGGGTTGTGTTGTGGGGTTTCACATGCTTTGACTGCACCTTTGGGGCAGGAAGCAGAGGATGAGGAGTACATTATCAGGAGCCTTCGACTCCCTGAAAGCCCGTCGCCCGTCGCCCATCACCAGACTGCACCCAGGCTCATCTCAGAAACCTGCAATCTGCCAAACCAATGAATAAATAAACATATTAATAATAATAAGGCATCACTGATTAAAGTATGAATTTCAAAGAGGTGAGCACAAAAAACAAAGCAAAGCAAAGGAGGGTGGTGAAAAATATTCAACCTATTTTAATAAGTTATGTGTTTTCCTGTGAGGTAATTCTTGTTGAAATTTGGTGCACGCACGCTGGAAGTGTACGGGGTTAATGTTGCGGATCTCGGGTGTGGTAACATTCTGTGGAGCAGCTTGCTGAAATGAACACCCCCATAAACGGCACAACAAATGAATTGTATACTGTTAGTTTGTGCAACGTTTAGGTTGTGGTCCACACAAAACTGGTGTCCTTCAGTACTGTTGCCTATCTCCGACTGATACTGGACATGACTGTTGTTGTCGGCGATTGGTTGTGAGGTGAGATCAGTATTATGTTACAGTGAGAGTGAGTTGAAATGGGGTGATAATTAATTCTAAACACCGACTCACCCTGGAGGGCTCTTTAAGAGTACAACAGTGCTAAATGCGCAATGGAATAAATGCTTGAATTGAAGTTTTATCCATCAGAAATGTGCAAGTGAAAAGTCTCTTCCAACTGCTCACAGAGATGGCTTTAATGAAAACCTAACATGCCCTCGTGGTAATAAATACCACACGTGACTCAATAGTCTTTGTAATCAGAAGTGTGTGTTGAATTTTTTCTCTCTCTGTCGTTGGTAGTTGTTGAGAACAGATTGTAGTTCTCATCCTGTCTGCGGAGCTTGAGTCAGTCCATTAGACTGGGGCAGAATAGCGTCACTGCGCTCGAAGCCTAAGACAGGAAGCGGTGTGCACAAACCTCAAGACTGCCTTCAGCTAGGGTTGCCGTGAGACGTGAACAGGTGATGCCAGAGACAGGAAGTGAAGGCTCAGCCACAGGGGAGGGGCAACAGAGGAGGGGGAGAATGGATGGATAGAGAAGAGGTTTTGTGGACTGGTTGCTCTGTAAGAATCTGAAGAATGTCAGAATGAAGAAATGTCAGAATTTCGCCGCAGCTGGAACGTGGTGTTTTTCCCTTAAACACTCTTATCCTACAAGCAATCCATGGGTGAACCATTGCTTCAGGTTTGCTCTGTTGGGGGGAGGTTTCCTTAGTGAATCTATGCCATGAACACTGTGATCTGGGCACCACAGTGATGTATACCTGGATATGAAGGGATTGAGTCATTGGCAACTGCAATTTATTCAAGATTGCACTTTCTCTCTCTCTCTTTTGACACTTAATTTTTTATAGGTTACGGTCTAATCGCTAACTAACTACTGTCATCGTAACACTGATTGAGGCAGCACTGTCCAATTTTCCTTTTGTAACGTGTTCATTGTTATTTCCTCCTCAGCTTGACCAGATGATGGCTGGACCCAGAGGCCAGGGTTACTGTCGCGGAGGACAGCGATGGGCGTGACACAGAGAGACCTGGATACTCTCGCGTTCCGACAACCTCCAGTTTCTGTCCCTTCCAAAACCTAAAGAACAGGACTGAAGATTTTGTGGGATACACTTGTATTCCGAGAACCTCACACTTCCTGTCCTGTCTAAAGGTTTTTAAAGCGTAAACAAGGAGCCCAGATTTCTCCTCTCGCACCTCTTGTTTGGGGGGGTCATTTGGGACCATACGAGATGCCCATCCTGAAGCAGCTGGTGTCCGGGTCGTCCCAGACCAAGCGGCGCTCGCGGGCTCGACCTTACCACCGAGATGATCAGCGCCCCCGCTGGGGGACTTCCGCCACACCATGCACGTGGGGCCGGGGGGGCGACACTTTCGGGGACACCTCCTTCCTCAGCAGCCGCTCCGGGGAGCCCCCGCGGGCTGGCGACATCACGCCCCACTCCCCCAGACCGAGCCTTCTGTCACGAACCTTCAGGAGCAGCAAGCGCTCCCAGTCGGTCACGCGAGTGGACAGGTGTGAGAACCTGTTAGCGCCCCTCGCGGGCTCCCCGGACCCTCGTGAAAAACGCCTTCTCCCTGCCGCACCTCAACGACGAGGGCGGGGAGAGGGGACGGGGTGTGCCCAAAAGTCTCTCCTCCAGCCGCGTGGATCGGCCCCTCTGAGACGGACGGCAGGCCTGCTAACGGGGTTGCGGCCCTGGACCCAGAACAGGTGGAGCGGAGCTTCGGGGAGCTGACGGCCCTGCCCTTCGTCCTCCGCCCCCCCGCGGTGGGGCCATGAGGCGCACCGAGTCCGTCCTCTCCTTCCACGTGGACCTGGGCCCCCTCCATGCTGGGGGACATCCTGGATGTGATGGAGAAAGAGGAAGACAGCCTGGGGGACGAGGAGGGAGGGGCGTCCCCACCACACAATGCCCAGGATGAGGAGGGAGGGGCGTCCCTACCACACAACGCCCAGGATGAGGAGGGAGGGGGCGTCCCCACCACACAACGCCCAGGATGAGGAGGGAGGGGCGTCCCCGCCACACAACGACCAGGTCAAAGAGGGAGGGGTGTCCCCGCTACTTAACACCCAGGACGAGGGAGAGGAGGAGGAGGACAACAAGGAGGAGCACGACAAGGAGGAGGGACAACGGAGAGGAAGACAACAAGGAGGAGGAGATAGAGGAGAATGGGGAGGAAGAGGAAGAGGGAGACTCACAGGAGCCCATAGTCCAGTCTCCAATCACTGAGAATATGGAGAACACCACCAAGGGCCCCTGCACCCCAGAGACCCAGCCTACACACCCTGAGAACCACCACCTGGACACCCCCCCCAGAGGAGATACCACCCAACCAGCTGCAGGGGGAAGAAATGGACTGCACCAAGTGCAGCCAACACAGGGGGAGGAAGAGTGCTTCTCATTTATGGAGGAGGAAGATGATGAAATTAGAGTGTAAAAAAAAACAGACAAATGACTAAGAATGACAGAGTGCAACAGTGAGAGAGAGAGAGCAGTGTCCAAGATAAAGAGGAGAGAGAAGCACTATCAGGCTAACTCTGCGAGATGACAGTGTACAGCAACCCAGGAACAGCTGCTCCTGGAGACACAAACGCACAGAATTGACATTCTGCAGTTTCTCTTACTGTTACCATGGAAGCATTGATTGTGAATTCTGTCCCATTCCTGTCTGTTCTACTGTCTCTGCTACATGTAGAATTAAAGAATGCCACTATATCTCCATTGAGCAGGGACATGTGGTATAGCAAAGAGTTACAGCTGGAATAAAGACTCATTGCATACATGTGGGTACAATAACAGCAGTAATAAAGCCTCATTACGTACAGTACACTTGGGTATAATAACAGCAGTAGTAATGGCTCACTACATACACATGGGTGCATTAACAGCAGTAATAAAAGGTTATGACATGCACGTGGGTACATTAACAGCAGTAATAAAAGGGTATGACATGCACATGGGTACATTAGCAGCAGTAATAATAGCTCATTACATACTCATGGGTTCAGTACCACTCTTTCTGTTCCACACACGTCTCCTTCACTCAGGAGAAGGAGTTGCTGCTTCAAAGCTGTGGTTCTGTTGGGCCTCTCTGTATACAGCATCCAGTACTGGTACCAGAACCAGAATCACTGGAGAGTTCAGGTGACTGTAGTGGCGGTCACATTATAGAAATGAAAGGACCGTCGCTGTAACTACCTGCAACTATGGCTTGCACACAGCCAGATCTGTATGTGTGTCAGACAGTAGAGGAAGTGTGCCAGTGGTTTCATAAAAACATTCAGATAAGATTATTTTTTTAGCGTCTTTTTAAAATTGTCAGACAGGAAGGTCTGCTTCTGTGTGCCAAAACCTCAGGAGGTTACTGTGTGGTGTGAGTTACCTCCACACCAGTGCTCACCGGTAATCTTTCACCTTTTATTTAACACTGACAATTTACTCCAGGTGTAATGACACTTGTGGCTGCCAAGGAACTGTAGCTCGAGAATCTGTGCTGATATGATTGGGAGAAGAGCGCCCCACAGTGGCCAGAGGCGGAAGGGTAGAGCAGAACGTGGAACTGGCAGTGATTGGGAAACAGCGCCTCCTGCTGGTGTGTGTAGAGAGGTGCGGTGCACAGATGTGCCCATCACATCTCTGTATTCTCCTCTGTAAAGTGTGCGCACACCTATCTTTGAGTGGGGAGTAGAGAAGCGAGGACCGTGGCCCAGCCATGGACGGCCACATGCTGCAGAGAAGGTGTGAAGAAGGCTGTGTGTGTGTATGAGAAAGACATGTACACCGATGTTTAAACAGCATTGTTCTACTCTGATGCATAAAGACACTAAAATGTTTGTGTCTTTAAAGCTGTATTGGACTTTCTGTCAAAAGAGAATATCAAAGCAGGGTTTTCAAATACAGTCCTGGGGACCCACTGTTTATGCTGGCTTGTATTATAGCCACGCCCTTTATCAATAAGTGTTGTTGAAAATATGTAACGTTTTTCCATAATTTTCCTTCAATGTATTCTAACACAATGGAGGATTGGCTCATTGCCATTTGCTTTGTCATTGAATTCTTAATTCTGCCACAAAATGGCTTAGTGTCAGGGATTTGGTGGCCAGTCTATAATTAATTAAATAAACGTGATCTCGTTTTAAAGGAGAAGTTTGATATTTAGCATGTTAAGACCTGTTAAAAGGTTATTTACGATCATAAACAACGGTCCATATCAACATTTTGACGAACTGTGCAGTCTTGAGATATGATTATTGCATGTCACAGCTAACTTCCACAATGGATCTGGATGGGCATATAGAAAATCCTTCACAAAACACCATAAACTTTTGTTTTCAAAGACGGGAAACTCACCGAGTGGTCACTGGTGTCCGTTGATGTTCTGACACAAAAAGCGTCGCAAAGTATGCTTCGTATTGGGTTTTATTTATCATTTTATTAAATCCATGGCTGTGCAGCCACTGAAAATAGTTATATAAATCTTTAAACAGTTATTTAAAACATGTTTTAAACGTAAACGTAAATTACAAGAAGACACCAGTGACCACTCGGTGAGTTTTCCCTCTTTGAAAACAAGAGTTTATTGTGTTTTTTGAAGGATATTCTATATGCCCACCCAGATCCATTGTGTAAGTTAGCTGACATGAGCAATAATCAATATATCTCAAGACTGCACAGTTTGTAAAAATGTTGATATAGACCGTTGTATATGATCGTAAATAACATTTTTAATCGTAAATAATGGCTTAACTTATCCTTTAAAGGAATAATTTCCCTTACAAGCACATACAGAAAATGAAAACATTAGTTGGTTTATTCTTCACGGTTTTCATAAGTACTTCTGGCAAAATATAGCTTTAAGAGGGTAAATCATCCTTTAATAGACATTTAAAAGTGTTTAATTAAGAACAAAAACAGCTTTTTCAATTCAGAGGTTGGCATTATGGTGGGAATGAGAAACAGAATCTCAACATCATTGTGATAAGAGCCATTGCTTCTTATATGATTTTTGGCAGGTCCTGATGCGATTGACTGGAACCGGCTCTGTGTGTCCACACAGCAAAAATGTTGGTGTAAATTTAACACTGCTGGTGTACATTTAGCACCCTAGGGTATTTAATGTACACCACCATTTTTGCTGCGCATTTTGGTCTATGAATAAGCCATTTCTTTCTTGTGCATCAGAGTAGATTCATGCATAAATATCTAAGACTTTTGCACAGAAAAAGCCTTATTCATAGACAAAAATGTCTGTGTGACTTACGTGAACTGTGGTAACTGTCTTTTGTTCCGGAAATCTCTGTCTAACAGACATTAATTCTGTAACAATAAAGATGATTTCTGTTTGGAAATAAAGTTAAGATATGTATTATTTAAAAAAAAAAAAAATTTCCCCCCATTTGGTAGCCAATTGTACCCTATCTAATTCAATTTTCCCAAGTCTCAACTGCTTGAGAATTCGCTGCTACAACCCCCGTCAGCCGGTAGTAGGAAAGAGGTTGCCACGCCCTCTTCGGGCCGTGACTCCTCAAGCTCCTCACAGTGATTCCAGCTCGCCCGAGGCTATTTCTTGTATGCAACGATTCTCCGAGTCGTCCTATTGCTGCTCCCTCAAGGCACCGGCCGTGCTCGGGACCTGGGGAGACCGGGGATTGAGCTCATGATCCTCGCAACCAAAGAGGGTAGGTGGAGCAAGAGGTCCAACTTCGGGGCTGGAACGTCCGCACTTGGAACTTATTAGACAGACAACAGGCACTCATTGAATGACTGGTGGTCAATGGATGTTTTACAAAACAGTTAGCTAAGCGGGTCATTATCAGACAGATTTTCTTTTTCGATTATATATGCCTAGGTTGTCAGGACCCAGTAGCCTACTACTACTTACAACCCGTTATGAGTTTGACTATCCAATGAAAACCAACGTTAAATCCGGCTAGCGCCGGTAAGATGCGCGCCACTCTAAGCATACGTTATTGCTAAGCTAACTGAAAACGCTACTGCGCATGCCTGATCACTTGCTCTTGTGCGGACAAAAAATCCAATGGGGGAAAAGCGCCAGTTGCGTATCTTGTCACAATCTATAATCTTTGGCGCAATCGCCAAAAGGCTGCGCCCCCACAGATTTCTGGCGCCACTGCGGCGCTTTTCTCCTCTATTTTTGAAGTGTCTTCTTCTTCTCTAGGCTTCTTTGGCGGATTTAAACCAACGTCAAAGGTGCACACCGCCACCTACCCTACCGGAGTGTGCAACATCATGTCATAAAACCTTCACTCAAATCCTATAGACTAGTTCTGTGTTACATAGAAAGTGAAAAAGTGCTCCCCGAACATCTCTTACCCCCCCCCCCCCCCCCCTTGTCCCCAGTATGTCTTTCAAATCCCATCCCCGTCTGGCCTCCCTTACCCGATTACATAATACTTCCCTGTCTCTATCATACTTGGTGCAGTGCAGCAAAACATGTTCCACATTTTCCTTCGCATTACGAGTTACACACAAGTCACTGTCCCTCTTCCCCAGCATGAATTGTGTGCCATTCAAACCGGTATGATCAAAGCAGAGCCTTGAGATAATTATATCTGCTTTCCTACACTTCTCTTTAAATTCCCTTATTAAAACTGACCTCTGTATGTTATAGTACCTCCGTCCCTTCCTGTCTTCTTCCCATCTCTTCTGCCGTACCTCCGAACCCTTCCTCTTAACCAAGGCTTTACCCTCACCCCTCCCAAATGCCAGCGGCAGTGTCACTCCCAGATGTAAGGCCCTGTTGGCTAATTTGTCAGAAGATTTGTTGCCTTCTACTCCCTCGTGCGCCGGGGACCCAGAAAAATTGAACATCTATCCCTAATATACTGAGTCTTAATAAAAAAAGTTTCCAACATCAAGTCTTTTGAAGTGTCATGAGTGTGTAGGTATCTTATCTCTTGTGTTGATTGGGAACCAACTGTGCTAATTGGAGACCCCTCCCTCACTTGGTTTTTATTGGGCTCTATAAATATCCTTCCCTTCTCTCCTCAATGAGCCTGTCTCCTTACCCCACTCCCTGTTTCTGGTGGCTGCTGGGGGTGCACCAGTAGCCTACTGGCCAAAATGCGGCCCAAAACTCAATGATTTTATATGCAGCTTTTGTTTTGTATACGCTATAAGCTATACCGATTAATTCCCTCGCCTTTAGACCGTCACGGCACTGCCTATACTCCATGAATGAATGCAGTGATGTAGAAACATCTACTAATTTATTTGGGGACGTGACATAGTGGTGCTTTGCTTTTAAAGAAGCAAATATCCAGCGACTAGTTTTAAGCTCTGCAAGTAATGAACTGTAGCTATATAGGCTATAGCCTATGACTTTGTAGCCTATGCGCTTAACCTTGTCTGGGAAATGTAATCAGGGACAATTGGCTATTTCCTCCTGATTCCCCACCCATGTTCAAGAAATCTGTTTACTTCAGTAAGTTGTGTCTAGTTAATTACTGTATATTTTTCCTGTTTTTACGTTATTCATTGAGAGAACCCGCTTACTGTGGCTGGTAGCCTATATGTTCTAATTGCTCACAGCGTGACCGGATAACGAGTCGGAAAGTTTGCTAAAAAGCAGCACTGCTTTACTTGGGACCCAGCGTTTTAATTTGGTTTTATGTGTAATGGATTTAATACATTTCTCTAAAGACAAAGTGACAGAAACCTTGGAATACATTAGATCTGTTTTAATTAAAAATAACGCTTATATATAAGGATGTCGACGTGTAGGCTGTGTGATCGTGTCGGCTATAGTCTATTACAAGACCATGGCTTAAAGGGTAAGTACACCCTAGATCACTTTTTTTTCGATGTAAACATGTTTGTATGCCTACCTTATAATGAAACTTATTATTCATGCATTCCGTTATTTCAACAATTCTGAAATAATATTGTATATCATAAGAAACTGGTAGAAAAGTGTTTTTGTGCTGCCCCTAATGGTTGAAATTTCCTTTCTGCTCCCCACACTGCCCCCGCCTCAATCTTTGGAGGTACCTCTACATCATATGGATAATTGTTGTCGCCCACAACGGAAACAGCTGGCACCTGATTGGTTAGACCCGCTACGTTACTTTTGTTTCGGCTCCACGTTTTTAAACCAGAACAACGTGGCGTCCTGTTCAACTCTCTGGGTGCGTCCCAATATTCTTCACTCCCACCTCCTTTCCTCCACTCCCCCACTACCACTCCTCTCCTACCTGGAAGTATGCAAAACTGCCTGTACGATTCGAGTACAAGTAATTGCATGTACAGTATACAATGTACCTGATATTGTGGTTTGCGTCAAGACATTAATTAATATGTAACCACTAATACATAATTAAGATGTAATCAGCAACATTAGATTAAAACACAAAGATCCGTTTCCAGGGCACGGAGGAGAGGAGGTGGTAGTGGAGGAAAGGATGGTAAATTTTTCCAGTATTGGGACGTACCCTCTTTTTCCACCTAAAAAGTCCACAAAAATATGTTTCTGAAAATATTTTAGGTGAGAAATAGGCCATGCAGTTGCTGAATCTTGATTCATAGTTGATGTGCAACGTCTACTTTGACAGTTTGATCGGAGTTATACGAAATCTTTTGTACAATGTACGTTCATTTATGCAAATGACGATGGACACAGCTCCTCCGCCCCCACCCCTCTCCCTCGCTCACCCCACAAAGTATTTTTCAAAATTGTGTAGTAGGCGGAGACAGGCTGAGACAGTGGGTGTACTTACTCTTTAATGTTTGTAAAACGAAAACGATATGAGGTTAGGCCTACTATGTAAAAGGATTAGCCTTAATCCTTTACAGTGTAGCTTTAGGCAACATAATGACAAAAAAAATCATAAAATATTAGCATGCACAAGGAATGTCATTATGGAGTGTGTGTGTGTGTGTGTGTGTGCGTGTGCGTGTGCGTGTGCGTGTGCGTGTGCGTGTGCGTGTGCGTGTGCGTGTGCGTGTGCGTGTGCGTGTGCGTGTGCGTGCTCTCCGTGCATGCAGTTCACCCAGATTCACCTAGAAGCAAATCTATGACATTCATTACCAAAAGCACCTCCAATCAACATATCAGTTATCAATCTAAGTAGAGAAACTGGCACGTGTTTATTTCAACTGCCTAGTTGTTTTTATGTTCCTTTTTCTATTTTGTAATATATATATTTTATACAACAAACTCAAGTAGATTCATACTACAACCCCAATTCCAAAAAAGTTGGGACAGTATGTAAAATGCACATAAAAGCAGAAAGCAGTGATTTGTAAATTCTCTTTTACATATATTTAATTGAAAACAGTACGAAGAAAATATATTTAATGTTTTACCTTATCAACATTATTGATTTTTGTAAATATAAATACCTCAGACACTTGATGACTTACAGCCATCGCTTCTAAGAGTACCTGAAAATAAAATATCAAGAGTTTTTTGATATCCTTATATACCCAGTCATGATAGTATCACCTGTTTACCTGTGGAACATTCCAAACAGGTGTTTTTTTTTAACTTCCCAGTCTTTTTTTTGGCCCTATCCCAACTTTTTTGGAACGTGTTGCAGGCATCAAATTCGGAAATAGCATATCTAAAGTACTGTTTTCAATTAAATATATGTAAAAGAGAATTTACAAATCACTGCTTTCTGCTTTTATGTACATTTTACATACTGTCCCAACTTTTTTTGGAATTGGGGTTGTATTATAGTATGCCTATTTAAAGTAGGGTTTATTTGATATACATATCCTGAAAGCAACAAGTTTCATATTATATTGCTCACTTTCATTGCCCAATAAAGGAGAATTTGGTATTGATCTACTGGCGACCAAAATATTGACAAAATATTTATTTATATTTAGATCTGATGCTTACTTCCAAATTTGTGAATGAATCAAACTGTGCCTTAAGAGAGTTAGCTTTACTCTCCTTTCATAAAATAAGACATGGCCCTCCCTCTCTACTTGGCTCTTCATTAGTCTTACTCCCTCTATATTTCCCTGTTTTGTTCTCTCTGTTTCTCTCTTCTCCATTTCCCCACCCTCTTACCTGTCTCTCTTTGTCTGCTTCCTTCCTTACCTCCATCTCTTTTTCTCCCACCCCCTCTTCATATGCTGTTGGTTCTCCCTTCTTTCTCCTCTGTTTCCCCCGCCCTCAGTTCAACTGTAATCTACACAGTGCAGTTCAGACTGGCTCCAGTAGAGGGAGGTGTTTGGTTTCTCCTCGGGAGGTGTTTTGTTTTTTTTATGACTTTGTTGGAACCGTTTTTACATTTTTTGTTTAAAGCTAATTCCGGACGTACCTTTAGAAATCTGTAGCTGCAGTGAAATAACGAACTGTCGGCTTCATCTGTGCTTCTCATACTAGAACACACATTTACGGATGTATTTACCCGTTTTGTTCATAATATTGGCTAATGTACGTAAATAACTTTCTATTTCCATTTTAAATAAGTTAAAATATGTTTTTCCCTTGGACCATGTTTTCTTATGAATGTAAAATTTCCAATATATTAATAAAATGGTCGGAAATATTATTTCACTGTGTACTTCCATATCATCGTCAGCGTACAGTAAAATGTTAATTTAATTAATCATAAATAATTACCCTTAAGGTTGTTTTTCTAAATAAAAATCCATAAATTTCCAAAAAAGTTTGGTATAAACACATTCATAAAATAAGTCAGGTATTGTCTCCTTTTCAGTTTCACAAAAAAAAAAATTTCCTTTAATATTCTTTATAAACCGTGGAATTACATTCTTCACTGGATATATCATGAATTACTTTAAAACAAACTTATTTTATTTTATTGCTGAGACAATATGTCCTGGTAAATTCCATACATCTTTCCAGACAATGTGGTCATATTTAGAATTCCAATATAATTTTGCATGTTACTTCCACACCTCTTCCGAATATGGGGATTATTACCTGTAATGCAGATTCCAACTAGAGGTATTTTAGTTGTAACATCATGATTTATTCCAAAGGATGGGCTCCCTTGCATAAAACCGACTTCTGACTTCATTAAATAATAGACTCATCAACAAAATACCATTATCATACCATCTTTTAAAAAACAGAGATTTGTTTTTGAATTTAATGTCTTTATTATTCCAAATAAAAGCTTTATGGAAGCATCCAGGATAACGGCACTTGTTTATGGAATTTAACCAATTTAATAGTGATCGTTGTTGATATCAAAATTGGATGTTAATAAATGTTCAATACCACCCACCTATGCAAAAATCATATTTGGAATTATATTCCATATCTTAACTGTAACCAACTCCAAAATATATTTAAATGTCCAGTATCTTCTACCTGATTCGCTCTCATGTGGATCGCAGTGTAGAGTGGTCGATTTGCTTTTATGAAATACGGAAGAATGGTGGCACGTAGGAACTTCATATTTTGCCCGATAATAGCCTGATGAAGACGATATGCAGTTTTCCATGGTACCTCGCTTTCTGACGTGGTAGAGTAGGGTGTTTGTAATGTAGACCCCAGGGTCTACGCCACTAGGGTCACTGCACAAAGGGGTTAAAGAATAGGCAACATGTATAGATAAAGATAGTATGGAAATGTGTGCCCAAGATATCTCTATAAATGAATTGAAAAAGAAAAACATGATGGGTTAAGTAATGAATGTTCTTTCAAAGTTTCCAAGATGAATATTTTAATATTTAGGGAAGCAATTGAAATTGGGAAGTTGCCCACTTCTATGTCTCAGGGTATAATTACTCCAAAACCAAGAAAAGATACAATGATTTGAGACATGAATCAATAATGATGCAAAATTGTTTGCTACCATTTTTGCCGAAAGGTTAAAAAAATGTCCAGGAAAATGGGAAGAAGAATAAGAAGAAGAAGCGGAAGAGGAAGGAGAAAAAACGACAAAATAACCCAAGTTTGGGGCTTTATTGTGTGGATGTGTGAAATTGTATCTGAATGCTGTGTGGTTACATTAGGTCAGAACATACAGAAGTTAATGTTTTTAAGGGTTGAGAGTCTATGGTCATTGTGGTTACTTCTGTAGGAAACCCTGAAAAGTGCCAAACTCTCGGTGCTGTATAGGTATGGGGGCATGCCCCGCCGTAACTTGGCGGATGGCATACCTGCCATCCCAATTATATTGTGTGTTGGTGATTAAACCAATGTTCTCATTGCATTTCGTGATAAACTTATTTTGAATCAATGGTTGTGTGATTAGATCTATTCACAATCTAAATAAATGCACAATGACATGTTTTGAATGAAAGACCGGCTGCATTAGAAGTGTGACCAGGTTTGAGTTTTGTACTAAGAGTTGTGAAAATATACCACATGCTTGTGAAAATAGTACCAAGTCGATTTTAAAAAAAAAGTCAATTTCAAAACTAGTTTGTTTGCATTTTCCTTTTTAAGTGCGTAACGTGTCTTGACAAATTAAAGTCTATTAGATTTGAACAGACCTGATTCGATTTTTTACAGATCTGATCATGCCATATTTAAAATTAAATGGCAATGTACCTTAAACCACAATTCATTTAGCAAAGATTGCAAGTAGGCTACATTTCCTTCTTCCTGTCCCGGATTTGTGACAAAGAGTAAAAGGAAAAGTAAGATGCGATGTGACCTTAGCCTGTCAAATTTCAAAAGCGCACCTAATTTATAAAATGATAAACTATAGTTATATTTTATAATAGGCTATAATATCAATGTTCCCGTTTGCCCTTTATTTTCCTAATCGGCACGCAATCGCCTTGTCGAAACTCAAATTCAATTGATTATTCCCTTTTCCTTCTGAACTAGGGAATCTGTCAATCAATCACTGTGTCAATCCATTACCGTAATACTGTATGTTCTGGGTCTCCTGTCTGGCGCGGAGAAAAACGTCACTGCAGTCTAACAGCGAGACTGTGCAGAACCACCGTGTTGTACAGGTTCATTTTATAATCCCAGAGTCTTAAATGAGGATGGCATGTGGACGGGGACAAGGATGATATAAAATGTAGCACTAGCCTACTCCTGTTAATAAATATTTGCAGTAAAAATAGATTTGTGTATGTTCAAACGGTGGTGCCCTCTTCTGTTCCACAGAAAGCATTTCAGTTTGAAGAAATCACGAGGCACTCTGGGCGTTTCCTCTGTCTTTGTTCACGCTCTAACAATCAAAAACAACAAAAGCAAGTTCACACCCTATGTTCACACCCCTCTCCAACCTCTGTCAGCACCTGCTTAGCCAATAGGAAAATTGCTACGGACACTGCATTTCCATATTGGATAAAACCACCCTTCATTTGGAGCTATACTCATTTCCCCTGCATTTGTTTTATTTAAATGTTTTAAACAATACGCATCACAGAACACCGCAACATTCTGAACCATTTTAGTACTTTAACTTTCACTCAAACTTGTGTGAACACCAGGAACACAGGTTATATGGAAACGATTCCAGTGTATGTGGGAATGGGCTACACTTCACTGCCACTAGCCTGCAGAAAGCTTACACTATAAGAGTGAGTTCGAAAAACTGCGAGGGATTCTGTCAGTCAGGTAGAAATTTGTTTTCTCTTTCAACCACAGCTACGGAATCACACTGTTAAATTGTAATACCTAAATGTTCATATCTAGCCAATGGCTCAGTGTTCTCACTTGAAGCTCACTTGCTACATTAGTTCATAATGTCCCAAACTAAGAAGTAAAACTTAATCAACTGTCATAGGCCTAATGCAGAATGGGCATCAAAGTTACCATGTTTTAACGTTATCTTTTCATGTAGTGGTATATGGCTATGGCTTGTTTATCTCATAACGTAGATGGTATAATGTGATCCTTGTTTGAATGTGATCTAATTATCGCATATGTGAAATTATCCATTTTTTAAAACAATTTATGGATTTTTTTGTTTAGTTCAATCATTTTGTACTTAGTAGCTATGGGACAATACTGATAGTACAGACAGACAAAACAAGGACAAAAACAAAAATGGGCTATACATAGATTAATTAAATCGAATTTACAGCAAAAAAAAAAAAATACAAACAAAAAGCTCAGCAGATCTTGTTAGGGGGGGAAATGACATTGCAGGTAGTAAAAAAAGAAGAAGTACATATTAAGTTAGAGTGTATGTACGTGTACATGAACAGATAGTTGTCTATTAGCCTACTGGTGGTTTTGCTTTGACTGTAGTGGTAGATCTTCTCAAAATATTGATCTAAAAATAATAATAAAGTCATGTTTGTTTCAAATCAATCCCAGCCTCAAACCAGCCTTTGAGTATGGATTTCTAACTTGCAGTTAGGGCTGCCATAAAAAGTTGTCTTTGTCATATATTAGTGTTTGTCGTCCTATGGCTGGACACAATGGCAAATACATATTTAAAAGGGTTGCTAGGATTGATATGTTTCTATAGTTGATTCTCTGCCAGCCACTCCGAATGCAAATATGTCCCAGAGTACATATGTTACACCAACACATCTTGTCTTCTGTAAGTTTCATCTGAAACCGGTGTAACAGGGTGAGGTGAATTTTAAAATGTATAAGTTGATGAGACAAGCTTTTCGAGGACAAGAAAATATTGCTCCATATAGTGGCCCAATGTAATTCTAGTCGTCCCGGGCTGCATTCAGATCCAAAATGTATGCTTTCTTCCTGTCGTTTCCTTCCCTTGCTTCGAAGGGGGGGATCCCCAAAATGTCAGGATGAAATATGGCAGCCACTCCAAGTGGGGTTCACTCCCTCATTTATCCTCTCTTCCATCAAGGGTATAAAATGAAAGCTTCCAGCAAGAAGGGAATCCTACAATGCAATGCTCCTCACAGAAAAAGTGTTTCAACTCTATGGGGTTGCACTTTCTATATTGGTTCAGTTCTGTTCTCATCAATCCTCCCTTGCAGAGCACCTGTTAAATTTGTTTGCTGCACGTTGCAAATTTCGTCACAAGATGGCTCACTGGAGGGAAGAGAGTAAGGAAAGGGAATGTAAATGCTAAATTGGATCTGAACGCAGCCCCTGTCCCTGGAGATCTCTCCCCCAAACTGAAATGATTGGAAGAGGGCTGATATTGTTGCTTATCATCTTCTCGGATAGGGAGGAAACCAAACCAGTTGTGCCAGTTGTAGGAACGAGTGAATCAACAGTAGGATGTGTACTTAAAGCTGCAGCAACCAACCTTCTCAACAGTCGCAATTTTTAACATTTATATAATGTTTTCCTGCATCACTGGTGGTATATTTAAATAAATGTTCAAAAACAAAAAAACTATGTTGAAGTTGAAGATTTAAGCAGCCAAAAGCCAAGAAACACAGGAAATTCATATTTTCTAAGCTTAAATCTGGCCTCTGCATTCACTGATAAAGCCCTGGGATAGGGATAGGTTAAATTCAGGGTTAGGTTTAGGTTTAGACTTAGGTTTTAGTCAATCTGCCCTCAGAACAACTTTCAGTTCATATTTGCCAAAATGTTGACACTGTGGGGGTCCATTGAACTATGCTGGGCACTGATCAGGCTGATTATTAGTTTCTCTAATGGCCCAATATACTTTACTTTCGAACACTAACCTGACATTAGATATTTTATCATGTCTTTCAGCATTTTACTACACCATGGGAAGCATGGCTGAATAATATTTATGAAACTGATCTTGTAAAGTTGTGAGTTCATATCTCAGGTTAGGCCCTGCAATTGTTTCCTTGGTAATATTATTTCCTACTAATACAATTATAAATGAGTTATATTTCATATTAGGCTATAATAGCAATGTTCCCGTTTACCCTTTATTTTCCTTATCGGCACGCAATGTAAAAACTCCAAAGACTTTGCAATTCAATTGATAATTCCCTTTTTCTTCTGAACTAGGAAATCTGTCAATCAATCACTGTGTCAATCCATTGCTGTATACTATATGTTCTGGGTCTCCTGTCTGACGCAGAGAAAAACGTCACTGCAGTCTAACAGCGAGACTGTGCAGAACCACCGTGGTAACAGATTAATTTTATAATCCGAGAGAGAAATCACGAGGCACTCTGGGCATTTCCTCTTTCTTCGTTCACACCCTATGTTTTTTTTGTAGGCTAGTTGTTGACAATTTCAACAATCCAAAACAGGCAACAGGCAAATTCACACCCCTCTCCAACACCTGTCAGCACCTGCTTAGCCAATAGGAACATTTCTACTGACACAACATTTCCATATTGGATAATGCCACCCTTGTAATCATTTGGAGCTATACAGATTTCCCCCGCATTAAAGGTTTAACAATAAGCATCGCAGAACACTGCAGCACTCTGAACCCTTTTAGGACTTTCACTCGAACCTGTATGAAGACCTGGAACCCATTTCTTAAAATGAGAAAGAACCGAAGAATGTTCAGTTGTTTAAAGTATGACACATATGTAGCATAATGGATTGAAAAAATTGATAATGATTTACTAATAATAGTTTTGGTCCTGACTTGCAGCCTTCATTTGGCCTCATCATCAACATAATGCCAGAATCACCATTCACTTCAATGGCATACACTTATACCATGCTTTTATACTATAGGTGGGTTCACCAGTTTTCTTTAAAAAGAAAAAATAAATGTTGGCCAAATGAGGTTTATATTTTACCTTCAATGCAGGAGTTGAGTACAAGTTGGGGGGAGAGGATGAAACTCAAAAACATTGTAAATTGGTCCAGATGATTTTTTTAAAATTAATTGTTTTTAATTAAAGATATAGTTCACTCTATTCCAGGCTGTACGCTCATTTTCATATGGATAATCAACTGGATTTGTGATTTAGTCAATGACTCCAGTGAATTTTGGTCAAATGGAAATTTGAACACAAGCCACCTGTTCAAATGGAAATACCACACAAATATCATATTGGTCTTGTTTGGACATGGTGGACAGACTGAGTGATAAACGCTCCAGTGTAAAGGACTTTAAAACTTTCAAAAGAACAGTGTGAAGAATAAATAGATGCATTTGCACCCCCAGTTGGCCTTGTATATGATGATTGCTTAGGAGAACACAAAATATTTTGTCAAATATAATTGTCCTTTTATGCACTGATATCATTTGCCAGAATACTAAAACCACCAATAACCTTTGCTAACTTTTAACAGGATGCATTGGTCAGGATACGTGTGCCATATAGGATTCTGTAGTATTCTCAGGATATTTCTGTAACGTTACACCACATCACAGTGATGGCATGGCGTATGGAAGTTATGTGAAACCTATGTCGCTTGCGAACATTCTTGCAAAGCTGCATTAAGCCCCACCTCCTGATACTTAGAGTAACAATGACATCATATCCTGGCAAATGCAGGGAAATGTGTTCTCAGTTGATGATTGGGGTGGCTGCCAGAACTGCACCCGCCCAGCAGGTGATCACTGACACACTGACACAAAAACAGGTGTTTTTTTTAACTTCCCAGTCTTTTTTTTGGCCCTGTCCCAACTTTTTTGGAACGTGTTGCAGGCATCAAATTCGGAAATAGCGTATCTTTACAAAAAGTTGATAAGGTAAAACATTAAAAGTACTGTTTTCAATTAAATTTATGTAAAAGAGAATTTACACATCACTGCTTTCTGTTTTTGTGTGCATTTTACATACTGTCCCAACTTTTTTGGAATTGGGGTTGTATTATAGTAAGCCTATTTAAAGTAGGGTTTATTTGATATACATATCCTGAAAGCAACAAGTTTCATATTATATTGCTCACTTTCATTGCCCAATAAAGGAGGATTTGGTATTGATCTACTGGCGACCAAAATATTTAGATTTAAATTCTAACCGCATCATATGTGCATCTTTTTAGTGGGCTGCCAATCACAAGTGAACTTGGTGAATAACTTGAAAGACGATAAGACTGATGGTGTTTGTCTGTGGTGTACAGAGTCCTGTCCCTCTTATTCTTCCTCTGCCTGCTCTTCACCCTGCGGAAGGGTGGCCGTTTCTTCCTCATTGGAATCTTCTGGATACTTGCCAGCGAGTGCCACCACCACTGACCTCTGCACCCTCAATACCATGAGGGGTCTATGACCGGCGGCATCTGATGCTTACTTCCAAATTTGTGAATGAATCAAACTGTGCCTTAAGAGAGTTAGCTTTACTCTCCTTTCATAAAATAAGACATGGCCCTCCCTCTCTACTTGGCTCTTCATTAGTCTTACTCCCTCTATATTTCCCTGTTTTGTTCTCTCTGTTTCTCTCTTCTCCATTTCCCCACCCTCTTACCTGTCTCTCTTTATCTGCTTCCCTCCTTACCTCCATCTCTTTTTCTCCCACCCCCTCTTCATATGCTGTTGGTTCTCCCTTCTTTCTCCTCTGTTTCCCCCACCCTCAGTTCAACTGTAATCTACACAGTGCAGTTCAGACTGGCTCCAGTAGAGGGAGGTGTTTGGTTTCTCCTCGGGAGGTGTTTTGGTTTTTTTATGACTTTGTTGGAACCGTTTTTACTTTTTTTGTTTAAAGCTAATTCCGGACGTACCTTTAGAAATCTGTAGCTGCAGTGAAATAACGAACTGTCGGCTTCATCTGTGCTTCGCATACTAGAACACACATTTACGGATGTATTTACCCGTTTTGTTCATAATATTGGCTGTAAATAACTTTCTATTTCCATTTTAAATAAGTTAAAATATGTTTTTCCCTTGGACCATGTTTTCTTATGAATGTAAAATTTCCAATATATTAATAAAATGGTCGGAAATATTATTTCACTGTGTACTTCCATATCATCGTCAGCGTACAGTAAAATGTTAATTTAATTAATAATAAATAATTACCCTTAAGGTTGTTTTTCTAAATAAAAATCCATAAATTTCCAAAAAAGTTTGGTATAAACACATTCATAAAATAAGTCAGGTATTGTCTCCTTTTCAGTTTCACAAAAAAAAAATTGCCTTTAATATTCTTTATAAACCGTGGAATTACATTCTTCACTGGATATATCATGAATTACTTTAAAACAAACTTATTTTATTTTATTGCTGAGACAATATGTCCTGGTAAATTCCATACATCTTTCCAGACAATGTGGTCATATTTAGAATTCCAATATAATTTTGCATGTTACTTCCACACCTCTTCCGAATATGGGGATTATTACCTGTAATGCAGATTCCAACTAGAGGTATTTTAGTTGTAACATCATGATTTATTCCAAAGGATGGGCTCCCTTGCATAAAACCGACTTCTGACTTCATTAAATAATAGACTCATCAACAAAATACCATTATCATACCATCTTTTAAAAAACAGAGATTTGTTTTTTAATTTAATGTCTTTATTATTCCAAATAAAAGCTTTATGGAAGCATCCAGGATAACGGCACTTGTTTATGGAATTTAACCAATTTAATAGTGATCGTTGTTGATATCAAAATTGCATGTTAACAAATGTTCAATACCACCCACCTATGCAAAAATCATATTTGGAATTATATTCCATATCTTAACTGTAACCAACTCCAAAATATATTTAAATGTCCAGTATCTTCTACCTGATTCGCTCTCATGTGGATCGCACTGTAGAGTGGTCGATTTGCTTTTATGAAATACGGAAGAACGGTGGCACGTAGGAACTTCATATTTTGCCTGATAATAGCCTGATGAAGACGATATGCAGTTTTCCATGGTACCTCGCTTTCTGACCTGGTAGAGTAGGGTGTTTGTAATGTAGACCCCAGGGTCTACGCCACTAGGGTCACTGCACAAAGGGGTTAAAGAATAGGCAACATGTATAGATAAAGATAGTATGGAAATGTGTGCCCAAGATATCTTTATAAATGAATTGAAAAAGAAAAACATGATGGGTTAAGTAGTGAATGTTTTTTAAAAGTTTCCAAGATGAATATTTTAATATTTGTAGGGAAGCAATTGAAATTGGGAAGTTTCCCACTTCTATGTCTCAGAGTATAATTACTCCAAAACCAAGAAAAGATACAATGATTTGAGACATGAATCAATAACGATGCAAAATTGTTTGCTACCATTTTTGCCGAAAGGTTAAAAAAATGTCTTGACCCAATTATTGATGAATGTCAATCGGGATTTATGAAAGGTAAACATATCTGTAATAATATTCGATTATTATTGTATTTAATTGATTATAGTGATTTCATTTAGGAAGATAGCTTTATTTTATTTGTAGATTTTTCCAAAGCTTTTGATACTGTGAAACACAAATTTATGTTTGAAACATTGGACTTTTTTGGTTTTGGTAGTTATTTTAAACAAGATATTCAAACCCTGTACAATGCATGTAATAGCGAAGTTAAATTATCAAATGGTACCACTCCTCGATTCCAGATTAACAGAGGTATTAAACAGGGTTGTCCAATTTCTACATTTCTCTTTTTACTTGTTACACAAACAATGACACTCCCTATAAAGAAATATTAATTTAAGGGTATTGATCATTTAGATAAAGAATTATAATGCTCTCAACTAGCGGATGATACCACTATTTCTCAGGGATGGAACTGAAGTCAAAAAGTCAATTGGTGGTTTGAACATTTTCCCTCTGCTTCTTGTTTATCTTTAAAATAAAAAAAAGTATTCGCTTATAAACTTGAAAGCACTGATGGAATTCCCTTGCAGACAGTAATCACATATCTTGTAGAAATGAGACAGAAAGAGGTCATTTGAACTTTCTTCCTATTACAGAAAAAACTGAAAGAAGATTTGATTTGTGGTTACTCAGAGATTTTTTATTATTGAAAATGGAAGGATTATCTAGACTGGTATATTGTGCATTTGCATTGACAGTGCCAAAATGAGTAATTAAAGAAATAGATATTAAGCAATATAATTTAATTTTTGAGGAATAAACTTAATTATATTAAAAATGTATTTTATAACATCCACTAGATAAAGGAGATTTAAATGTATTAGATTTGAATTCATCAGACACCATTTTTAAAAGAAAATGGATAAAAAATTACTTGCTATATAAAAATAAGATATGGAATATAATTCCAAATGTGATTTTTGCACAGATGGGTGGTATTGAACTTTTATTAATATGCAATTTTGATATCAACAAGACCACTATTAAATTGGCTAAATTCCATAAACAAGTGCTGCTATCCTGGATGCTTCTATACAAACATAATTCTTCACCCCATAAAGCTTTTATTAGAATAATAAAAACATTAAATTCAAAAACAAATCTCTATTTTTTAGAAGATGGTATGATAATGGTATCGTGTTGGTGAGTCTATTCTTTAATAGTTTAAAAATGCGGATATATCACCAATGTTGTCTTTACTGGTGTATAATTTCTCATAAATGCCTTTCCTTTCTCTTCATTCCTACCCCTCTCCCCCACCCCTGTCAGCGCCGCTTAGCCAATAGGACAATTGCTCCAAACCCTACATTTCCCAATGGGGAATTACCATCCTTGTAGTCATTTGGAGCAAAACAGATTTCCCCTGCACAGGTTTCTCTGGGTTACAAAGGTAGCAACATTAACAATAAACATCGCAGAACACGCCCATGCTCTGAAACATTACAAAGTTCACTTTAACTCAACAACTCACTTCACTAGCACTACAGACCGCTCACACAAAACTGAGGGAATTGTGTCAGTCAGGTAAAAATGTATTTTATCTTTCAGCCATGCAGTTCGATATACAGAATCACATTGATAAATTGTTAAATTGTATGCATAATTATTCATGCCTAGCTTACAGCTATCAATGTTTTCGCTTGAAGTTGCTTGAAGTGTACATTTTAAAACTGAATCAACTATTCCACATGTGCCATAATGTAGACTGACTATAAACGTTACCACCTTTTAGCATGATCTTGTAACATGAGTAACATTTTTTATCTTGTATTAATGTAATGGTTATCATGTTGTAATGTTTCGGGTGTAAAGGTAATGTAATATTTTCATGTAATAACATGATAATTTCATGATCTCGTATTAACGTGAAATGATTACATTATAATCTTAATTTTTACTCTTTGCAGTAGCAGCCTTGCAGTTCTGTAGGCTACGTACTTTAGGAGCTGTGCCTGTTGAATTTGGTGACAATTAACTGATTTCAAATTTTGTCTTGGGTCTTCTTGGGGAAGTGGATTGTTTAAAAGCATTACGCTACGAATAAAACAGGTTGGTCACATTTCCATAAACAGGATATTATAAAACAAGGGGACATATGGGTTGCCAACCTGACAGCTTTATTGTATTTAGTGTCATCATTAAGGCAAAATAACGGTATTTATGCTATAAATCAATATTACTATGTAGGTCGCCTAATGAACTTCGGATGAAGCATGAACTTTGAGAACTCCATGAGAACAGCCTCATGGAATTGATGTTTGACACTTTCATTGCATAATCAAACGAAATTCGTTGAACAAGCAGGCTAATTTGGTGTTTTCTAAGGTGAGACTGAAGCCATTGATAGCCTATTCTCAGCTGTTGCAGGTCCTTTTAATGAAATTTAACCGCATATATTTTGTAAAATAACAGCCCTGTCGGGAATTACCGGGAACTCATAGGCTAATGGTTAGTCCGAATAATATTGATCATACTTAATTTAGCTTATTCCTTAATCGCACTAAACACGCACGACCATGTCTGTTTCGCCATCAAGCAATCCGCCAAAGTGGAAAAGCAGGCTTTTAAAGGGAATGGGATATGAAAATTTGATTGGTTTATTGCATATGCTCAGCAAGGAAGACGCCACTAGTCCAAAACTGCCATAAAAACGCCAGACTACAGTTTGCAACTGCACATGGGGACAAAGATCTTAGTTTTTGGAGAAATGTCCTCTGGTCTGATGAAACAAAAATGTAACTGTTTGGCCATAATGACCATTGTTATGTTTGGAGGAAAAAGGGTGAGGCTTGCAAGCCGAAGAACACCATCCCAACCGTGAAGCATGGGGGTGGCAGCATCATGTTGTGGGGGTGCTTTGCTGCAGGAGAGACTAGTGCACTTCATAAAATAGATGGCATCATGAGGAAGGAAAATGATGTGGATATATTGAAGCAACATCTCGATATCAGCCATGAAGTTAAAGCTTAGTCGCAAATGGCTCTTCCAAATGGACAATGACCCAAAGCATACTTTCAAAGTTGTGGCAAAATGGCTTAAGGACAACAAAGCCATGGTATTGGAGTGGCCATCACAAAGTCCTGACTCAATCCAATCGAAAATTTGTGGGCAGAACTGAAAAAGCGTGTGCGAGCAAGGAGGCCTAAAAACCTGACTCAGTTACACCAGTTCTGTCAGGAGGAATGGGCCAAAATTCCAGCAACTTATTGTGAGAAGGTTGTGGAAGGCTGCCCGAAACATTTGACCCAAGTTAAACAATTTAAAGGCAATGCTACCAAATGCTAACAGAGTGTATGTAAACTTCTGACCCACTGGGAATGTGATGAAAGAAATAAAAGCTGAAATAAATCATTCTCTCTACTATTATTCTGACATTTCACATTCTTTAAAATAAAGTTGTGATCCTAACTGACAGGGAATGTTTACTAGGATTAAATGTCAGAAATTGCGGAAAAACTGAGTTTAAAATGGATTTGGCTAAGGTGCATGTAAACATTCCACTTCAACTGTATG
Source organism: Synaphobranchus kaupii (assembly GCA_029718625.1). NCBI lineage: Eukaryota > Metazoa > Chordata > Actinopteri > Anguilliformes > Synaphobranchidae > Synaphobranchus > Synaphobranchus kaupii. The sequence goes on from CM056387.1 coordinate 32,334,709, forward strand.
TGGTTAAACTGACAATGATGCACTTATAAAATTTAAAAAGATGTTATGACAGTATACATTTCATTACATTAAAGGTTTTACAAAATGGCCGTCAAACTTGAGTCACCTTCACAGGGAGAAAAGTTATAAAGATAAGACATTGAACATTGAACTTAAAGGGAGAGTTCAGTTTTGTTTTGAAGTGTATTTTCTTCATGAAAACAAAACCCCCCCTGATGCCTCTAATGCCCATTATAAAGCTGACAGGTTGTCAGAAGCTTCTCTAAATATGTAAAATATTTTAATTTGCCAAAAGATTATCTGTGTCAATGGGAAAAATGCAGTCAAAGTAAAATAATGTCCCAAGAAGTGTCCCCATAAGAACTGAATCAAAAAGAGGGAGAAAAGCCTGACGTTATAATGTGGTGCACTTTATTCTGTGTGAAAATATATGTCAGCACAACATCAACAAAAGATGGGTAAACATTAACATACTAAATAAAAAAGTTATAATGATAGTTTAAAATGATGTTCAAATAATTCTGTTTAACAGAGGAAACTGGACAGAGAGAGAGGAACCGACATGGCAGCTGATGTTGTGACCTCTCCTCATGGTGAGTTTGTTCTTTCGGTGGAGAAAATTATAAAAAACAGTTTTTATTTTTTTCAAACACTACATTTTTTTCAATGCTTGGAAAATTATTTGAAGGCCTTACTTTGCAAATAGAGATGCTTAATAGGATGATATTCATCAATCAAACAAGAGAGAGCAGCTCATCTCCGAGCATGAATGTCTCAACCTTAAGATTTTCCTTCATCAGAACTAAGGGGACTAGCCTGAACCGTGGAAAACCACCCCAGACTAAAGGGTGTCCGCATAATTTCGGCTGTTTTAATTTTAGGATACTATAGTACTATAGTATAGTACAGAGGTGGGCAACGAGGGCCATATCCGTTTCTGGTTTTCATGCCAACTTCTGGCCTTAATTACCTAATTAGCCCTAATATTTATGCCATCTGACATTTTAGCTACAATTCTTAATAAGCGCATGAATGACAGCCCAAGACTTCTTGTGTCCCTATATGAAACATTTTAATGTGATATAATCTACCAGTGTTGGTGTAAACAGCCAGTTAGCTCATTTAGCTGGGGTAATTGGTGGGAACAAAAACCTGCATACACACCGGCCCTCCAGGACTGGAATTGCCCACCCCTGGTATAGTACCTATGCTGTAGATATGGATGGATCACTTCAAGGGTTGTTTTTACTGACAAATGTTCCTATTGAACTCTAAGGAAAAATAAGTCAGGAGAAGAAACACTTCAAGTTAACCATCCATATCTACTGCGTATCTGACAGCAGAGTGATGGTTTAAGGCTTCTTTGATACGTCAGACCCTCGATGACTTATAGCCATTTAGCCAACCATATGTTCCATACTGTTCCAGTGTAATTTACAGCTAAATCTAGTCCCATAGCCCCAATTCCCATAGAGATCCATTCAAATGCACAGGAGTTATAGTATCGCTTGTAAGAGTACCAGAAAATAAGATATCAAGATTTCTTTTTTGATATTGTTGGATCACAGACATCAGGGAGTCATGGCATGTAAAGGATATGCAACCAAATATTAAAAATGATTACTTTATTCGACATTATTTTAAACTGTCCAATATTTTTTGATGCCCGACAATGGGGGGACTATGTACAAAAGGTTCTATAATTTCTAAAAAGTTCATCCGATATGGATGAAAATACACTCAAATTAAAGCTGACAGTCTGCACTTCAACCTTCATTGTATAATTTCAAATTCAAAGTTCTAGAGTACAGAACCAAAATAATAAAAAATGTGTCACTGTCCAATGAATTATGGTGCTCACTGTCTATATCTGTCCTCATTTTCTCCTTACTTGCCATGTTCCTATATGCTGAGGTTAGGGTTACTAAGACAGTGCAATTTGTAGATTAGAAAAATGTGGGAAAACATGATTTTATTTTTGTGTGAATTATGACCAATCAAAGAAGTATACTTAATGATTTAAAAAAAGAAATGCTCCTCTCATTACAATATTAAAAGTCTTGTGTTTTAACATTTCAGGTGTGTTAAATCCGCCGCCTTCCTTTCTATCCAACTCCCTTTTATTCTCCTTGTTTTCCCCATTCCTCTCGTTCCATGTCATGTCTTTCTTTCTATCTCATTGGTCTTTTCGTGTCATGCAGGCTGGACGTGATTTCCCTGCTCGTTTCCTTTTTGTCTCCCCAATCATCCCTCAGCCAATCACTCGCATTCCCCACTCGCATTTTGCACGCACGCTCATTATCTCATTACACTCGCCTACAGTCCTCACGCCCGCACTTCACCTGCTTCTCCCCTATATATATATCGCCTTCTCTGTCATTCTCCTTGCCAGTTCGTTCCGTCTGGTTTGTCATGTTTGATGTTACTCTGCCATTGTTTGTTCTTTCTAACCAGTCTGTCTGATTTCAGTTTTGTCCATCCAACCTGCTTCCAGGTTCCAGTCATTCCGCATCCTACCCACTGCTGCAGGTCATTCCCAGTCCAGTCTTGCTTAGTTTCGCCAACCCCGTATCCTGACCCTCACCAGTTCCCTGCTTATTCGTTTGTCCTGTCATCTCCCACTTCAATAAATACACTCCTGCCGGAGTCTTTGCCTGAGTCTGCCTCCGAGTCCTGCATTTGGGTCCATTCCAGTTTCGGAAACCTTAACAAAATGTTTTGAACTGAATTACACATCTTGTTAATATGAGCAAATGTCTCACATTTAGCTCCTACAGATATAACCCACAGCCCACCTGTCTCTGTGTCTTCTGTGATAAATGTAATTTCATTATTAATACTCACCACTCCAAACTTACAGAGAGCAGCTCATCTCAGAGCTGAAAGTCTGTTAACACTCCTGATGAGGAGTAAGTTGTTTTCTTTCTCTCTGACAGGGGAGGAACACCGTCTCTCAGAGCTGAGGATTGTGCTGCTGGGGGGGAGACGGAGTGGGAAGAGTTCAGCAGGAAACACCATCCTGGGCAGAGAGGAGTTTGAGTCTGGAATAAGAACTACACAGTGTGTGAAGAGACAGGGTGAAGTTGCTGGGAGACAGGTCACTGTGGTTGACACACCAGGCTGGTGGAAGACTTGTTTTGTGAATGATACAGCAGAGCTGGATAAACAGGAGATTGTGCGCAGTGTGTCTCTGTGTCCCCCGGGACCCTGCGCTCTCTTCCTGGTCATTAATGTGAACTCAGCATTCAAAGAGACACACAGGAGATCAGTGGTAGAACACCTGGAGCTACTAAGTGAGAGAGTCTGGAGAAACACTATAGTGCTCTTCACCAGGGGAGACTGGCTGGCAGACACAACAATTGAGCAGCACATTGAGACTAAAGGGAGGGACCTCCAAGAGCTCATAGAGAAATGTAGCAACAGGTATCATGTTCTCAACAATGAGAACAGGGCTGATGGGACTCAGGTCACAGAGCTGCTGGAGAAGATAGAGGAGATGATGGCAGGGCATGGAGGCTCACACTATGAAATAGATAGAAGGCTCTTACAGGAAGTGGAAGAGAAGAGGAGGGCAGTGGAAGAACGAGTGAAACAGAGGATGATGAAGGTTCAGAAACAGAGAAAGACTCTCAGAGCACTTTTTAAAGGTTAGTTTTTCATTGATTGAAATTATTTTCAGATGAGAAACTATGGAATATTAACATTAACCATCACTGTGTTCAGTCATATTTCATTGTTGTGTTTTACCAATAAAAAAATGTTACTCCTGACAGATGTAAATATCTGTCCTCATTTTTTCCTGACTTGCCATTATGCTGTATACTGCGGGTAGTGATTGCTTAGACAGCGCAATTTGTAAATTTAAAAATGTGGAATATTCGTAATTTTTTGTATGAATGAGGCCCAATTAAAAAAGTATTATTAATTTTTTTTTTTTTTAATTGCTCTTCTCATTACAATATTAAAAGTCTTGTGTTTTTAAATTTCAGGCTGTAAAATGTATTGAACTGAATGACACCACGTTGATATGAGCAAAAATCTCACACAGAATTTAGCTCCTACAGATAAAACCACAGCCCACCTGTCATGTCCTCTGTGATAAATGTCCTTTCTTTATTAATACTCACCACTGCAAACTTACAGAGAGCAGCTCATCTCAGAGCTGAATGTCTGTTAACACTCCTGATGAGGAGTAAATTGTTCTCTTTCTCTCTGACAGGGGAGGAACACCGTCTCTCAGAGCTGAGGATTGTGCTGCTCGGGGGGAGACTGAGTGGGAAGAGTTCAGCAGGAAACACCATCCTGGGCAGAGAGGAGTTTGAGTCTGGAAGAAGAACTGCACAGTGTGTGAAGAGACAGGGTGAAGTAGCTGGGAGACAGGTCACTGTGGTTGACACACCAGGCTGGTGGATGTATTCTGTGAATGATACTGCAGAGCTGGACAAACAGGAGATTGCGCGCAGTGTGTCTCTGTGTCTCCCAGGATCCTGTGCTCTCTTCCTGGTCATTGATGTGAGCTTAGCATTCAGAGAGACAATCAAGAGATCAGTGGTGGAACACCTGGAGCTTTTCAGTGAGCGAGTCTGGAGACACACTATAGTGCTGTTCACCAGGGGAGACTGGCTGGGAGACACAACCATTGAGCAGCACATTGAGACTAAAGGGAGGGACCTCCAAGAGCTCATAGAGAAATGTGGCAACAGGTATCATGTTCTCAACAATGAGAACAGGGCTGATGGGACTCAGGTCACAGAGCTGCTGGAGAAGATAGAGGAGATGATGGCAGGGCATGGAGGCTCTCACTATGAAATAGATGGAATGCTCTTACAGGAGGTGGAGGAGAAGAGGAGGGCAGTGGAAGAACGAGTGAAAAAGAGGATGATGATGGTTCAGAAACGGAGGATGATGAAGTTTCAAAAACAGAGAAAGACTCTCAGAGCACTTTTTGAAGGTTTGTGTTATGAATCCGAGAAGGGACTGGACTCAAATGCACAACTCACAGACAGGAATTGCAATAATTTAAATAATTTATTACTTCGTCCAAACTCCAGAAGTATCGGGAGAGATTAAGTCAGGGCCTGGATCCTGGAATGGCGTTAGCAAGGGGTTGAACGGGAGTGGGAGTAGGCAAGGGGCTGGATGGTGGCAGAATCCTGGGCTGGTGTAGCAGAGGAGGAGCGGGATGCGGGAGACAGGGGCTGCATGGCGTGGTGCTAGGATAGCTGCAGGCTGACAGACAAGCAGAGCAGAACAAGGCATTAAATATAGCAAGCATGAACAAAACACGTAGCGTAATACGCTAGGGTAGGCAAGACTTAGAGCAGCAAAAAGCATGGCAAGACAAGGCTTGAATTCAAAACAATAGCCAAGACAAGAAAAGAGTTATTTCAACAACAAGACTTAACGAACTGGCACAAGACAACGAACACTGGGAAAATATATATGAGAGTTAATGAGCTAATGATTGCGTGCAGCATGAGAATGTATGCGAGAGTGATTAACTGAGCAGAGAGCGTGAGGAATGCAAGCAGGGAAAAGGAATGAGATAGGTGGCGAAAATGCAAGGGAAATGAGTGACACAAAGAGGGAAAACCACGCCCAGCCTGCAGCACGAGGGAGACAAACAGGAAACATGAAAACATAACAAGAAACGTGAGGGAAAATGGTAAAAGAAGGAGCACAACGGGGACGGGAATGGAGAGCGTCACAATTTGTTGTTTATTAATTGAAATTACTTTTAGATTAATTACAGTGGAATATTAAGATTAATCATAACTGTGTTCAATCATTGTCCATTGAGGTGTGTTTTACCAATAAAAAATGTTACTCGAGACAGACATATATATCTGCCCTCATTTTCTCCTGACTTGCCATTATGCAACATACTGAGGTGTGAGCGGTTGCTTACAGAGACCAATGTGTAGATTACAAAAATGTGGAATACTTGGTTGTGTTTCTGCATGAATGAACACCAATCAAACAATTGGTATTCACGATTTATGAAATAATATTCAGTGTGATTTCTTTTTTCATTTTTCTCCCTATTGGCAATGCCCAAATGCATTCATAATCCAGTCTCATCACTGCAACCCCCTTTGTTGACTAAACAGAGTGCAGAGAAGCACATGTTCTCTTTGCAGTGTGTCCTGCCAGCTTCTTTCCCCTCCATAGTAGTTGAGCAGGAAGAGCTCATTTCATGAGTGTGTTTAGGCTGCAGGCACTCAGTTGACCAGAGACGGTTGCTAGTGCTTGATGAGACAGAAAATCCTGCTGACTGAACTCTCCCTGCTGCTGCCAATTACATGCCGCCCTGTGGAGCTGCCAGCCACAGCCTGCGCTGCACAGTCAGGGTTTGATAGCAGACTGTGGGGTGCATCCACACACTGGAACAGTGTCTTAGCAGGATGAACCACCCAGCAGCCCCATTGTAAACCTGCCATTAAGTAAATAAGAATGTTACTCTTGGCTTTAAAATTAGTATTTGATCATTTTAAATTCAAAGGTATTTTCATCACATTAATAAATGTGTTTTTTGCCATTTCACTCTGTTAAAATTTATTGAACTGAATAAGTCATTCTGTTGATATGAACAAAAGTCTCATATATAATTTTGCTCCTACAGATATAATCCACAGCCTGCCGGTCTTATGGCCTCTATGATAAATGTAATTTCATTATTAATACTAACCACTCCAAACTTACAGAGAGCAGCTCATCTCAGAGCTGAATGTCCGTTAACACTCCTGATGGAGTAAATTGTTCTCTTTCTCTCTGACAGGGGAGGAACACCGTCTCTCAGAGCTGAGGATGGTGCTGCTGGGGGGGAGAGAGAGTGGGAAGAGTTCAGCAGGAAACACCATCCTGGGCAGAGAGGAGTTTGAGTCTGGAATAAGAACTGCACAGTGTGTGAAGAGACAGGGTGAAGTAGCTGGGAGACAGGTCACTGTGGTCGACACACCAGGCTGGTGTTGCGCTTCCGTGACTGACACTGCAGAGCTGGATAAACAGGAGATTGTGCGAAGTGTGTCTCTGTGTCCCCCAGGACCCTGCGCTCTCTTCCTGGTCATTGATATGAACTTAGCATTCAAAGATACACACAGGAGATCAGTGGTGGAACACCTAGAGCTTCTCAGTGAGAGAGTCTGGAGACACACTATAGTGCTGTTCACCTGGGGAGACTGGCTGGGAGACACAACCATTGATCAGCACATTGAGACTGAAGGGAGGGCCCTCCAAGAGCTCATAGAGAAATGTGGGAACAGGTATCATGTTCTCAACTATAAGAACAGCGCTGATGGGACTCAGGTTACAGAGCTGCTGGAGAAGATAGAGGAGATGATGGCAGGGCATGGAGGCTCTCACTATGAAATAGATAGAATGCTCTTACAGGAGGTGGAAGAGAAGAGGAGGGCAGTGGAAGAACCAGTGAAACAGAGGATGATGAAGGTTCAGAAACAGAGAAAGACTCTCAGAGCACTTTTTAAAGGTTAGTTTTTCATTGAAATTATTTTCAGATTCACAGATCACTGTGTTCAGTCATATTTTATTGTGTTTTACCAATAAAAAAATGTTACTCCTGACAGATGTAAATATCTTTCCTCATTTTTTCCTGACTTGCCATTATGCTGTATACTGAGGGTAGTGATTGCTTAGACAGCGCAATTTGTAAATTTAAAAATGTGGACTATTCGTAATTTTTTGTATGAATGAGGCCCAATCAAAGTAGTATTATTAATTCAAAATTAAAAAACAATTTCTTTTTAAATTGCTCTTCTCATTACGATATTAAAAGTTTTAACATTTGTTACGACCCGAAACCCACCCGCGTTACAATAACCGAGGGGTTACAAAGGGGCTAACCAAAAATGTGTGCCTTGCACAAATAAGCCTGTAAAAAACACACCGACAAGCAAAACGGTTTTTATTTTAAATGAGAAGAATCTCGGCAGCAGCTTTAAAACCAGAGAAAGCTCTTAAACCAACTCACCTGATCTATTACTCTTTAAAAGGAAATCTAGCTCACCCGGAAAGCAAAAGGTGCACGAGAGCAAAACAAGTCTTCCGCAGGCTTGCTATGCTTCTCTATCTGTTCCTTTCTATTAAAAGGCGACATTATAAAAATAAGGTGCGCTTCCTCCCAAAATGTAGGCCTTTTCATGCAGTACAAAATAAGTGGCCGCAAATCAAACTGACGCCACAACAATTTAAAATGTGCGCTTCAGCATGACAGCAAGGCTGGCAACATACATGCAGCAAACCAAAGGAAAGGATGAATCACCTCTCTATGAGAGAAATGCCACAAGTATATATGCTCCCCTGGTAATCAGGCACAGGTGTCTTCAATTGCCAATCACTACCCAGATGAGCCGAATGAAACGAGTTGCAGACAATTAAAGGGCCACACTCGCAAAGCAGCATAGGAACGTAACACATTTCAGGCTGAAAAATGTAGAGAACTGTATAACACATTATGTTGCCATTTCATTATTAATGCTCACCACTCCAAACTTACAGAGAGTGTCTGTTAACACTCCTGATCAGGAGTAAATTGTTCTCTTTCTCTCTGATAGGTGAGGAACACCGTCTCTCAGAGCTGAGGATTGTGCTGCTGGGGGGGAGACTGAGTGGGAAGAGTTCAGCAGGAAACACCATCCTGGGCAGAGAGGGGTTTGAGTCTGGAATAAGAACTGCACAGTGTGTGAAGAGACAGGGTGAAGTAGCTGGGAGACAGGTCACTGTGGTCGACACACCAGGCTGGTGCTGCGCTTCTGTGACTGACACTGCAGAGCTGGATAAACAGGAGATTGTGCTTAGTGTGTCTCTGTGTCCCCAGGGACCCTGCGCTCTCTTCCTGGTCATTGATATGAGCTTAGCATTCAGAGAAAAACACCGGACATCAGTGGTGGAACACCTGGAGCTTCTCAGTGAGAGAGTCTGGAGACACACTATAGTGCTGTTCACCATGGGAGACTGGCTGGGAAACACAACCATTGAGCAGCACATTGAGACTGAAGGGAGGGCCCTGCAAGAGCTCATAGAGAAATGTGGGAACAGGTATCATGTTCTCAACAATGAGAACAGGGCTGATGGGACTCAGGTCACAGAGCTGCTGGAGAAGATAGAGGAGATGGTAGCCAGGAACAGGAGTGTTCCCTTCTCTATAGAGGAGAGAGATGGAGAGGGCTTACTCTTTGAAAGAAAACAGAAGTGCTTTGAGGAGGAATGGAGCAGAAGAGAGGAAGAGCTGATAGAGAGGATGTCGAAAGTTGTGGTTGACTCAGAGACAGAGGGATCCGCCCTGCCATTCAGAAAGAGGAGAAACAGCTCAGATTTTAATCCTCCTTCTTGTGAGTTTTATTAATCTTTGTATAGACTGAATTTCTCAGCACTGTCAGGTTAAGCTTAAAGTCCATTAACAACCACCCCTATACACATAATACACTGAGTTAGCATTAGCACTGACCCATTTATGATGCACTTTCCAAGTAACTATCCTAATCGATGACGTAAACCTTTTAGACCGTACTAAACAGTCAACAGCTGAATTTCTCAGCACTTACAGTTCTGTCCAAGAAGAAAGACCCCTATGCACATTATACAATGATTTAACAATCATCAGTTTATAGTGTAGTATCCTATCCAGGTAACTTGTTCTAATCTGTTATACACCTTTTATACCTTTATAAACAGTTAATAATCCAGTATACAAGTTAATACTGAAAAGAAGGATGTCTTCACACTAGTATAATCACAGTAATAGAAAAAAGATCTCTAGTCATATATATTCATTGTACAATCATACCAATTGAAATGTATGTTAAATTCTCTAAATCCTCAAGAGACAAAGTGGCAGTCTGCAGGCTCGTTAACCACTGGAAGGACAGTTTATTTCTGTCAGCCAAAGCAAACCAGAGACAATATATACATATAGCTTATAGCTTGTGTGTACGTGCATTTTTCTGTCTCTCTCTTTCTCCTTTCTGTCTGTCTCCTTTCTGTACAGCAGGTGTGTGGCCTCTGACCCACTTACATCCCAGGCTCAATGACATATGGCCTATCTTATCGCTAGAGAGCCAGAAGAGACACTTCATCTTGAATCCTGAAAACAAGACGAAGGGAGACCAAATAATTAATGAAAACTATTTGTGTGATGTTAAGGGCTGGGGGTCACTGTGCGCTCATCCAATATGCATGATATGCTAATGTATAACCATGAACCAATCAGCGATAGAATTATGTATGTTGTTATATTTCAATCTATGCCTATGTATTAACTATGCATCAATCAGCAGTAAGATAATCTATGTATTAGTTTGATTAAATATGGCGGAGACTGCCTCCGTCTCTTCAGTTCATGCATGACCACGTTGTGTGTGCAAGTGCTGGACTCTTTCTGCAGAGAAATAAATTATTTTCTTCTTTGATATACCTGGTTGTGCCTGGTCATTATAAGGAGAGAAATTCCTCTGCTCAACAATTGGCGTCACGAACAGGATCCTCATCAACCACCCGTTTGCAGCATATCATATCCGGCATTGGGACGGTGAGTATTTTGGTTTACCACGTCCTTAGGTAATGCCGAGATTGGTATGCTGTTTATTTGTGAATTTACAAGAGGATAAAAGAACAGTACATTTTGACTATAAAGGCATGAGAAAGACCTGGTGCATCTAATAAGAACAGGTGCCGGCAAAAATTCCCCTTGGGGGAAGTATGGGGGACAGATCCTATCGATACTGTTATCTCAAAGTCCTCCATAAAGCGGGTGAAAAACCTCTATAAGGGTGGCAGGAAGACCTTTTGGCGGTAGCCAATGCGAAGACCTCTAGCGGTTGCTGAGAGACACAAGACCTCAAGGAAAAGACAAAAGACCTGCAGCGGTTGCTGGCAGGCAAAAGTATCAAAAGACTACCCACAGAGAGGCTAAGGGGCTAAACAGCACATAGTATGCTTGTCTCATATTTCTATTGTATGTACTGTGCACAGCAGATAGGAGGTTGCAAGCTGATTGTTGTTGGAGTATTTGTTGAGGTATTTGTCTTGTGGGCCTAACCAGTATTGTGTTTTATTACTTCATAGCGTGACTGGGGTAACCATACTATAATGGCAACAAGTGGCTCTCCGGGGTCGCCGGATGCTGTGATTGAAAAGTGGTTTGAAGAAAAAAGTAAAAATGAACCTAAGGAGGCAAGAATGTTGAACGAAATTAAGGAGATTGTGGCTGACGAGTGCATTGAGGCACTCTAAGGAGCATATAGTTCTCGAGAAGGCTAATTTTAGATTGGCTATTGACATCGGGCATAAAGGCCATTGGAGTGATATCTGCGCAGGTGTATGTGTACGCGCACGTGCAGGTGTGTGTCTCTGTGATTCTGAGAGCTTGAAGTCCGCTGCATTCTTCCTAGTCCTCTTGTGTCGTAGATAAGCACGGAGCCTAAACAAATTGGCAGTAGCCAGTAATAGCAGGAAGTAAAGAAACAACCTTTTTGAAGTAAAACACAAAAAGAACCATGTGCAAAAACACAGTCATCCCCATACTTGCAGATAATAAAGGTGGTCACATAAGGAGGAGTGCAGGCTGACTTTTGTGACTGAGAAAGGAGAAATGATTCCTACTAACTTCTATGTGTTTGCAAAACTGAATTTCTGAATATGTTTTGCCAAGAGATGAGAGACTTAGCAGTGAGGACTGTGTTGCCTCCATATAGCAAAGCAGATAAGGCAAATCCCACATTCCCGCATAAGGCAAAGTATACATGGTGTGAAATACATGACTAAAATTTAAAAATGCATGCTAAAGTGTTCTCACCCATGCCTGTGTTTGTGACAAGCTGTTAGGTCCTTGACTGATATTCTAATCTAGGACCTCATGGTACTAGTTCCCTGTATTTTCTTGTCTGTTTGTTATAGTTTATAATAGTATTTAGAATAGAAGTGTAGTATAGCTGATTTACCCACAGCTTAGACCAAAATCCTATACCTTACCGACTTCGATGTCAAATAGCAAAGACAATATCGAAGCACCGGAAAGCGGAAACCCTGAGCTTATATAGCTGACAGGAAAATCAAAACAGGTGCGACGAATAACAGCCAAGCAATAGCAAAACACCGGAACGGAAGACGGAAAATCCGATAGAGTGCCCTGATGCCGCTAAATGAAAGAACGACCGTAGAAATAACCGGAGGCTGCCAGAAACCATGACAGCATCTCTCCTCTGTCCATCTTTCTCCTCTTTTGAACTTATGACAGGAGCTCCCATGAGAATTCCAGGGGCGATCTGCAATGGAGAATTACATGTTGTTGGAGATGCGTGGACAAATTACTGTGTGAATCTAACTGAAAATGTCAGGTCTCTCCGCAGATATTGGGCCCAAGAAGACGGGGAAGCACACAATCTCGAGCAACTAAAACCAGATAACACCACACACGTATCCAGCTGGCTGACTGATAGTATGTGGCTTAACACGGCTGGGCTGACGATGACTCTGACTCTGACAGTGACGGTGGCAATAATATTAATCATCAGTGGATAATACAACACCCGACGGATTTAAAATCACTGATTTACCAAAACACCAGTGAATACAATTAAGAGCAGGGATATCACCAGACAAACTAGCACTCCGTGCAAATAGCTTACCTTTTGCTGAGTAAAAACGTCCGCAAAAGCAAAGCAACCAGCACAAATCCACCCGGTTCTGTTACTGACATGGGGGATTGTCATGATATCCTTTGCAGGAGGTCTGGGCTGGCTAGCCCCGACTGTAGACCCCCTTCATGGCATTAACGGAGCCCTAGATAGAGGTGGATTGTCAGATAAAAATCGCAGGGACAAACGTCACTTAAATCGTTGTCATCAAATAACTAAGAAATACGCCGAAGAACTAACCACCTCTAATTGCATCATCACCCGCATAGTGCGGAACAGGGAATGGAGATGGTAGCTGTTTCTTTAGACTGGTGCTCATATGTTCTCTATGAAATAACCACCAAGATTCTAATCCGGATATAAAGCAAATTTTGTATTAAATGTTAGGAGGCGAAAATAACCCCTATAGTACGTTACCATGGAAATGGGAACAAATTTATGGGGAAAAGTGTGTGAGGTCCCTGTGTTCCGTCCCAGGTTTTCCCCTCGTCTCATAGTCCACCCCGTGTTTTCCCTCTCTCCCTCCACTTGTGTCTTTCACTCCCCACACCTGCATTGTGTTTCCCTCTCGTTTCCTCGTTAGTCTTCCCCCACCTGTTGCTCGTTCTGTCCTTGTTAGGTTTTGTATTTAGTCTGCCCTGTTTCTTTGTTCGGGGCCAGACCGTCTTGTGTTCCCGCCTGTGTTCTTGTCGCCTACCTTGTGTTTTCGCGTGGATTCTCGTCATGTTATGTTTGGTGGTTTTTGTCCCCTCGTTCCTCCAAGACCCCCTCGTACCTCCAGGCTCCCTCGTCCCTCCCAGGCTGGCCCTGACCGCGCCTTCTGCGGTCCCCCCGCTCCTGTTCCTGACCCCCAGGCTGAGCGCCTACTCCCCAGGCTGAGTGCCTGGCCCTGACCGCGTGCTTCCCGTGCCGTCTCCGGTCCCCTGCACCTGTCCCTACCCCCCCAGGCTGAGCGCCTGAACCCCAGGCTGAGTGTCTGCTCCTGACCCCGGCGCCCGCACCTGTCACTGCCAAGCCTGGCTCCTGCCACGCCATGTTCCTGACCCGCGCTGTTCCTGCCACGCCTCGTTCCTGCCTCATGTGTGTCTGTTATGCCCGCTTCCTGTCTTGCCCCTGTCTGCCTTCCCATTAAATGTACTCCCTGGTGGAGTTTTCCCCCTGAGCCGTCTGAGTCTTGCGTTTGGGTCCAGTCCCCCCTGCGGGAACTTAGTGTGTGTAATCATACTATATGAGGGGCCGTAAATAAAGGTCTTAATAAAAATTCTGAGCTAATTACCATATATCTTTTAAGTGCTTAAAGAACATGTTTAATCCACGTATTATTCCTTTGATTTAAGCGTTTCTTTTACATTTATCACAATATATGTTTAATTCACATTTATCCGCAGTGTGCAATCATTAAACTAAAGGAGTGTGCCGTTGTTAAGCTCACATGTACCCAGACTCACTCGTTTATGTAAGAATAACTACAGTGTGCATCTTGCTCTTTGTGTAACCCTCAGTTTTAAGGAACTGAGAGAGACAGTTGGGATGGGATGGGAGGGCCACCTTGCTTCCCCCTTTCTGCTCTATCTCTGGTTTTCGAAACTGACCTTGTGGCTTATGATTTAGGCTGAAACATGATAAGGGTGAAACATATATACAGTATTAAAGAATAAGAATGCACTTACAATGGCTATATGAATTAAGCCTATGAAATTAATGACTAATTGATTATTGAATAATAATTATTGTACTAATATATGTATCAGTTAAAATTAATAACAGTTAAACATTTGTATTAATTACACATGACTAACCTTATATTGTGTGTTATTACTTTGGGAATAATACTGGGCATTGTGTCTGGCATCTTGTGATTTCTGTAACCGCCCCTCCTTCCTATGACAAGTTTGAAATGGTATAAAGATGTGAGTGAACAACAGATTGAAAGAGCTGAACTGTTTTCCTTATGCATTGCTTTTCTGGACCAGAATATTATTGCAATAAAAAAAAAAAATATTATTCACCAGCCCCGGACTTTGACTCTTTTCCCGAGAACCGATCTGTCACTATACAATGTGATTCTTCAGGCAATATGTTTGCTGTTATTACTAAACCGGATGGCACTAATTATACTATAGAACGCATGTGTTAATTGTTTGGCGGCCTTATATACATACAATGGAACAATGTTTGTATGTGGGGAAAAAGCATATGCATGGTTGCCAACCGGGTTGGGAGGGGTTTGCTGTTTCTTATGTAATTCCAGCCATAAGGTATTGTGCCACCCTGTATCCAGGTCAGAACAGGTATAAAAGGGATATTACTGATGTGGATATGGCTGCTTTTGTTATGTTCCCAATGGATGGAGTGGGACGAATGATCACAGAAGTTAAACGCATGACTGTGATAATGGAATCTGTAGCCAATAACACAGCCAAAGCAATACAAAGTGTTACCATTGAATTGGTGGCGGCCAGAGCTGTTATTTTGCAGAATCGAGCAGCTCAGGATTATATTCTTGCATCTCATGGTGGCTCATGTGCTGCGGCTGGTAAAGAATGTTATACTTATACTCCTGATAATGAAGATAACATCACTGATTGTTGCACATATTCATAAAAAGATAACTGAGATTCAACAACTCCTCTTTGGGACTGGGATGTTTTTGGATGGCTGAGAGGTAATTTCAGGGGACTTGGCACTGTTATTGTGCAAGGACTGCTGCTGCTCTGTGTAACAGTCTGGTGTAGGGCTGCTAATTTAATGACTACGCCACCTAGGGAGTTGCCCCCTAGGAAATAGTTCTGAACCACAGATGCACCTAGTTACACAAAATGGGTTCCCCAGAGTTCTTTACAATAATAAGTCAGAGACGTGGTCTAGAATTCAAAAAGGAATGGTTTTATTGGAAAATGCGATTTGTAGAAGAATAGCTGGAAGAGCTGTGGAATCAAAATCACTGAAACAGGACTAGCAATAATAGTTAATTTAATAGAGTTGCAATTCATCAATTATAAGAGAATACATTGACAATACTCCCAGTATTCACACCAACTACAGAATCAGGATAACTGGGAATAGAATTAATAGGAGTTATAACATTGACTAAATATAATTATTTATTATAATTTTGGTAGAAAAAAGGATATGTTTAACAATGCTTCCAGTATTTATAAAAACCAATTGGCTAGCTAGTTAATTAACTACAGTGGGTAAGGACGCTGACGGGGAGAAGTATACTCACCAACCAGGGGAGGGGGCCCCATGGTGCAAAAGTGCTCCAAATAGTGCTCCCACAGCAATGGCTTATACACAGCAAAAAATCAGTGGCAAATGCGTGATTCCCGTGCAATTAAATTACCACACGAAGTGAAGGGGGGAAGCTCCACTAATGACTAAACCCCACCACCAGACAGCGTCGTGCCCACTGTTGGTCAGAATACAATAAATTAGCTATTTAAAATAGATACAAAACACATTACAAATACCAGTTAGTTCATATTAAAACCTCGCCACTGTGCGCTGCTCGAGAATATTACCGGACAGCAGGGCAGCGCGACAAGCACAAAACAAAACAAAACGCAGCTGTAAACTACCATCCGCTTATACGAAACAGAGTATACTTAAACAAAATGTATCCAAAGGAAGGTAAAACAAACGTAACTAAAGAGGCAAAACAGCAAATAAGGTTGCACCTAAAAATAAAACAAAATCAGTCAGCTTACATTCGTTCTTCTGCTTAAAATTACCTCGGACGCCGAACAGCAGTCCTACTTCACCCTAGGTCTACGTTACCTGGTCTAGCAGCACATGTGAGCCAACAAAGCCATTTACCCAGATAGGCAACCGGTCACGGAGCTCATTCACTGGCCTATCAACACCTTTCATACATGCGTACCTGGGTTTCTCTTCAGCACGAACAGATCCTCTGCCTCACACTGCCACCAGTGGGAGACAGAGAGTCTTTTCGGCTGTTTTGTAACTTTGGGTGGGTGTGTCTTTCTCTTTCTCTCTTCTCTTACTCTCTACTGCCCCCTTCTGTTCCCTGAAGGTCTGGTGGAGAATCACAGTACCAGTGGCTTGCCTGCGGCTGTGGTTCGAAACCAGACCGGCGGACAAGGCCGGACTGTCACCAGCGTTTGGGGTGAGGCAGGTACCAGTGGCTTGACCGCGGCCTGCTAAACCCCAACGCCGAAGCCAGGACAGCACCAGGAGGACCCCTGCCGTAGGACTCCAGCGCTCCGGGATCGACACTACTGCTGTGGACGCTTGACGCCAGGAGGCCCGAGGGGAGTGCGGATCTTGCCCGGAGAGTAGGCCCGGAAGGGCTGCTTTTCTCTCCGGGCCTCACCAGCCACCAGCTGGGCCTTCGCCCTGGTGATCCGTCTCTCCCTCCCTTCCTCCTAGGCCCGCAGCAGAACCAGCAGGCCAGACCCGGAGGACGAAGCTGAGGAGCAGGCAGTTGGGAGGACCGGAGCAGCAGACCCCCCTGAGACGGAAGGCGGCGATCCAGACCTCAACACCATCTGAGGATCAACGCTTGCCGCCTGCACCAGAAAGGGAGGTCCTCACGCAGCGGTGTGAGGGGCCGGCCCTCGGCTGGTCCCTTTTCAGCCTGCTTTGCGTTGCTGTCCTTCTGGTTCTCCCGGAAGGAACACCATCTCCTGAGTGCTGTCTCTGTGCTTTTTTCGAACAGTGCAGAGTCCGGCCTTGGCGACAGGAAGGGGGATGGCAGCCAGACCTGTTCCAGGGACGCGACGCCATAACGCCGTCCGCCTGACATGGATCCAGGGGGTCGAGGAGGGAGGCGGCAGCACCGGTGCGGGCCCCCCGGCGGGACAGGGGGCCGAGGGCGCAGCTACGGAGAGCGCCCCTGGACCAGCAACCGCAGGGGGGGCAGGTCGTGCTGCAGGCCCGAACCCAACTCGACCCCAGACGAGAGTGACAGGTTTGACCCGTCTGGAGTTTAGCAGGGCAGTGCTACAGAGAGGTATGGGCTTCGTGCCAGCTGACCTCAACTGCCTGGTAAAGGTTCCGGGCCAAGGGGACATTTTTGAGGTAAGCTTTAAGAACCCTAATGTCCTCGAGAGGTTCTGGAACCTCTACAGAGAGGGGAAGGACAGGCGTCCCCTCAACAACTTTGCGGTCGAGCCCCTGTCCGACACGGAGAACAAAGTGGTCACTGTACAGTTTTACAATGAGACTGTGCAGGACCACGATGTTTCGACGTGGTTGGGCAGGTATGGCGAAGTTAAATCCGACGTCAGGAGGGTCCTTGATGAGGATGGAGTGTGGACCGGGGCCAGGAAGTGGCTGGTCCAGCTAAAACCCGACCCCTCAGTAGTGGGGGGGGTATGTCATATCCCCAGCACCATCACGCTAGGGAGAGATAGGGGTGTGGTGTTCTACAACGGCATGCCCAAGCTGTGCAGGAACTGCGGTGAGTTAGGCCACTTAGCCGCAGCCTGCACAGTGGTCAAGTGCAAGACCTGCGGAGGCGAGCACGAGACCAGGGCGTGCCGGGACCCAAAGCCCTGTAACCTCTGCGGAGCGAGTGGGCATTTCTATAGAGATTGCCCACTCTCGTACGCGAACAGGGCTAGGAACACCGCACCTCTTCCACCATCTACTGCCCCCCCCCGCCTACCTACCCCTACCCCTACCCCTACCCCTACCCCAGCACCCAGAACCAGAACGCCAACCACAACCCCCCCCCCACAGCCTGCAACAATCATTCCCACACAAGACACCGCACAAGCCCCCCCAAGCACCATTGATACCGGTTCTCCCCTACGCACAGTCCCCTCTGAAGATATATTACCCACACAGACAGTCACTACAGTGAAAGAGGAGCCTGACTCCGACACCCCCATCATGGTGGAGGAGTCGGACTCCTCTAGCGCAGACACAGATCTAGATACAACTACAAACTGGCATGTGGCAAATAGGAAACGGAAAGGGAAACACAACAAAACTAATAGAAAAGAACCACCCGGTCAGCCCCCAAACCCAGCAATAGTTCGCCACATAAAATTACCAACCCATAAAATACAACAGAAAAATGTCAACACTCGGAACATAAGCCCACCGATAGTCAGGCCAGAACCTCCACCTCGCCCTAGTAAGCCATCTTCACCACCACTATTACATCCAAAAGAAACCCTCTCACGACCCATCACTTCTCATAACAGGGCCAATAATGACCGGCCACCTCCTGGCCCCGAACCCGCACCCAACAAGAGCACTCAGCAGCTCTCCTCTCAAGGGCCCTCCGAAGCAAA
Source organism: Synaphobranchus kaupii (assembly GCA_029718625.1). Taxonomy (NCBI): domain Eukaryota; kingdom Metazoa; phylum Chordata; class Actinopteri; order Anguilliformes; family Synaphobranchidae; genus Synaphobranchus; species Synaphobranchus kaupii. The sequence continues at coordinate 32,353,625 of CM056387.1, forward strand.
GGGGGACCCTGGGGCAAAACCATCACGTCCCACCTCTCCGGAACGGAACCTGCCAGGCAGTAAGGAGGGGAGACCTGTGGGCGGACCGAGTCAGGGGGTGAGTAGGCGCCTTCATAACCCGGACACAGTTATGGACCGCCTCAACAAAATCTGTCAAGACATTGCAAAAAATAATACCGGATTACATGACACAGCTAAGCAATAAACATTATCATGACACTCACACTCACCACCACAAACAGCCGTAGTATCAAGGACCCCAACAAACGCCACTCAGTCTTCTCCACTCTGCAGCAAATCCCCTCGGATGTCATCCTACTCCAGGAGTGCGGAATCCCTTTCCGCACTATGGATGACACTCTGAGGGAGGAGTGGAGAATGGGGGACTCTCTCTGGTCCGGCTCGAACGTCGCTCGAGCCGATGGGGTCGGCACATTGACCAAAAATCCTTATGTAAAAATCACAGGCAATAACATCTTGGAAAGTGGGCGAATCCTCGTCACAGACATATGTGTCGGGGGTTCCCCACTTAGATTGGTCAATGTGTACGGCCCAACCAGCGTAGCTGAGAGGGTCTCCCTCTTTTCAAAATTAAGAACCATCATACATTGCAATATGCCGGTTGTCGTGGGGGGGGATTTCAACTGTGCCCTCAGGGATGAAGACCGCAGCAGACCAAGGAAAGATCGGTCGAGCGACGAGCTGCGGTCTATCATAGAAGATTTCTCCCTCCACGACGCCGGGGGCGCCTCTCCCCCACAACATACATGGGTGAGCTCCTCTGGTGTCTCCTCTTCACGCATTGATATGTTCCTGCTCTCCCCAGGCCTGAGAGTGCACACCTATTCCATCCGGGCAGTGCACTACTCGGACCACCACATGGTGACCGTGTCCCTGGTCTGGGAGAAGGCCATAACCATCGGCAGGGGTCTCTGGAGAATGAATACCAGCCATCTCCAGGACCCCAAAGTGTACCTCTCCTTCTCGAGGCGGTACCTGGAGTGGGTGAGTCTAAAACATCTTTTTGACTCCCCGATAGAGTGGTGGGAGATGGTGAAGGAGCGGGTGCAGGGCTATTTCCGGGCAGTCGGGCGGAGGAGGGCAAAGGAAAGGAGGGCGGCTTTCGACCACGCTAATGCTGCCCTCCAGAGACTGAGCCTTCTCCAGTCCCGAGGCCTGGAGGTAAGCAGCGAGGTTGCACTCGCTAAACAGAGCCTCTCCGCCCTCTATCGGGAGGAGCGGAAAAAATACACCTTCCGCTCCAAACTCCAGGGCCTTGAGGAGGATGAGAAGTGCACGAGGTACTTCTTCCGCAGGGCACGGTCAAAAGCAAATAACATCTCTTCCCTTTATAACAGCAAAGGGGTGGTGGTGTCTGAAGAGGCCGAGGTCCGGGAGGTGGCCAGGGAGTTCTATGCGGGTCTGTACAGCATAAGGCCCGCAGATGGGGCTCTCATGGACACCTTCCTGGGCTGCCTGGACAGACGCCTGGGGGATGAGAGCAGGGAACCAGAGTTGAGCGCCGAGGAGCTCACCCGGGCCGTGCGCTCCCTTAATCAACATAAAGCTCCTGGTCCTGACGGGATCCCGGCCGAATTTTATCAGGCATTTTGGGATCTCCTGAAGGAGGACGTGGCGGAAGTCTTCAGGGCGGCGTACAGGGAGGGACGGTTGGGGGCTTCACTGAGGCAGAGTGCGGTTGCTCTTGTCCCTAAGAAGGGGGACCTGAAGGACCTCCGGCACTGGCGGCCGATTAACCTTCTCTCAGCTGACTATAAGATCATGGCGAAGGCGCTGATGAGGAGGTTCCAACACCTGATGACATCGGTGGTCGGCCCTGACCAAACGTGCAGCATACCAGGGAGGTCCATAAATGACAACCTGCTCCTCGTGAGGGATGTCATAATCCACTCCGGGGAGCGCGGGTCCCCCTTGGGCCTTCTCAGCTTAGACCAGGAGAAGGCCTTTGACAGGGTAAGTCATGTGTGCTTGGAGAGGGTGCTAGAGAGGTTTAATTTTCCTAGCTCCCTCCTGCGCTGGACCAAAATGTGCTTGACTGACATCTCGGGGAGGGTGGTTGTGAACAAGCAGCCATCCGCCCCGTTTGCCATTAGGTCTGGCGTCAGGCAGGGATGCCCCCTAGCATCCCTCCTGTACGTCATCTACCTCGAGCCGTTCCTTCAGGCCATCAGGGGCAACCCGGGCATCGCTGGGTATCCACTGCCCGGGGCCCAGGGGGAGCGGCTTAGGGTGATGGCGTACATGGACGACATCACCATCGTCGGCACAGATAGTCATTCCATCACCGTTGCCAACAAGGTGCTGGATGACTTCTGTGCAGCCACTGGCGCCCTAGTCAATAGGGACAAGAGTGAGCTGTTTCTGTCTCGTCATTGGAGGGAGCCACTAACCGTTGCTTTCCCTGTACGCAGAGATAAGATCAAGCTCCTGGGGGTGACCTTCCAGTCAGACGGAGAAGGAAGGCTGAGCTGGGAGGAAACCCTCCGCCACGTTCAGGTTAAACTCCAGAGCTGGGGCGTGCGGCCTCTGACTCAGACGGGTAAGATCCTGGTCCTGAAGGCAATAGTCCTTCCCATTTGTCTCTACTTGGGGAGGGTGTTTCCCCCAGACAAGGCCACTAGTAAACTTATTACTAGAATGGCCTTCCGCTTTGTCTGGGGGAGCACTATGGAAAAGTTAAAAAAAGCTACCCTCCTCAAGGAAGAGCAGAATGGGGGCAGGGGGGTTCCAGACATTGTTACCATCGTGTTGGTGCAGGGTCTGGCCGCACTGGTCCAGAATACTCGGAAGGTAGAGAAGGCCTCTGGTGCCTTTGCTAGGTATTATGCCACTCCCTTCCTGAGGACGATGGGCCTGTGCGCGCTGGACCTCACCATACCGTATAGCTGGAACCCCCCATATGTATATCGAGCCTTGAGGGACTTTGCCATTGGGGCAGGATTGCCCAGGGCCGGGCTGACCTCGTGGAGCTATAAAATCATCATGGCTCATTTAAGATCAAAGGAGACCATGACACTCCCGAGGGGCAGCACGACCCTGGACCCGTCTATAATCTGGGCTAATGTCCTACATAAATGTTTAAGCAATAAGCAAAAGGACATTGCCTGGATGTCTGCCCACATGTGTCTCCCCACCAGGTCATTCATGTTTAAGCGGCACTTGGCCCTGACCGAGCGCTGCCCCCACGGATGCACTGACTCAGAACACATCTACCATCTGTTCTGGGAGTGCTCCGTGGCCAGACGGGTCTGGGGCCTTGTTGTTTCTTCTGTCTCCCGAAACAGGTTGCTGCCTAGGTCCTCCCTGACTGCTGAGAGTGTCCTCTACGGCCCCCGTGGAGGATGCAAAACACCGGAGCTCCAGCGTCAGTGGAGGATCGTTAATACTATCAAGCAGGTCCTGTGGGAGGCGAGGAACATCAAGGTCTACCAAAAGACCACTGTAGACCTGGTCACTCTCAGGAGGAGGGCGCAAAACCTCCTCCAAGACGGCGTTATGGTCGATTGCGCAAAGGACAAGTGTCTGGCGAGAGAGAAATGGGGGGTGGACCATTGGAAAGAACTGATCATTTAGTCCACCCCCCCCATCCCAAGGAAGAGAGAGAGAGAGACAGAACAATTGCCCACCCAATGACCCGGGAACGCATGGACTATCCTTCATTTCAATGTCTTGTGATTTCCTTTTTGTTTTGTAACCTTCTCCTTTTTGTATGTGATGTAATTTACTGTTGTGTTATGAATGTTGCATGTTAATTTTTAGAAATTAAAAAGGGAGGGGAAATAAACCCCCCCCCCCCCCGACAAAATATGTTTTTTTAAAAAACTGTGAAATGAAAAGTTTGAAAATATAATTAAATGTAATGAAATGGTTTTATTTTAAAATGACATTTAAAACCAATAAAAGACAATTTTTATCAACACCTTTCAATGAGAAATAAGTTTAGCGAAGTAGCACCAAACCATCGCAACACTTCACATTATGGGAAATAACCTACCTAATAATGGCGATCACCACGGATATACCTCAACCGGGGGAAAGGAGCACGCTGTGATTAAAATATATATTAGTTCAGGTCAGGGATTACTAATGGACATAAACTGGCAAACAAACATTTCGCTTACCGATAGCCACCCAAGCAGAAGACCGGGTAGAGAACAAATCAGGAGCAAGCGCACGAAGGGGAGAGGGCAGGTAAGGCGAGTTTAAATACTAGAACAGGTAATTGGCAGCAGCTACCTGGGTGGCCACAACCACACCCCCATTAAGCTACCTCAGATCGGAAGTAAAGCGTTCACCCATCCTGTCACATCTGTTTCATACTGATGCTGATAAGTTGTGCTTTTAACCTTCTCACCCGATGTGCCAGAAAGGCTACTTCAATCGCGGCTGTGAATGTGGAGCTCAACACTCGACAGGCCCAGTCTGCAGCCCCACGGGTGTCTGGAAGCGGTGACGACATTTGATAAAACCGAGTGAGCCGGCAGAGTAAAATGTGTAGTGGTGCAGTGCCAATGACGGGTAAGACCTCCCCCTCGGATACGACCTAAGGCAGGCCTGTTTCCGACCTCTGACCTCTTGACCTTGCAGTGCTTCAGATGCATTTTTGAAAAAATAAAAAATAATAAAATGGGGGATTGAAGAGAAGGGTGTTTTCAGAAGGATGTTTTCACACTAGTATAATCACAGTAATATAGAAAATATCTCTATACATACTATATACGTATATTCATTGTACAATCATACCAATTGAAACGTATATTAAATTATTTAAATCCTCAAGAGACAGAGATGTGGCAGTCTGCAGACTCTTTAACCACTGGAAGGTCTCGGTTTATCGCTCAGTCTCAAACCAGAGACAATATATATATAGCTTATAGCTTGTGTTTACGTGCATTTTTCTGTCTCTCTCTACTTTCTGTCTCCCTTTCTCCTTTCTGTCTGTCTCCTCTCTGTACTGCAGGCCTGTGGCCTCTGACCCACTTACATTCCAGGCTCAAGGATATATGGCAATATACAATATATGTATGTGTATATGTGGATGTATATATATATATATATATATATATATATATATACAGTATATATGTATCACTACAGACCACTGTATGGCCAGAGTAAAAAGGCCCTGTTCTGACTTTGTGTGAGCGTGATATTCTGTGTCGGACATCACCATGACCGGTGTGACATGCTTACATAAAGATGGCATTCTGTATAGGGGGGTTGGGGTCAATTCGCAAAAACAAGTCTAAACCAGAACCAACACACACACACACCAATATACTCACACATAGGCCTCTCACCATCAAGGACACACAGGCAGCACACATAAGCACACCGGAATAAGGGGCCCAACCACATTTTTAATTGTTATTGGAAGGATCTGAGTGAGAGAAGACTCTCACAGCCTACCAGAAAGATCCGTCTAGCTTATCAAGCTGAAGTGTCAAAAAGATATACACTGCCTGGCCAAAAAAAAAGTCGCACACTCTAATATGTCGTTGGACCGCCTTTTGTTATGACCTCGGAATAGGACTGGACCCAAATGCAACGACAAGGAGGCAGGAATACAAAAATGGATATTTATTTAAGCTCAGGGCAGTCCTGAGCATAGGGAGAAAAGACAATGACAATAAAGTTCCCAGCCGGGAACTGGACACAACCGGGAACTCAGAATTGCTCCAAGCCGGAGCTGGACTTGACAGGTTACACCGGTATAGTTCCAAGCCGGAACCGGACTTGACAGGTTACACTGGAATCGTTCCAAACCGGAACTGGACACGACGGACTAGACGGACATGACAGAGAGTGGGAGCGCTAGGCATCCAATAAATTAAGCTTCGAACTTGTCTCCTGAAGCGAGGGAGAAACAGATAATTACAGACAGTCCAGTAATGAATGTGCGGGAGCAGAGGGAGCAGGGAAAGTCAGGGGTGATAATGGCAACAGGTAACCGGGTTGTTTGGAGCAGGGGATGAGCGGGAGCGGGAGCGGCAGAGCAGGACAGTGCAGCGGAGCCCGGGCAGGATGATGGCGAGGCAGCAGGGCAGCGGCAGTAGCAGCACGGCAACGTCAGGGCGGCAGCAGCGTAGCAGAGGCAGGAGCGTCAGCACGTCAGCAAGCCGCAGCTCCGGGCGTGAGCGGGGACCGCCGCGGTGTGTGATAGCGGAAGCCCACGCTGCTTGCACAACTTCAGGTGGAAACTGGGAGACTGCAACACAGGCAGGGATCAGCAGACAACTGCAGACTGGCAGACTTTAAGTGGACAAGGAGGTTAGCGAGACAGAACAGCGAACAGCAGGTAAAGCAGTTCAGACCGGACAGACTGAGGACTTAACCAGTTCAGCAGAGTGAATTAACACCAGGACAGAACCAAACTGCAAGACTAGACAGAGAACTTAGACAGGACCAGACGCATCAGACAACTAACGTTAACAAACTGGCCAAGGACAGAGAACACCGGGTGACTAAATATAACATTTAATTGGTATCAATTATGTGCCGCGTGCGAATGTATGCAAGAGTGATTAGCAGATTGAAGAGTGTGGAATGCATGCGACAACGGGGAAAAGGGATAGGCGGAGACAGGAGTGGTAAACCAGTGTAATACAAACGGGAGAAACACGCCCAGCCTGCAGCAGGGGGGGAAACACGGACAATGGAGAGACACACACGAGACAGGGGGAGAGGGAAAACACGGAGAAACAACAGGATGGGAGTGGAACGTAACACCTTTAGCTTTGATTACGGCGCGCATTTGTCGTGGCATTGTTTCGACAACCTTATGCAACGTCACAACATTTATTTTCATCCAGAGTTGCATTCATTTTTGCCCGAGATCTTATATTGACGACGGGAGAGTCGAACCACTCCGTAAAGTCTTCTCCAGCACATCCCAAAGACTTTCAATGGGGTTAAGGTCAGGACTCTGGTGGCCAATTCATGTGCAAAAATGATTCCTCATGCTCCCTTAACCACTCGATGAATCTTGGCATTGTCGTCCTGGAATATGCCCATTGATGGGATAACCTGGTCATTCAGTACATTCAGGTACTCAGCTGACTTCATTTTATTGCTGCATAACGTTGCTGAGCCTAGACCTGACCAATTGAAGCAACCCCAGATCTTAACACTGCCTCCAGAAGCTTGTACAGTGAGCACTATGCATGACGGGTGCAACAGCAACTTTTTTTTTGGCCAGGCAGTGTATATTCACACAGTTGTGCTCATTAAAATTACAAAATGGCCTTCAGTTTCCTAGCCTGGGCCCATTCTAATCTAGATAGTGTCAAAATGAGATATAGTCACAAGTATGTGCTCATCTTCGAACAAAGGACCATTCAGATGCATTTATAGGTATTTTTCTGCTTCAAAATAGAGGGACATGAACAGGCACATTGGAAAAATGAACACACACACTTCTTTAAGTCTCTGGCTACAGACCTCTCAAGGCAAGGAGGCCCAGCTTGGGGTTTTTTGTCTGATATGTTCAAGGATGGAGAGGAAAAGTTTTAAAATGAGTGTATGTGAACATTCAAGGATTATATTAGAGAAAATGTTGTCTTATATTTCTTAACACATTCACACGTACACAGTGGTCTGGAGAAATAAAACTTATAGTTTGTCTTGAGTTTTTCAGATTGAGGGGAGCAATAAGTATTAATTTATAAATTAATTAACTACAGTCAATAGACCCTGCATTACGTGCGTCATATGCACTTAGTTCATTTTTGGTTTCTGAGTGTATTCATTTCTGTTACTTTATTGTACTTTTATTGTTTTAACCTATAGAATGGTCAAACCATGGCCAGGCCATTTCCTATATAATTAAATCATAGCATTTAATCAAACTACAGTAAAAATAAATGCCATATGTAATGCTTAATTGAAATGTTGTACTATGGAAAAGAAAAAGGGCATGGGGACCCCGGGCGTAGGATTTCAGAGGATGGGACCTGCCCCTGGGAAGAGGCAAAGTAACGCCCCAAGTAGGTAGAGATAAGAACAGGATAAAAGGCCTGGTAATTCAAAATGGGGGGGGGGGGCTTTTTACGATTGCTGAGATTGAATATGTGTTGGTCTGCGCAGACCAGCCCGGGGTTTTTTGTATGTCATTATTGAATCATATGCAATAAACCTGATTGCATCAGACTCTGAAGATCATGGTTGTTTTTCTTGAAGAAACACTCAACTGTGTGGGAGAAACTCCCCAGTCCATCTGGCCCGGACTGGGGGTCGTATATATTCTTCGACATATCTTTCTGTACCCTGCAGGGGACATGAGTCTCTGGTCGAAACCTGAATTGATTTAAAAGTGCTCTGCTGGCCATGGTAAAGTTTGGATGCGTGGTTTTAGACTTTATTGGCGTCAAGTTAATCATCGAAAATGCTTGATAATTAGTTTAATACTCTTGTATATTGCGTTCTTATGTAGGCCTATCATGTAGTTGGGTAGATTAGGCCTATTGCTTAGTGTTTTTTTCTGTGTATGTGTGTGCATAGAGCATGACCGATGTTCCAGCCGCCTACTGCAGACCTGCGTCATTCGTGTTTTGGTTTCTTATTTTCCCCGCTAAACTACATTTGGCCTATTTTCTCGCTTTGGACTTTGTTTTAATTTTTGAGGACTGCACCCTAATCACCTTTTTAATATCTCCCCGACTGGCTGACTTATTTCCTCACGACCGACAGAATTACTTTTTCACGTTATGCTAGCGGATCGATCTCACTCATAAAAAGACGCCGTTGTATGTCCGTAAGTAAACGTGGTGGTTTTCATGATCTGTACTGACATGTTTGCCGAAATAACCTGCTGATTGTCTTGAAACTGCCTGTTGTTTCCTCAAAGCTTGTTCAGGCCATAACACTACTGTAATAACAAAGAAATGAATGTATGCGTGGATCACAGAATTAGGTTTTTTCCTTAAAAAAAATAACACAGATATGATGTGAGGGTTGAGGTCCCTGTAAGACATTCTTCACGATATTCAGAAATTCTGCCATATTTACAAACCTTATTCATTCTCTACGTATAAGTAGAAGTATAGTGAAATATTAATTATGCAATATTTTATCATGTCTTTCAGCATTGTACTACACCATGGGAAACAGAACTGTATAATATTTAGGGAACTGGTCTTGTAAGGTTGTGAGTTCATATCTCAGGTGAGGCCCTGCAATCGTACCCTTGAGCAAGAGGATCAGCCCAAATTGCTTCAGTATATATGCAGCTGTATGAATAGAGAACATTTAAAATGTGAGCTGGATAAGGGGGTCTGCTAATCAAATAAAAGATAATACTGTATTATAATGCAGTATATGCCCGCCCGGCCACGCCCACTCCTGAGTGGGATGTTCCCACCCAAACCCTATCCAAGGCTGCCACCCTGAGGATTGTCCCTGTCTGCAGATGTGTCGCCCACCCAGCCCACCAGATTAACACGTAACTTTCCTCTCGAATTAGGATTAACCAATGACAATGCAAGGACAAAGAGCTCAAGGCAGGTGAGTAAAAGCAAGGGCTCCTTACCAGTGCTGGAGATTTGAGAAATGCAGAGCGTTGTCAAGACACCCACAATCCTCCTTTTAACTCGCGTGTCTGTGTTTTTGTTTTCACTACCATCAGAAAAGCGCTTGATACGTAAATTATTTTTAATGGTTTGCTGTAAATAACTTTAACCAAACAAAAAGTGGTGTTCTGTAAACTATTTGGCCATTTGCACACACACACACACACACACACACACACACACACACACACACACACACACACACACACACATACACACACCTACTACTACTACTACTATCTACTACTGTTATTATTACTATAATACATACTCAAACACCCCCACCCACCTGCGCTCACAACTCAGTCCATGCAGTCCTGTGTATGTAGTATTCAGGGCTCCACCTCGCTTCATGCAGACCTGTGTATGTAGTATTCAGGGCTCCACCTCGCTCCATGCAGACCTGTGTATGTAGTATTCAGGGCTCCACCTCGCTTCATGCAGACCTGTGTATGTAGTATTCAGGGCTCCACCTCCCTTCATGCAGACCTGTGTATGTAGTATTCAGGGCTCCACCTCGCTCCATGCAGACCTGTGTATGTAGTATTCAGGGCTCCACCTCGCTTCATGCAGACCTGTGTGTAGTATTCAGGGCTCCACCTGCGCTTCATGCAGACCTGTGTATGTAGTATTCAGGGCTCCACCTCGCTTCATGCAGACCTGTGTATGTAGTATTCAGGGCTCCACCTCGCTTCATGCAGACCTGTGTATGTAGTATTCAGGGCTCCACCTCGCTTCATGCAGACCTGTGTATGTAGTATTCAGGGCTCCACCTCGCTTCATGCAGACCTGTGTATGTAGTATTCAGGGCTCCACCTCGCTTCATGCAGACCTGTGTATGTAGTATTCAGGGCTCCACCTCGCTTCATGCAGACCTGTGTATGTAGTATTCAGGGCTCCACCTCGCTTCATTTGTCTACAATCTCACTCTCTGGGTGCGTCCCAATATTCTTCACTCCCCACCTCCTTTCCTCCACTCGTTTCCTACAAGGAAGTATGCAAAATAGCCTGTATGTTTCAAGTAGCTACAAGTATTTGCATGTACAGTGAACAATGTACTTGACATTGCGGTTTGCGTCGAGACATTAATTAATATGTAAGCATTAATATGTAATTAAGATGTAATCAGCAACATTAGCGGTTTCCGGTGCACAGAGGAGAGGAGGTGGTAGTGGAGTAAAGGAGGCTGTGTTACGATCCTGATACGGGACGAACCCAAGTGCAACGACCAGGAGGCAGATTCAAATAAAAGGGTATTTTTATTAAGCTTTGGGGTAGTCCCAAAGCTGTACAGAAGGGAAATAATAAGGTTAGTACAGAGAACAAAAACAATGTCCCATATGGACTGCTCCAAGCCGGAGCTGGACTTGTAAATTAGGAGGGTTCCAAGCCGGAACCAAAAGGGGTGCCCTGCTGTTCCAAGCCGGAACTGGAAACAGGGACTGGACTGGAACAGGACTGGAACTGGACAGGAACTGGACTGGAACTGGACAGGAACTGGACTGGAACTGGACCGGGAGGTCCACTCAGGAAACAGGTGCTGGAACGGAATATGTTCCAAGCCGGAACTGGACAGGAACTGGACTGGAACTGGATTGGGGCTGGACCGGGAGGTCCACACTGGAAACAGGTGCTGGAACGGAGTACGTTCCAAGCCGGAACTGGACTTTACTGAAAATGGTGGGCTATCCACCGGGACTGAACTGAACTGGACCGGGAGTATCACTCTGGTGCAGGTTCTGGAACGGCGCGAATGTTCCAAGCCGAAACTGGACTTTACTTTGGCGGAGTACTCACTCCGGGACTGAACAGGAACTGGACCGGGATATTGACTTGAATAGAGGGTACAAAGCAGAGGTTACAGGCAGGGTATAACAGACTGGGTATAGAACGGGAGGTATGAATGTTGGATAGTCAGCAGCCTGGTTAGCTGGCGAAATAACCCCACGGAGCTGGGAGGTGAGGTGTAGCTTGGGTAGATCTCGTCAGAGCCGGCTGAACTCCTGGAACCGTAACCGAAGTACTGGAGGTAGCTACGGGGACAACAGCGGGAGATAGCCAGGCAAGCTAGGCAGCGGATCTCTACCCGAGCTGGAGGTGGGAGTACCGCAACACACTCACAAAACATTAAGGGGCGACAAACACTGCTACAGGGAGCTGGAATCACGGCGTCTGGAGAATTGAAGGGAAACAAGTAAGTAGCATGCAACAATGAAAGTTACGGGAAGATAGCTACCAACCGCAGAACAGGTGAACAGAATTAGAACAGCAAAAATGCAAAAACTCCGGACCAGAAACGTGACAAGACATGGACAAGGTAGGTTAGCTAACGAACTGGCGCCGACTAGCAGCCAGCAAGGGGTTTAAATAGTGCCGAGAATAAAAGCGTGAATGAGAAACAGGTGAGATAATTTAACTGGGAGTGATTACAAAACACAGAGGTGAGGAATGTATGCAAGGAGAAAGGAAAGCGATAGGCGGAAATAAAAGTGACAAAAACACGAACATGACAGAGAAAGACGCCCATCCTGCAGCAGCAGGGAAAACACGGACAAGGGAATCCAACATGACACGGAGGGAAAACAGGAAAACCCGGAAAACGGACAGGAAGGGAACGGAACGTTACAGGCTGCATTTTTCCAGTATTGGGACGCGGGTGCGTATCTTTGTGTTTTAATCTAATGTTGCTGATTACATCTTAATTACGTATTAATGGTTATATATTAATTAATTTGCAAACCGCAATGTCAGGTACATTGTTTACTGTACATGCAAATACCTGTACTCGAAACATTCAGGCAGTTTTCAAGTATTGGGACGCAGCCCCTCTGTCTCTCTCTGCCTTCCTCCCTCCACTCCATCTACACGTCTGCTGTAATCTACACAGTGCAGTTCAGACTGGCTCCAGTAGAGGGAGGTGTTTGGTTTCTCCTACATGCTGACCTGGGTGGCATTCTCCCTGGCCCTGTGAAAGCTTGAATGAGACCGGGCCGTGTCCGAATCAGCACTCTTCCACACTGTTGAGTAGCCTTGGTGAGTAGATAGGGCGAGAAAGTCATAGAGTACGCAAATTTTTTTTAAATTGCAGTATACTTCAAACACCCGGATGATTACTTCCGGGGTTTAGCTGAGTACATTCGGGAGCGCACACTTCAAGAAGTACATGAATATTTTGGTCATGTAAATGTAAGAGGGGAATCAACGTGAGATGCGGGAAAGGCTGCCATTTGTGAGGAGCTCGAGAACGGTGCTCGTCATAAACTTCAAAGGGCCTTCTTGTAATAAAACAATACAACTCTGACTTCCTTTGGGTTTTTCAGCCCATTTGTTCTCAAGGATGTCCTCACCTGGGAAAAGACTGCGATAAGAGGAAGTTGGACTGTTTTTCATGGGTGTGTATGTGTGTGTTAGGGGCAGTTATGGCAGAAGAGGCCATTAAGCCCCTGGCCAAAACAATACATCTGTGATCTTTCCCGTCTCTCATGTTGGCACCTCTGTCATTGCACCCCCTCCTCTCCTGGGCTAAGACTCAAAAACTTCAGTTTAAATGGTCAACAGACCCGGTAAAACTTACAAACATTGCACATGTGATCCTTATATTGTTACATTACGTCTTATGTAATAGGAATAGGAATGACATGTAAAATGGTTAATCAGGAGGGAATTTTCATGACAACTGCAACATAATAAGACTTAATCTGTGCTAAATTCCAGAATAATAATCATAATGGTAAGCTGTTTGGTATGGATGTAATCCGGTAAAATCAAGGAATCAAACGAGATACATTTCATACCAAATGGAGTTTAGTAAAACATAGTTTCAATAACTCAGGAAAAACTATAACACTGGAATGTCCTCTCTAGTAATCAACTTCTTTTCCCCTCTCCCTACTCAACAACCCCCAAAGGTGGGGGTCTAAATTCCAGATTCGACCACACCTCCAGGTTAATTTATGGCACTGCTGCCTGGTTCAAACACGGGATTTGGCATAAAAAAAAGGGAGACAAACCTATCTGGGAAGATCACAACCGACTTCCCACACCGTGCAGACTCCGTGCATACTCTGTGTTTTTGTGTAAGGAAGATCGCAATCGACTTCCCACACTGTGTAGATTCTGTGTGTGTGTGTAGCTGAAGCAGGCCGGGTAAGATATTTACTCTGTGTTTTCTTTTCTTAATTTCTATATTTTGTAATTGACTAATAATTCTAAGATAATGACCTACCTGCCTGTGAATAAATTCTTCTTATTTTAACTTGCGTGGTCTCCATGACTCTAATCCATTTTATACCTTTTTCAGCCTAAATTACGACTGAATACTCAGGGGAACAATTCTGACCAATGACCAACTGATCAGTGGCGTGGTACTTTATGTGGAGTCCCCAAGTTGGGTAGGCGGCTGAGTTCTGCCAGTAAATGGGATTGGCGATGCATGGCTCTGGGAATTTGATGTGAAGAGAACCCATGGACGTTCTACGTTGGTTCTTGTCAAATTAGCCTTAAGGAGCCCTCTGAGTGCAAGCTGACCTGGGCTCGCAACTATCTATGTAAAATATAATGCATGTATTGTGTTGGCCAGACCCAGGGCCGGCCCAAGCCTCCATGGGGCCCTAAGCAAAATTTGATTTTGGGGCCCTCTATTACTGCCAATAATACTGATTATTGATCATTCACACACCTACTATAAACCTATTCTACTTATTCTACTCTGTCATTACGAATACACTTGTAAAACTAAATGTGAGAACTTTTTTGTTGTAGTTAGATTGTAATCCACAGTGATTAATGCCATGGAAGCCAGATTTGCAAACTTGCAGAAAAATCTTTAATGAGATAATTTGACTAGAAATTATATATATATATGATATATGGTGACAGTTGTTCGATCACCTGATTCATCAGCCTTGGCTGATCTTGAGGAGGTGGACTGCCCCTGGGCTGAATCAGTGCCTCCTCCAAAATACTTTAACAGTGCTCCTGGGGAAGTTTCATATAATTTATGAGCATAATAGGGAGTTGATGTAAAAGAAATAACGCTATGTTTATTTACTCACATAAATTACTATGCTCTGCAGCAAACAATTGCAAACAACATACCTCAAACTATACGTTAACTAAGTTAATTCATTAACGTTAATGCAAAAACATATTGCTAGCAAACGCCACCGCGTTTGTAATTAACGTTAATTATTAAACATTTAATGTTACTATCAAACATTGTTATCAAAAACGTTTTTTTTTAATGCCAAAAATCGACCCAGAATAATATACACACTGAGAATCAACTTATTCAAAGTATTATACAAACATACAAAACGTTAACTTGAATAGTAAGCTATCTAACCTACCAGTTAAAAGAGACATTTCTCTCGTTTTGAACTAACGTTAGCAAACTGTTAACTAATTATATGCTAACGTAATTTCAACTATAATTAGGGACTTTCCTAATTTGAGGAAACTTTGCAAAATCTCCTTGACACCAAATGTTATACCAAGACATGCAAACATACCTTTATCTTGATGTTTTTTCTCCTATGTCCTTTTTTGCGACATGATTAGGCCTTTCACCTGCTATCTCCTGGAAGAGCACTGTTAACGTTTCTAGAGCGGAGCTCTGACCTCTGACATTCTGACCTCTCACATTTGACACTCTGTTAACATAATACATATACACTACTCACAAAAAGTTAGGGATATTTGGCTTTCGGGTGAAATTTATGGAAAATGTAAGTTCACGCTACAGTGATATTATATGTATCATGAAAGTAGGGCATTTAAGTAGAAGCATGCAATGGTGATTTCCTCATCTCAAACAATTTATTGAAACAAAAGCCAACAACAGTGGTGGGTATACCACAACAAAAATGTCAATGTCTCAATAACTTGTCATGTGCCCTTGAGCATCAATTACAGCTTGACAACGACGTCTCATGCTGTTCACAAGTCGACTTATTGTCTGCTGAGGCATGGCATCCCACTCTTCTTGAAGGGCGGCCCTCAGGTCATTGAGGTTCTGGGGTACAGAGTTACGAGCCTCTACACGGTGAGTCAGCTGATCCCATAGGTTTTCTATGGGATTCAGGTCTGGAGAAAGTGCAGGCCACTCCATTTGAGGTACCCCAGTCTCCAGCAGCCTTTCCCTAATGATGCGACCTCGATGAGCTGGAGCATTGTCGTCCATGAAGATGAAATTAGGCCTGTGTTGTTCATGCAGGGGCACAATGACTGGATTAATGATGTTATTCAGGTAGTATGGGCTTGTCACTGTACCATTCACAAAGTGTAGGGCAGTTCTGTATTGACTAGACACACCTGCCCACACTGTAACACCGCCACCACCAAAGGGTCGTCTGGTGACAACAGTGGCTGATGCATAGCGCTCTCCTTGACGTCTCCAACATCGTTGGCGGCCATCATTTCTGCTCAACGTGAATCGACTTTCATCGGAGAACAGCACTGAGGCCTACTGGTCCCTCGTCCAGCGTAAATGCTCCCTGGCCCATGCAAGACGATGACGCCTGTGCCTGGTGGTGTGGTCAGGTACCCTTGCAGGTCATCTAGCACGCAGACCACGCTGATGTAAACGGTTTCGAATGGTCTGACGTGACACTTGGGTGCCTCTCACCTCCCTTAAATGTGCCTGGAGTTGAGTGGCATTCATCATCCGGTTCCGCAGGGCACTGTTCACAATGAAGCGGTCATCAGTGTGGGATGTGGCCAAAGGACGTCCACTTCTATGCCTTTCTGTGACTCTTCCAGTCTCTCTGTATCTCTGTTGCAACCTGCTGATGACACTCTGTGACACTCTAAGCTCAGTGGCCACTTCCCTCTGAGAACATCCTGTTTGAAGCCTCGCAATGGCGAGGTACTGTTGATCAATTGTTAGGTGTCGTCTTGGTCTCATGATGTCAAAATGTGAACAGCATGATGAAGAGGACTGTTTAAATACCAATTCTAATTGAACCAGGAAATTTATTGGTCGATTCATGGATCAAACACCTGTTGTGAATTTTGCCGTTCAGCTCCTTGTTAGAGAACAGAAAGTTGTGCAAAAAGTACTGAAACATTGAATAGTTGGACATGTGCATTCAAAAGTTTAGAGAAGGTCAAATTAATTTCACCTGTAAAGGTTATAGTGCATTTTAGGTTCATCCTGAAATTTCACCCGAAAGCCGAATATCCCTAACTTTTTGTGAGTAGTGTATATATATATTTTTTTTGTACAATAACGTACATTTAAGCAATAAGGTACGAGACGCAGTACTATATCGCCAATATAGTCACAGTTAAAGGGTGTTGTTAGGCCCGACGCGAAGCGGAGGGCCGGCAACCCTTTAACTGTGACTATATTGACGATATTGTACGTCGTCGAGTTACCTTATTGCTTTTATAAAACGGTTGCCAGCTATATTGTAAATAATATATAAGGACAAGACACACTTTCAATAAAACAATTTTTAATTAACGTTATTAATTTAATTTCAACAGCAGAGAAAATAGTCCCCGGTGTAGCTGTTGCCATGCAACACAAAAACAAACAAAGCTAGGAATGGAATGCTAGCTAGCAAACGAACTAATAGCTAGCGTTATGTGCTAATAACATAATAATCACAATAATAATATAATGTAATAGTTATAACGTTAGCTAAAACAGTTATCTATATATAGCCTATACAGATTAAGTAACGTTAACTTGCTTTCACACAACCAGTCGGTAGGCTATGTTTACAGCTAGCTTACTAAGTTTTAACGTTTTAACCGGTTTCATGAATCAGCTGTAGCTAAGCCTAAACGGTTGCTATCGTTACTAGCATAAAGACGAATCTGGCTCTCCAGTGAGAATGTCACTCCATCGTTAATTTCCTTTCCAGTGGATTTGGTTTCCAGTAGCTTTCGATTTTATGTCAACTCACGGACATGATTTCTCTAGCCTCCAGCACAGCATCAGAAAGTTTTTGCTGTGCGGAGTGATATTAATTTAAAGGGTAAACAGGTACTGCATCATAGGGGTACTATATCGCGAATATAGACACAGCTTTGAACGCCTCTCAACCAATCATAATGCGTGGTCAGAATTACCCGTTTTATAATTGATAATATATGAATCATCATCACTCACACATGGAAAATAATTAATTACGTTTTTCTTTTTTTAAGTTAATTGCTCTTGGGGGCCCCCTGGTGGTCACGGGGCCCTAAGCAGCCGCTTAGTTCGCTTATGCCTTGGGCCGGCCCTGGCCAGACCCCCAACCTCTGTGTTCTCCACCGAACTGAGATTCAGCAATAGTGCTAATCCCGGGAGGAGTAATGGTGGCACAGAAGGAAGAGTCGAGTGTAACCACTCTGAGCTTCACGCATGATTAAAGTGGAATTCTAAATTATAGTTTAATATGGAGTCAGATAATTATGAGTAAACCAATAGTAACTGTTACGCTTACTTTTTGTGATCATAGATATATTCAATGTGTTGTTCAGCTCCTTTGTGAATGTTCTAATGCTCCCATTAGAATATTGACATTTGGACGACAGGTCGGATATATCCGTGATGACAACATGGCCCTGTTTACGAACGGAGAATAATAAGAATCATACTGATCCGTTTCAGACCTGTCTTAAGCGGGATATGGAGCAGCGCATTCATATCTGACTCATGGCGATGGACCCGGTATATTCTTATATGTAATTGTGCTCTGTTCATGAACGGATAAATAACTAACATCTCTTATTTGCATCACAACAGCAGAGGAAAAACACGTTTGCTCCTTCCCCTCCAGCTCTTCCCTCATTGGTCTAGCTGTGCGGGTTCTACATAAATATGACGTGAAGCTTCGTTGTGAGCCGCAGCTTTGCTGACGTTTTCCTTCAAATACAACAAAAACAACACGTGACATGGCAGCGCAAGGGTGGGGCGCAGGGTTGCCAGATCTAGCCAGAGACTTTCCAGCCAAATGGCGACTCAAAACTAGCCCACAATATATTTTTACCCGAAACCAACGTATTTTAAATAGAAATCATGATATTTTTACTTTTTAATATAAGTGCGTGCTTTGCGACTTTTCATTTTTACCTGTGACTGCACTTTGAAAGTATCCCAATTTAGCTGTAAAACCGCGGACATGCCAACACTGGTGAGACATCTTATGACGTGTTTACGATACTTCCACAGTACGGTTGGAAAATAGTATGGCGGATATTTTTTGATGATTGCTAAACAGTGCACATTAAACAGCACACTTCTGCCAGTGCACTGTACGCAGGAGACAGGGCACAGCAGACAGCCCTGGGCCGTGTCCAAATACGACCCCTACACCCTTTTGAGAGCACATATTTCAGTCCACTTCGTCAAAAAGCTTTTGAGTGGGTGACTTTTTCTCATAAATGTGGGCACTTAAAATACCAGGATGAACCCCTTATTTCCCTGGTTTTGTTGAGGGAATTCAGGAGCACACTCATCCACAGAACTGTGCATTCATCCGACAATTTCAGTAAGTAAACCGGAAGTAAAAACGTAAAGGACATAGAGTGGATATATGCATATCAATGGTACAAGAGCAGATAATAAACTACTTTTTATTTTTGTTAATTCTATCTTCATTCATAATCTACACTTTGTAACCATCGTCATATGTAAACTGATTGATATTCTCAATAAAAAAAAAAAAATGTTAATAGTATTACAAACTACTTCCTCACTAGTTTGTAAAGAGTTTTGCGGGATTTCTTTCGCACACTGCTTGGAAAGTGAGGGGACAGGGCACATAATACACAGGGGTCTGTGTGGACAGGTAACAGGGGTCGTATTTGATCACGGCCCATGGGTGCGTCCCAATACGCAAAAATGCATTCTCCTTTCCTCCACTACCACCTGAGCGAAGCGGCTTCAAACTCTGGGTTTCCTCTCCTCCAGGAAAGGATACATCGATGTATCCTACTGCAAAACTATTTTAACATTTCTCGGTGACATCATCATGCTCACACCCACAAGATAGCAACAGCGATGATTCGTAGCTATGCCTTATGCATTTCCCCAAGATAATGATTCCCTTATGCTGTCATGGTTTATGACCCTTTTTTCCTTGCGGTCGTGTTCCTCGGTCGCCACACGTGGGCGCTGCTCTATTAGTGGAGTTTAGGCTCTGTCTCATCTTTTTGCAGATAAGTCTCGTCAGCGTTTCAGGTGTGCATGGTTACCGGTGAGCTTTATAAGCCTCTGTATTCCTTCGTTCGGGGCTTCGATATTGATTGTTTGTACTGTGGTGTATTGTCTGGTATTATTTGTGCTGTTCTGTGTGCGGTTTATTTTGCCCTTTTAAAGTTTTAGCCAGTATGAGTAGGTCTATGGTTTTAAGGAGACCGTTTTGCTCCGTTGTGCCTTATTGGAGTTTTGCCGGACTTGCCTTTGTGCTTTGAGCTTTCAGGTTGAATTCCTTTTTTGTGTGCTCGTTTCAGTCTCCGCTTTCTGGTCTGTCCTTTGTTGTCCGTTGCCTAGATCTTTTGCCCTTTTCTGTCTCTTTCTCCTCTCTCTGTCTGCTGTCTTCCGTGAAAGCTAGAGGAGTCTTTGTTTGTGTGTATTTGTATGGTAGTTTCTTACTAAAAGACAGGACGTTTTATCATACAGATTTTAGGGCTTTATTTATTCTTAGAGGCAGGGCATGTATTTTCGAGTGAGCTTGCGTTAATCTGTTAGCCGGTAATTCCGGTCCAGCTGTCCTGTGCGTCCTTCTGTACCGGTCTCTGTACATGGAGCTTTTTTGGCGATTTTGTTCGGAACTGTAGTTCTCTTCGCCCTTCGGTACATGTCTTCCCATAGGGAGACTGGGCGATGTTGTGGACATGTTTGCGTTTGACTGCAAGTCTCTGAGTAGCATGGAACATTAGTTCTCTGTTCTATTCGCCTCGTTACATTCTCATTTATTGAGAGACTAGGGCGTGTATTTTCTACTAAGCTTGTGTTGGTCATTTTTGCGAGTAAAGTTATGGGATGACGGTGCTCCGTCGGCTCGCCTGTAAAATGTTTCTCTCTCCTGGGAGATCGGCGTTTACCCCTTTACATTTTCTGGAGTAATGCGGGACTTGCCTATGTGGATATAGTTATCCAGACTTTCCCCTCCTGGCTTATGTGCCTATGTGCATGTAATTATCCGGACTCTTCTCCTCTCTGGCGTATGGGCCTATGTGGATATAGTTATCCAGACTTTCCCCTCCTGGCGTATGTGCCTATGTGCATGTAATTATCCGGATTCTTCTCCCCTGGCTCTTGTCTGTTCCTGCTTCCTGGTTTTTGCATGTGGCTGCAAGCCTATGAAAGTAGTCATTGGAATGTTATATCTGTTCCTTCGCCTTCTCGTATACTACTTCGTATTATGTTGCAGTGTTTGTTGGCTGTATGTTTTATTTGTGCCATTCCGCTACTCACCTGTTCTTATGTGTCTCGTTACCGAGACAGGGCGTTTGTTATTTCCGGCTCGTTCTCTAGTCACTTAGCTTGTAGAAGTTTGAGAGCCTAGTGCTTTGTTCCATTTGCTTTGTTTGGGTTTCTTACTGAAAAACCTGGCGTTTGCGCTTCTACTCATTGGCGTGTGACAGTGAGCTGGTTAGTAGCTTTGATTCATTTGGTGTGTGTTTGTGCCATTATGCTACTCGCCTGTTCTTATGCGTCTCATTACCGAGGCAGGGCGTTTGTTATTTCTGGCTCGTTCTTTAGTCACTTAGCTTGTAGAAGTTTGAGAGCCTAGTGCTTCGTTTCCATTAGTCTTGTTTGGTTTTCTTACTGAAACCTGACGTTTGCGCTTCTACTCATTGGTGTGTGACAGTGAGCCGGTTAGTAGCTTTGGTACGTGTGTTCCCTGTCTTGTCTCCTCCATTAACTGCGGGGTTTCCCGCCTTAGTGGCCTTAGGGCTTAAAGAATCCCCTTGCTGCGTTTGGCGCCTCCTACCTCACACATCACGCCGCATTACATATGCAAGATATTTTGCCTAAATTGTGTGTGCTTCAGTAGGTTATTATCACTCATCGGCAATCTAGCCTTCGGATCCTATAATGGATAATAGTCAGGGGGCCAATTCAGAAAAGTGCTTCCGTTAAGACTTTTGTGCACATGTTTGGGTACAAGCTGACAACCAATTTTTTTTGTTAGTAGGGGCCCATAGAAGAAGTTCTAGGGTGGTTGTCAAGTTGGAAAATAAAAATACTGACTTTTAGCAGCACTTTTAAGCCTATTTTCAGGTTTCCTGCTCAACATGACATGCCCACCATAAATGTTGAATATCTCCACAACCACAAGGGACATATACACAAACTTGGTATCAAATGAAAGGTAATACCTGTGGAGTGGCTTCAGAAGTGTCAGAATCTAAATATATGTTACTCTGCCAGATAAAATAGAGCTAGAACATGTGATATTCAATCTCCGCCTAAAAAAAACTGTTTTTAAAGTGAATATAAGCTTGGAAACATGAGATGGTAGCCCAAATCCTCTATGAATCAGTATTCCAATGTATGATCAGTAGTTGTGCAAAGTTACAAGCTAGTAGTGTGAGACAGTGCAACACTGCACAGATTTTAGTACTATAAGGTCCAGGCAGAAATCTCGAATTCTAGATGGTGACCTTTGATGCTATTTGACTTTTTCATGCACCAGAATGTAAAACAAATTATATTTCACTGACATATCACTCAGGTGTAGATCATAAGAATAAATTTCACCCAAATTCAACTGCTGTCTCACTTATTAGGGTTAGTGTTAGTAACTACTGGTAGTCGTATGATAAAAGATACATTTGAAGCAACCTATTTATTTATTTATTGACAAAAACATGGTTAATAATAACAACAATCCTTTATTGGTCACTTGGTAATTTCAACACTCCAAACAAAATGTTTTCAGTGGTTGCTGGTCGACTTTCTTTCAGTAGAGCTGCTCATCAAAGGTTATGATTGTGTACCTTTGGCCCAGTTTTGTAGTCATTTTGTGACAGTTCTGTAACACCGTCCAAATTGTGTCATAGTCATGTGCTGGAGAATTTATGATAGGCATCATTCCAGCAACTGTTTTTGGGTGATCTGATTTTGACATAAGGTGGTTGAAGCCACTCCAAGATGGAACAACTTGGTCTTCTGAGTTCTGTAGTCTGCACAGAATCCAGGCAAGATCCTGGCTCTTTGATGGTTTCATTAGTTGTGTGTCTGCATCATACATGGCTGGTGTAACTGATGCATGGAATTTTGGAGGGGGCTTCTGTGATTCCATTTTAGCATCCTTGAGCTCAAACAGCCCTGGTGGAACTGAGATTGACTTTGATCGACCGGATTTCAGCTTTATTTTAGGGATTTCTTCTTGAGGTTCACTTCGTCTGAAAGCTGCAGTCTGGGAGGCATGAAAGGTTCCTTTCCCATCAAGAGTCTCCTCATTTATGTCTATGTTGTCATTTGCATACATGATGTATCCAGGGAGGCTTGCATTGACAAAGTTTAGTGGAATAAATACTTCACCATTGTCAAAGTATCGCTTCAGAGCCTCATTTGCTATAGTAGTGTCTGTTCTCAACACTGACTCATAGCTTATGCTGTGCCCAGCAGCATGAAGTAACTGCACTAACTCTTTTGAGCGTGTAGCTTGGTGTATGGCAACTCCAATTCCAATTTGTTTTGGTGTTGGTTTCTGTCCACTAGATGCCAGGAAAACAATGTCCTGAGCAATGCTGAGTAGCTTTGTGTTCAGGGTTTGTTCATCCTCATTTTCTTGGTCATCATCACCAACACAAAGGAGTCGTAACAGCAGGTACAGACTCTGAGGCACAACTTTTGCTGCATGATGCTGATCTATCCCACCGATGACATCATGTTTTGGGGACTCCCTGATGTCTGTCTTGATCTTTAATGACACAAAATACAGCCAACTCAGTATTTCACTATTATCACTACTATGCATATTGCCAGTATCACAGCTAGCCATATTAATCCCTTCTGCTTCTTCTTGGGATTCTTGCATAATTTTCTTTATGTTAATGAGAGCATCCTCAGGGGTCATTTGAGGAAATATCATACTGGGATCAGTCGGTCCCAGTGAAGGCACAAATAGTGCTTTTCCCTGAAGCAACTTCTCAAGCTTTGTCTTGAAATGCTGACCTCTGTATATACCTGGTTCTAAGTCAAAACCTACAAGAAGTTCACAGTATCTTTCCCAAACTGTTTTCAATGAGTAGATTTCGCCTCTGGCAAGTCCTGCTCTAAGCTCATCTGCCACATTGTATAAGCAAATGGTATATGGATCATCTGCTCCTGATGAAGTGCTTTGGTACTTCCTGAAGAATGCCCTGTAGCAGATAAGATGATATTTTCCGTCTGCAGCAATCAAGTCATTGACTCCTGCAAGCCTGCATCGCAATTCTGTGTCTAGCCGAGCCAGGTGAAGAATCTTTTCAGATGTACTCAAGACTTGGATGTTGCGAAGTTTGTCCCCAGGCTTATCTTTCTGACAAAAAATACATTTTTCCCAAGTGACTTGAGGCATTGAACTTCTAGTGGAGTGAGGGCGGTAGCTGCATTCAGGTTCCAGTGAGTCGTTTGCACTTTCAAAGCTCTTCTTAAGACGATTTATGTAAGTGACATTGGTAAAAGCAGCATAGCATGTTTTGTGCCATTTGATCTTTTCGGTTTCTGTGTCCAGAAACTTCTGAGTTCGATCCAGAGTATCAGCATATTCCACATCTTTGTATTTTACTCGTTCACTTGCTCTGAGTCTAATACACTTCAGCCCATCCTCAGACGGTTTTCTTAGTAGCTTATCTTGGCTGTATTTCCCATAGTCATGTTGACAAATAAAACATTTTTGCCAATCAATATCGCTTGCTATTCGTCTTTTTTTGGACACTGCAGCTCCCATTGAGTCCATATTGGTTCATCTGAAAAGCAAAGAAATGTTTATCACTATAGCCTCTACTCGATTGTGTCTTGTGAGGAGACATAAAAAAAGTGTATCACTAATTTCATCTGACATTAGCTGAGTAGCTGCCTAGCTAACATCTGGTTAACACTTCGAGCAGACTGTAGAATGTTGTGCAACAAATAAATTATTACTATATATTCCCAGTACACATGCACACAAAACTAACTTCATTTACTCTAGTAGACCTTAATTAAGAAGGTTGGTTGAGGTGGAAAATTGTGAAGACAAGTTACATTTTCTGTACTAGCCTAAGCTAGCTTGCAGTTGGGAAACAGTTCAGCCTACCTGGCAACAGTTGGTGGTTGAATCCTGGGGTAAATGTTTTTATTGGTAGACATGTGATGAATAGCTTTGTTTGGATTAGACTGTAGAACTCTGCTGTGATTGCTTCTTTTTCTCTTCTTTTCCTGCTGCTTCGCGCCAAATCACAGCTGTGCTGCTCCCTATTGGTGTGATATTGTTTTGGTATTAGCTGGTTTTATCAATAATTAAAGGGCCCGTTTCATGCTTTTTTCTGGGTTCTATTTCAAGTCTTGATACCCCTAACATGATATATTTATGATTTAAAGTTTAAAAAATTGAATGAATTTGACAGCATTGTGAACAAAATCCGATTTTTACCAAGTTTAAGGATGCAATGATAAAATGACCAAAAAACTATTTTCAAAGATGACAACCAGGCTAGAACACATGTAAAGGGGTTAAATATTAATACTGGATAGGTTGTCAGCTTGTACCCAGAGGTTTCATCTTAAGTTGCAATATCAGTTTTGGCCCCCTGACTATAACAAAATAACAGTTAGTTTTTGCTGCTCATGTAGAGACAAATTCAACAATTTAAGAGGGGAAGCAGCTTTCCTTATTTGCTTGTACATGAATGTTCCTTAAACGAACGACTCTGTGTATGTGAATAGCCTACGCATGAATTAATTAATTAAATTTGTGAAATTTCATTTCAGACGTGGGAAATCATTGTTTATGGGTGTGAACACTGACATAATATAAACATTTGGAAACAATATCTCCGATAATATGAAGCGAAAAATTCATTTCACTAACCTACGGAGATGTTTCTGAATTGGCTTACGTGAAATGCAATGAACTGGTAACAGAATGTATGTTGTCACAGTATAGCTGCCGTAGCCTGTATGAGGTGAGTTTGTATTCTGTATGTTCAGACATGGGGTTTCCGGAATTACAGTAGGCTAAATTGTTTGTGTAGATCTATACCCTACTATGAGATGTTTACTTGGATCTAATGTGCTGGTTACATATTAATTAGTGTCTCAACGAGAACCACAATGTCAGGTAGGCTACATGTTTACTGTAGCCTGCATGCAACTAGGCCTACTTGTACTTGAACTTACAAGATACTTTGCAGCTTAAAATGGACTGACCATGTTTAAGATCTGTGATTGGCGATTGGACTATTTGTGGGCTTGGCGTCAGTCAAAGTTATGACAGGGCAACTTCATCAATAGTCGACGGCGATTTTGATGATGGTGAAGCAGATTAGCTGTCTCAATTTTCTACATGGCTCCTCGTTCTCTCCTTTCCTCCACTCCACTCCTCCTCTCCATTCCTCCACATACTTCCGGGTAGGAGAGGAGTGGTCTTGGGAAAGTGCAGAAAAGGAGGAGAGGAGTGAATATTGGGATAAGTCATTCATAATAACGCCTTCCGCATGTTTTTTTTGTTGAAACCATTTTTTAAATTTAGTTTTAAGCAAAGTCCAGAAGTAGCTTGAAAAATCTGTTCATACAAGAACAAAGGTTTGCATCCAAAGCACACTTTATTGTTTGAAATATGATATCCATAAATATTGATAATGATATACTAATAATATTATGGTCTTTTTAAAAAATAAATGATGGCCAAATGAGGTTTATATTCTACTTTCAATACAAGAGTTGAGTACAAGTTGGTGGGAGGAGGTAAAACTCAAAAACAATGGAAATTGGAACTGAAGGATTCTGAAAATTAATTGTGGTTCAGGTTCAGGTTACTTAAATCAGATGCCAGGCGAGTCTTGGCATGAGGATGGCATGAGGACGGGGACAGGAATAATATTAAATGGAACGATATTTGTTTTTTGTAACACCCGCCTAACCCATGAAACATATTTGGACGTTCAACTACCTTCACTGAGATGAAGGGGTGTATCTTGTAGTGAGGGCGTGTCTTTGGAGTCTGCAAGCTGCAGCTATACCCTTTTCTTCCCACAGGAAGCATTGTGGTTTGAAAAAGATCACAAGACACTCTGGTCTTTTCTGTTTCTGCATTTCCACCCATCCCCCACCCTGTCAGCGCTAGCTTAGCCAATAGGGAAATTGCTACAGACCCTACATCACCCAATGGGAAATTACCATGCTTGCAGTCATTTGGAGCTATGCAGATTTTTCCCACACAGGTTCATCTCTGTTAAAAAGGTAGCAACATTAATTGAAATGCGTATTTCAAATACATATAATTGAAATACTGCCCATCTCTGGGTGTCAGCATTAACAAAAAGCATCACAGAAGACGCTCACGTTCTGAACCGTTACAAAGTTTAATGTTTAACTCGACCTAGTACCATAGACTGTATAAGCCTAGAACACAGATTATACGGAAGTGACAGAAATATTGTGAGTAGGAACCTAGGCTACACTTCACGACAACTACAGAACGCTCACACAAAACGGAGGGAGTTGTGTCAGTCAGGTAAAAATGTATTTTATCTTTCAGCTCCACAGATATACAGAATCGCATTGATGTATTGTTAACATAAATATTCATGCCTAGTTTACAGCTATCAATCTTTTCAATTGAAGCTCTTCGTCTACATTATTGCATAATGTGTCAAACCAAGAAGTAAAACTTAATCAACTCTTCCACATGTGCCATGATGTAGACGTTTTAACATGATCCTGTAACATGATGGGTTTATCTCGTAATAACGTAGTGGTTATCATGTTCTAATGTATAGGGTATAAAGGTGATGTGATATTTTCATGTAATAACATCATAATTTCATGATCTCGAAATTGCCGCATTATAATCTTAATTATTCACTTCTATAGGCTACCCCACTGAGCCTTTTGACGTCTATTAGACGTTTAAAAGACGTCTAAATAGTGACTAGACGTCTAGGCTAAAACCGGTCTAAATTTGGTTGAAAAGTGAAAGTTTTTTTGACGTCTAAACGTCACCTAGACGTCTTTTCAACGTCTATTCAACGTCTAGATGTTTAAATCTAGACGTTGAAATGACGTCTAATAGACGTCTAAGCTGTTAGCATGTTTTAGTCTATTAGACGTTTAAAAGACGTCTAAATGGTGACGAGCTGTTCGGGCTAAAACCGGTTTAAATTTGGTTGAAAAGTGAAAGTTTTTTTGCCGTCTAAACGTCACCTAGACGTCTTTTCAACGTCTATTCGACGTCTATGGTTTTAAAGTCTACCAAACTTTAATTTTTATATCAAATATCACCCATTTTTAGAATTTAAATTTCATAATGAAAAACTAAATTAAGGTAACATTGTTCCTAAAATAATCCTTACCTTGATCCTGGTAATGTAGGCCTTTCACAATGTTCTCAATTTACTTTGGTTGTCACTTTTCTGGATCTTTTTAACAGGTTTCAGCATAAAGTTAATGTCATGCTTTTCAGTTGTTCCACTGGATAGTAATAACTATTTGTTACATTAAACATTGTACATATCCTAATACTGTCAGTGCAAAATGTAATTTCAATCACAACACACTTTTCTGTCATATTTCAACCAATACAAACATACCAAAGCTTTATACAATAATCTTAAATTTTGGAACTTCTTAAATACACATGAAAACTCAATGAACAAAAGTGTAAAATGTAAACAACATTTAATGGATAAAGTGCTGATGAAAAATACTAGCACAACAAACACCACAACCTATTTCGTCTTATATCCCCCTCCACCACTTCGACCAGGCGCTTGCTTAAAGTGCTGTGATATGGCGCTGTTCACAACCTCTTGTGTAGCGTCTCTATATCTCTTCTGAACGGCATCTGAAATTTAAACAATGACAAATATTAACTCCAAGACAGAGGAGCCATTTCATAGCTCACAACGTGATTAAATCACGATCAATGAATTGCAAGTCAATTCCCCGACGATACATCATGATAGCGTAACTCTGCTATGAACCCAGATCATGTTGTTTTAGTCTTCATGTCTGCTGTACATTTAAACGTACGTTAGTTCCACTCAAGCACTCGTATGTCTCCTTTCAGCGACTTTATCGCTAAATCCCTCAGTTGCTAGTTACTTTAGCTTAGCGGCTAGCTCAGCTAACCTAGCCTTAACAGTTAGCACCATAGGTTAGCACGCTCCGCGTGTGTAATCTTTAGCCTTTAATGATAAAGGTACATGCAATAAATGTTATATATTGCTGGCGTTGGAGATGAGGTAGGAACTCTGCTCCGCTTAATGGGTAATGTGCGCGGACCTCGCTTGCTCCCTCACCCTCTCGCCCCCGAAAAAAGTCGATATTTGGCTCTGCGTATTGATAATTGGATCGCAAGAGGCCAAGATACGAGAATCATAGTATTTATTTTGTGTCCCACCCCTATCATACTCATGACCAGGTCGCGACACGTTTCATAAAAAATAAAAAAAACATTTTTACTTGGCGTGGCAATCGCTGATTATATTAATAGGGCTAACGCGTTAGCCCTTTAGCATAGCTAGCGTCGGCGTGTTGGTAGGCTAGCAGGCTAGCATGTGGTAGCTGGTAAATGATAGCTGGCTGCTCCAGTACGTGCACAAAAAGCAATTAGAAACTCAACAATAAACTTTCAATATCCATCAATGTCTCGTTTGAAGCTGTCTCACAGGTGATTTAGTTATTTTATTCACTCACCTTCTCTCTGCTTCGCTCGATGCTCGACGGTCCTTCTCACATGTGTCAGGCAACTCTGCGCGCATGCGTGCTGCTACGTTGTTCTTCACGTTATTTTGCAGTTTATAAATATATCAAAATATGGACTTATTTTAAAGGCCATAAACAAGATCATTTCAAAATGCTGGCTTTCCACACGACTCCCAAAAAAAAAAAAATTTAATTATTATTTTTATAATAATAGTCTATGGTTGATACGTGGTCTAAACTTAGACGTTTAAATCTTGGCTAAAATTGATCTATTTATATACAATATTGTAAAATGATCATTTATAATTAAAATTATTTTCCCCCAATATTTGGAGTTCAGTTGTGCATCTTACAGCACACGAATATATATATTAAAAAAAATAATAATACAAATCAGTAGTTGATACCAGGGCTACACTTAGACGTCTACTTCTCGGCTAAAATTGATCTATTAATAGACGTTACTGTAAATTGATCATTTGCAAGTATAATTATTTTCCCCCAATATTTGTAGTTCAATTGTGCGTCTTACAGCACACGAATATATAAAAACAAACAATAATAATGAAAATCAATAGCCTAGTTGATATCTGGGCTACACTTAGACGTCTACTTCTCGGCTAAAATTTATCTATTTATAGACGTTACTGTAAATTGATCATTTGCAAGTATAATTATTTTCCCCTAATATTTGGAGTTCAGTTGTGCATTTTACAGCACACAAATATATAAAAAACAAAAAAACAAATAATAATAATGAAAATCAATAGTTGATATCTGGGCTACACTTAGACGTCTAATTCTCGGCTAAAATTGATCTATCTATAGACGTTACTGTAAATTGATCATTTGCAAGTAAAATTATTTTCCCCTAATATTTGGAGTTCAGTTGTGCATGTTACAGCACACAAATATATAAAAAACAAAAAAACAAATAATAATAATGAAAATCAATAGTTGATATCTGGGCTACACTTAGACGTCTAATTCTCGGCTAAAATTGATCTATCTATAGACGTTACTGTAAATTGATAATTTGCAAGTACAATTATTTTCCCCCAATATAAGTAGTTCAGTTGTGCATCTTGCAGTTGTTTTTTTAAATTTATATTTATGGAATGTATGGATTAAATAACCTAGTCTAGATTTAGACCGGATGTAGACGGTCTAAAAGAGGTTGAAATAGAAACCGAACGTCTATTTGACGTCTAGTGCTCAGTGGGACGTACTTAAGAAGCTGTGGTTGTGGAATTTGGTGACAATGAACTGAATTCAAATTTTGTTAAGAAAAAGAATACTTTATGCAGTTCTGCCTAGGAGTATCCACATCTATTGCAATACTTTTTATCAAGGGACTTCAAATATGTGGTTAAAATGACCATGATGCACTTATACAATGTTTAAAAATGTTATGATGGTATATATTTTATTACATGAAATCTTGGCTCTTCAAGTTTTACAAAATGGCTGTCCAACTTGTTTCCGTCTCCTTTGCGGGGAGAGAAGGTGCAAAGACATTGAACATAAAGGGAGAGTTCAGTTTCAGTTTGAAGTGTATTTTCTTCATTTAAACCACAAACCCCATGATGCCTCTAATGCCCATTGTAAAGCTGACAGGTTGTCAGAAGCTTCTTTAAATATGTAAAATATATGAAATAATAAAAAAAACTCTTAGTCAAGTCTAATTTTTTAGTCAAATACTGAAATAATGACCCAAGAAAGGAAAGTATCCCTGTAAGAAAAGCCTGATGTTAGCATGTGACACTTTTTGTGTGTGAAAATATTTCAGCAAAAAACAACAGAAGATGGGTAAACATACCACGTAAAAACTGGTGATGATTATAGATAATAAATATAAATAATTGTATTTAACAGAGGAAACTGGACAGAGAGAAAGGAACCGACATGGCAGCTGGTGTTGTGACCTCTCCTCAAGGTGAGTTTGTTCTTTCTGTTCAGAAAATTATTTTTAAATGTTTTTTTTCAACCAATACATTTTTGTTTATCAGTACCTGGGAAAACAATTGTGAAGGCTGGAATTAAGAATACAGAGACCCAGAAAAGGATGATAATCATCAATCAAACAGCTGGTTAAATCAGAGAGAGCGCAGCTCATGGCCGAGCTTGAATATCTCAACCTTAAAGGCTATAGATACAGCATTGTTATGGAGACAAAAACATTTTTCAATATAATACATACACAGAGCTGCATCCAAGATGCAGAATAAAATAATTGCTTTTCCCTATAAACAAATATTGATTATGAATGTATCATTTCAAAAGTTGTTTTAAGGGCCTTAAAAGAGTGCAGTGTTTCTCTCTATCTAAGATGTCAGAGTTCGGTTCCCGATGTTGTGCCGTTCGCTTTTTGGACTCCCCTGCAGATCTCTCTCCCCCCGAGACTATAAACATGCTAGCTACGCTACGTGATATGCTATGAATGCCCTGTGCTTTTCTTTGACTTATTTTCTCCAGTTAAAATGAAAACGGTAATGGATTGTGGTATGAGGATTGTAAACACCGGCTGTGTTATGAAATGCAATCTCCATATGAGACGTGAGCGAGGTGAAATGCTGTATCTATAGCCTTTAAAGGTATAGTTCAGTTTTGTTTTGAAGCGTATTTTCTAAATATGTTAAATATCTTAATTTGCCAAAAGATTGTCTGTGTCAATGAAAAACATGCAGTAAAACTAAAATAATGACACATATCCCCATATGAACTGAGTCAAAAAGCCTGACTTTATAATGTGGTGCACTTTTTGTGTGTGGAAATATTTCAGCACAAAATCAACAAAAGATGGGTAAACATACAAAATAAAAACTGATAATAATAGTTTAAAATGGTGTTGAAATAATTCTATTTAACAGAGGAAAATTGACAAAGAGAGAGGGACCGACATGGCAGCTGGGGGTGTGACCTTTCCTCAGGGTGAGTTTCTTATTTCTGTGGAGAAAATTATTTTAAAATATGATTTTTTTTCTCAAACACTACATTTTTTTTCAATGCTTGGAAAATAATTTTGAAGGCTGTACTCACCAAAACAGAGACTCTTAAGAGGATTATATTGATCAATCAAACTGCTGATTTTATCAGAAACAGAGCAGCTCATCTCCGAGCTTGAATGTCTCATCTTTAAGATTTGCCTTCATTAGAACTAAGGGGACTATCCCGAAAACACCACCCCAGGCCAAGTAGTGTCCGGATACTTTTGGTTTTTCAGATACAGTTTATAACCACAGCCCACCTCTCTTATGTCCTCTGTGATTAATGTAATTTCATTATTAATACTCACCACTCCAAACTTACAGAGAGCAGCTCATCTCAGAGCTGAATGTCTGTTAACACTCCTGATGAGGAGTAAATTGTTCTCTTTCTCTCTGACAGGGGAGGAACACCGTCTCTCAGAGCTGAGGATTGTGCTGCTGGGGGGGAGAGGGAGTGGGAAGAGTTCAGCAGGAAACACCATCCTGGGCAGAGAGGAGTTTGAGTCTGGAATAAGAACTGCACAGTGTGTGAAGAGACAGGGTGAAGTAGCTGGGAGACAGGTCACTGTGGTCGACACACCAGGCTGGTGGGATACTTACTCTGTGAATGATACAGCAGAGCTGGATAAACAGGAGATTGTGCGCAGTGTGTCTCTGTGTCCCCCGGGACCCTGCGCTCTCTTCCTGGTCATTGATGTGATCGCAGAATTCAGAGAGACACACAGGAGACCAGTGGTGGAACACCTGGAGCTTCTCAGTGAGCGAGTCTGGAGACACACTATTGTGCTGTTCACCGGGGGAGACTGGCTGGGAGACACAACCATTGAGCAGCACATTGAGACTGAAGGGAGGGCCCTCCAAGAGCTCATAGAGAAATGTGGGAACAGGTATCATGTTCTCAACAATAAGAACAGGGCTGATGGGACTCAGGTCACAGAGCTGCTGGAGAAGATAGAGGAGATGATGGCAGGGCATGGAGGCTCTCACTATGAAATAGATAGAATGCTCTTACAGGAGGTGGAAGAGAAGAGGAGGGCAGTGGAAGAACGAGTGAAACAGAGGATGATGAAGGTTCAGAAACAGAGAAAGACTCTCAGAGCACTTTTTGAGGGTTAGTTTTTTTCATTGATTGAACTTACTTTTAGATTAATTACAGTGTAATATTCCGATTAATCATGTCCGAGTTCAGTCATTTTCCATTGAGGTGTGTTTTACCAATGAAAAGTGTTTCTCCAGAGAGACGTATGTATCTGTCCTTATTTTTGCCTGCCTTTCAATTTTGCTGTATACTGAGTAGGGACTGGTTGCTTCGAGAGGCCATTTTTTAGATAACAAAAGTGCGGAATACTTGTTTTAATTTGTATGTGAATGAGAATAAATTATACAAAAGGTATAATTTTTTCTCCCTGTTAGCAATGCCCAATATCCTTCATAATCCAGTCTTATCACTGCAACCCCCTTTGTTGATTAAACAGAGTGCAGAGAAGCGCACGTTCTCTTTGTAGTGTGTCCTGCCAGCTTCTTTTCTCTCCACAGTAGTTGAGTAGGAGGAGCTTATTTCATGAGTGTGTTTTGGCTGCAGACACTCAGTTGACCAGAGACGGTTGCTAGTGCTTGATGAGACACAGAAAATCCCGCTGACTGAACTCTTCCTGCTGCCAATTACATGCTGCCCTGTAGAGCTGCCAGCCACAGCCTGCGCTGCACAGTCAGGGTTTGATAGCAGAATGTGGGGTGCATCCACACACTGGAACAGTCTAAGCAGGATGAGCAACCAAGCAGCCCAATTGTAAACCGGCCATTAAGTAAATAAGAATGTTACTCTTGGCTTTAAAATGATTATAACATCATTTGAAATTCCTAAGCTATTTTCATCACAATAATAAACAACTTATGTTTTGACATTTCCTACTGTAAAAATGTATTTATCTGAATTAGATTTTATGTTGATATGAGCAAATGTCTCAGGCAGAATTTGGCTCCCACAGATATAACCACATCCCACCTGTCTTATGTCCCCCGTGATAAATGTAATTACATTATTAATACTCACCACTCCAAACGTACAGAGAGCAGCTCATCTCAGAGTTGAATGTTTTGTTAATACTCCTGATGAGGAGTAAATTGTTCTCTTTCTCTCTGACAGGGGAGGAACACCGTCTCTCAGAGCTGAGGATTGTGCTGCTGGGGTGGAGACGGAGTGGGAAGAGTTCAGCAGGAAACACCATCCTGGGCAGAGAGGAGTTTGAGTCTGGAATAAGAACTGCACAGTGTGTGAAGAGACAGGGTGAAGTAGCTGGGAGACAGGTCACTGTGGTCGACACACCAGGCTGGTGGACGAATTATTCTGTGAATGACACTGCAGAGCTGGATAAACAGGAGATTGTGCGCAGTGTGTCTCTGTGTCCCCCGGGACCCTGCGCTCTCTTCCTGGTCATTGATGTGAGCTTAGCATTCAGAGAGACACACAGGACATCAGTGGTGGAACACCTGGAGCTTCTCAGTGAGAGAGTCTGGAGACACACTATAGTGCTGTTCACCAGTGGAGACTGGCTGGGAGACACAACCATTGAGCAGCACATTGAGACTAAAGGGAGGGCCCTCCAAGAGCTCATAGAGAAATGTGGGAACAGGTATCATGTTCTCAACAATGAGAGCAGGGCTGATGGGACTCAGGTCACAGAGCTGTTGGAGAAGATAGAGGAGATGATGGCAGGGCATGGAGGCTCTCACTATGAAATAGATAGAATGCTCTTACAGGAGGTGGAAGAGAAGAGGAGGGGAGTGGAAGAACGAGTGAAACAGAGGATGATGAAGGTTCAGAAACAGAGAAAGACTCTCAGAGCACTGTTTGAGGGTTAGTTTTTTTCATTGATTGAACTTACTTTTAGATTAATTACAGTGTAATATTCCGATTAATCATGTCCGACTTCAGTCATTTTCCATTGAGGTGTGTTTTACCAATGAAAAGTGTTTCTCCAGAGAGACGTATGTATCTGTTCTTATTTTTGCCTGCCTTTCAATTTTGCTATACTGAGTAGGGACTGGTTGCTTCAAGAGGCCATTTTTTAGATAACAAAAGTGCGGAATACTTGTTTTAATTTGTATGTGAATGAGAAGAAATGATACAAAAGGTATTTATGATTTTTCCCATAATTTCACTGCATTTTATAATTTTTTCTCCCTGTTAGCAATGCCCAATATCCTTCATAATCCAGTCTTATCACTGCAACCCCCTTTGTTGATTAAACAGAGTGCAGAGAAGCGCACGTTCTCTTTGCAGTGTGTCCTGCCAGCTTCTTTTCTCTCCACAGTAGTTGAGTAGGAGGAGCTTATTTCATGAGTGTGTTTAGGCTGCAGACACTCAGTTGACCAGAGACGGTTGCTAGTACTTGATGAGACACAGAAAATCCCGCTGACTGAACTCTCCCTGCTGCTGCCAATTACATGCTGCCCTGTGGAGCTGCCAGCCACAGCCTGCGCTGCACAGTCAGGGTTTGATAGCAGACTGTGGGGTGCATCCACACACTGGAACAGTGTCTTAGCAGGATGAGCCACCCAGCAGCCCCATTGTAAACCTGCCATTAAGTAAATAAGAATGTTACTCTTGGCTTTAAAATTATTATATAATCATTTGAAATTCCTAAGCTATTTTCATCACAATAAACAACTTATGTTTTGACATTTCATACAGCTAAAATGTATTGATCTGAATTAGATTTAATGTTGATATGAGCAAAAGTCTCAGGCAGAATTTTGCTCCCACAGATATAACCACATCCCACCTGTCTTATGTCCTCTGTGATAAACGTAATTTCTTTATTAATACTCACGACTCCGAACGTACAGACAGCAGCTCATCTCAGAGCTGAATGTTTTGTTAACATTCTCCTGATGAGGAGTAAATTGTTTTTTCTCTCTGACAGGGGAAGAACACCGTCTCTCAGAGCTGAGGATTGTGCTGCTGGGGGGGAGAGAGAGTGGGAAGAGTTCAGCAGGAAATACCATCCTGGGCAGAGAGGAGTTTGAGTCTGGAATAAGAACTGCACAGTGTGTGAAGAGACAGGGTGAAGTAGCTGGGAGACAGGTCACTGTGGTCGACACACCAGGCTGGTGGGATACTTACTCTGTGAATGATACAGCAGAGCTGGATAAACAGGAGATTGTGCGCAGTGTGTCTCTGTGTCCCCCGGGACCCTGCGCTCTCTTCCTGGTCATTGATGTGATCGCAGAATTCAGAGAGACACACAGGAGACCAGTGGTGGAACACCTGGAGCTTCTCAGTGAGCGAGTCTGGAGACACACTATTGTGCTGTTCACCGGGGGAGACTGGCTGGGAGACACAACCATTGAGCAGCACATTGAGACTGAAGGGAGGGCCCTCCAAGAGCTCATAGAGAAATGTGGGAACAGGTATCATGTTCTCAACAATAAGAACAGGGCTGATGGGACTCAGGTCACAGAGCTGCTGGAGAAGATAGAGGAGATGATGGCAGGGCATGGAGGCTCTCACTATGAAATAGATAGAATGCTCTTACAGGAGGTGGAAGAGAAGAGGAGGGCAGTGGAAGAACGAGTGAAACAGAGGATGATGAAGGTTCAGAAACAGAGAAAGACTCTCAGAGCACTTTTTGAGGGTTAGTTTTTTTCATTGATTGAACTTACTTTTAGATTAATTACAGTGTAATATTCCGATTAATCATGTCCGAGTTCAGTCATTTTCCATTGAGGTGTGTTTTACCAATGAAAAGTGTTTCTCCAGAGAGACGTATGTATCTGTCCTTATTTTTGCCTGCCTTTCAATTTTGCTGTATACTGAGTAGGGACTGGTTGCTTCGAGAGGCCATTTTTTAGATAACAAAAGTGCGGAATACTTGTTTTAATTTGTATGTGAATGAGAATAAATTATACAAAAGGTATAATTTTTTCTCCCTGTTAGCAATGCCCAATATCCTTCATAATCCAGTCTTATCACTGCAACCCCCTTTGTTGATTAAACAGAGTGCAGAGAAGCGCACGTTCTCTTTGTAGTGTGTCCTGCCAGCTTCTTTTCTCTCCACAGTAGTTGAGTAGGAGGAGCTTATTTCATGAGTGTGTTTTGGCTGCAGACACTCAGTTGACCAGAGACGGTTGCTAGTGCTTGATGAGACACAGAAAATCCCGCTGACTGAACTCTTCCTGCTGCCAATTACATGCTGCCCTGTAGAGCTGCCAGCCACAGCCTGCGCTGCACAGTCAGGGTTTGATAGCAGAATGTGGGGTGCATCCACACACTGGAACAGTCTAAGCAGGATGAGCAACCAAGCAGCCCAATTGTAAACCGGCCATTAAGTAAATAAGAATGTTACTCTTGGCTTTAAAATGATTATAACATCATTTGAAATTCCTAAGCTATTTTCATCGCAATAAACAACTTATGTTTTGACATTTCATACTGCTAAAATGTATTGATCTGAATTAGATTTAATGTTGATATGAGCAAAAGTCTCAGGCAGAATTTTGCTCCCACAGATATAACCATATCCCACCTGTCTTATATCCTCTATGATAAATGTAATTTCATTATTAATACTCACGACTCCAAACGTACAGAGAGCAGCTCATCTCAGAGCTGAATGTTTTGTTAACACTCCTGATGAGGAATAAATTGTTCTCTTTCTCTCTGACAGGGGAGGAACACCGTCTCTCAGAGCTGAGGATTGTGCTGCTGGGGGGGGGATGGAGTGGGAAGAGTTCAGCAGGAAACACCATCCTGGGCAGAGAGGAGTTTGAGTCGTCTGGAATGAGAACTGCAGTGTGTGTGAAGAGACAGGGTGAAGTAGCTGGGAGACAGGTCACTGTGGTTGACACACCAGGCTGGATGTACATTTCTGTGACTGACACTGCAGAGCTGGATAAACAGGAGATTGTGCGCAGTGTGTCTCTGTGTCCCCCGGGACCCTGCGCCCTCTTCTTGGTCATTAATGTGAGCAAAGCATTCAGAGGGACACATAGGAGATCAGTGGTGGAACACCTGGAGCTTCTCAGTGAGAGAGTCTGGAGACACACTATAGTGCTGTTCACCAGGGGAGACTGGCTGGGAGACACAGACATTGAGCAGCACATTGAGACTAAAGGGAGGGACCTCCAAGAGCTCATAGAGAAATGTGGGAACAGGTATCATGTTCTCAACAATAAGAACAGGGCTGATGGGACTCAGGTCACAGAGCTGCTGGAGAAGATAGAGGAGATGATGGCAGGTCATGGAGGCTCTCACTATGAAATAGATAGAATGCTCTTACAGGAGGTGGAAGAGAAGAGGAGGGCAGTGGAAGAACGAGTGAAACAGAGGATGATGAAGGTTCAGAAACAGAGAAAGACTCTCAGAGCACTTTTCGAGGGTTAGTTTTTTTCATTGATTGAACTTACTTTTAGATTAATTACAGTGTAATATTAAGATTAATCATAACTGTGTTCAATCATTTTCCATTGAGGTGTGTTTTACCAATAAAAAATGTTACTCGAGACAGACATATATATCTGCCCTCATTTTCTCCTGACTTGCCATTATGCTGTATAATGAGGTTAGTGACTGCATAGACAGTGACATTTGTAGATTTAAAAATGGAATACTTGATTTTATTTTTGCATGAATGAGGACCAATCAAAGAAGTATTATTATTTTTATTTTTTTTATTTCTCTTCTCATTACAATATTAAGTCTAGTGTTTTAACATTTCAGGCTGTAAAATGTAATGAACTGTATAACACATCACGTTGATACGAGCAAAAGTCTCACACAGATTTTATCTCCTACAGATATTACCCACATCCCACCTGTCTTATGTCCTCTGTGATAAATGCAATTTCATTAGTAATACTCACCACTCCCAACTTACAGAGAGCAGCTCATCTCAGAGCTGAATGTCTGTTAACACTCCTGATGAGGAGTAAATTGTTCTCTTTCTCTCTAACAGGGGAGGAACACCGTCTCTCAGAGCTGAGGATTGTGCTGCTGGGGGGGAGAGGGAGTGGGAAGAGTTCAGCAGGAAACACCATCCTGGGCAGAAAGGAGTTTGTGTCTGGAATAAGAACTGAACAGTGTGTGAAGAGACAGGGTGAAGTAGCTGGGATGCAGCTCACTGTGGTCGACACCTCAGGCTGGTGGAAGACTTATTCTGTGAATGACACTGCAGAGCTGGATAAACAGGAGATTGTGCGCAGTGTGTCTCTGTGTCCCCCGGGACCCTGCGCTCTCTTCCTTGTCATTGATGTGAGATCAGCATTCAGAGACACACATAGGAGATCAGTGGTGGAACACCTGGAGCTTCTCAGTGAGAGAGTCTGGAGACACACTATAGTGCTGTTCACCTGGGGAGACTGGCTGGGAGACACAACCATTGAGCAGCGCATTGAGACTGAAGGGTGGGACCTCCAAGAGCTCATAGAGAAATGTGGGAACAGGTATCATGTTCTCAACAATAAGAACAGGGCTGATGGGACTCAGGTCACAGAGCTGCTGGAGAAGATAGAGGAGATGGTAGCCAGGAACAGGGGTGTTCCCTTCACTATAGAGGAGAGAGACGGAGAGGGCTTACTCTTGGAAAGAACACAGAAGAGCTTTGAGGAGGAATGGAGCAGAAGAGAAGAGGAGCTGATAGAGAGGATGTTGAAGGGTGTGGTTGACTCAGAGACAGAGGGATCCACACTGCCATTCAGGAAGAAGAGAAACAGCTTGGATTTTAGTCCTCCTTCCTGTGAGTTTTATTCATCATATTCTTATAGACTGAATTTCTCAGCACTTTCAGTTTAGCTTCAAATCCATTAACAACGACCTCTATACACACAATACACTGAGTTTACAATGACCGATTTATGGTATCATGTAATGTACAAGTACATTAACTATGCTAATCTGTGCTATAAACCTTTTACACCTTTGTAAACAGTTCATATTGCAGTGCACATGGTTACTACTTAGCCTTTATATTTAGTATATTTAGCAAACATCTCCCACATACTACATTTTTTTTCAATGCTTGGAAAATAATTTTGAAGGCCGTACTCACCGAAACAGAGACTCTTAAGAGGATTATATTGATCAATCAAACTGCTGATTTTATCAGAAAGAGAGCAGCTCATCTCTGAGCTTGAATGTCTCATCTTTAAGATTTGCCTTCATTAGAACTAAGGGGACTAGCCCGAAAACACCACCCCAGGCCAAGTAGTGTCCGGATACTTTTGGTTTTTCAGATACAGTTTATAACCACAGCCCACCTGTCTCATGTCCTCTGTGATTAATGTAATTTCATTATTAATACTCACGACTCCAAACTTACAGAGAGCAGCTCATCTCAGAGCTGAATGTCTGTTAACACTCCTGATGATGAGTAAATTGTTCTCTTTCTCTCTGACAGGGGAGCAACACCGTCTCTCAGAGCTGAGGATTGTGCTGCTGGGGGGGAGCGAGAGTGGGAAGAGTTCAGCAGGAAACACCATCCTGGGCAGAGAGGAGTTTAAGTCTGGAATAAGAACTGCACAGTGTGTGAAGAGACAGGGTGAAGTAGCTGGGAGACAGGTCACTGTGGTCGACACACCAGGCTGGGTTTCGCTTTCTGTGAATTACACTTCAGAGCTGGATAAACAGGAGATTGTGCGCAGTGTGTCTCTGTGTCCCCCGGGACCCTGCGCTCTCTTCCTGGTCATTAATGTGAGCTCAGAATTCAGTGATACAAA
The DNA here is from genome assembly GCA_029718625.1 of Synaphobranchus kaupii. Classification (NCBI taxonomy): domain Eukaryota; kingdom Metazoa; phylum Chordata; class Actinopteri; order Anguilliformes; family Synaphobranchidae; genus Synaphobranchus; species Synaphobranchus kaupii. The sequence continues at coordinate 32,394,757 of CM056387.1, forward strand.
CAGGAGATCAGTGGTGGAACACCTGGAGCTTCTCAGTGAGAGAGTCTGGAGACACACTATAGTGCTGTTCACCTGTGGAGACTGCCTGGGACACAGAAACATTGAGCAGCACATTGAGACTAAAGGGAGGGCCCTCCAAGAGCTCATAGAGAAATGTGGGAACAGGTATCATGTTCTCAACAATAAGAACAGGGCTGATGGGACTCAGGTCACAGAGCTGCTGGAGAAGATAGAGGAGATGATGGCAGGGCATGGAGGCTCTCACTATGAAATAGATAGAATGCTCTTACAGGAGGTGGAAGAGAAGAGGAGGGCAGTGGAAGAACGAGTGAAACAGAGGATGATGAGGGTTCCGAAACAGGGAAAGACTCTCAGAGCACTTTTTGAGGGTTAGTTTTTTCATTGATTGAAATTATATTCAGATGAAAAACTATGGAATATGAATATGAATCGTAACTTTTCAATCATATTTGACTGAGGTGTGTTTTACCAATAAAAAATGTTATTCGAAACATATATATCTGTCCTCATTTTCTCCTGACTGGCCATTATGCTGTATACTGAGGTTATTGGCTGCTCAGACAGCATAATTTGTAGATTTAAAAAATGTGGAATACTTAAATTTATTTTTGTATGATTGAGGACCAAAAAAAGATGTATATTTAATGATTGTTTTAAAAAATGCTCTTCAGATTACAATATTAAAAGTCTTGTGTTTTATGAGTTCAGGCTGTAAAATGTGTTGAACTGAATAACACATCACGTTGATATGGGCAAAAGTCTCACACAGAATTTAGCTCCTACAGATATTACCCACTGCCCACCCATCTTATGTCCTCTGTGATTAATGTAATTTCATTATTAATACTCACCACTCGAAACTTACAGAGAGCAGCTCATCTCAGAGCTGAATGTCTGTTAACACTCCTGATGATGAGTAAATTGTTCTCTTTCTCTCTGACAGGGGAGGAACACCATCTCTCAGAGCTGAGGATTGTGCTGCTGGGGTGGAGATGCAGTGGGAAGAGTTCAGCAGGAAACACCATCCTGGGCAGAGAGGAGTTTGAGTCTGGACTAAGAACTGCGCAGTGTGTGAAGAGACAGGGTGAAGTAGCTGGGAGACAGGTCACTGTGGTCGACACAACAGGCTGGTGGTGGGGTTCTGTGAATGACACTGCAGAGCTGGATAAACAGGAGATTGTGCGCAGTGTGTCTCTGTGTCCCCCGGGACCCTGCGCTCTCTTCCTGGTCATTAATGTGAACTCAGCATTCAGAGAGACACACAGGATATCAGTGGTGGAACACCTGGAGCTTCTCAGTGAGAGAGTCTGGAGACACACTATAGTGCTGTTCACCAGGGGAGACTGGCTGGGAGACACAACCATTGAGCAGCACATTGAGACTGAAGGGAGGGACCTCCAAGAGCTCATAGAGAAATGTGGGAACAGGTATCATGTTCTCAACAATGAGAACAGGGCTGATGGGACTCAGGTCACAGAGCTGCTGGAGAAGATAGAGGAGATGATGGCAGGGCATGGAGGCTCTCACTATGAAATAGATAGAATGCTCTTACAGGAGGTGGAAGAGAAGAGGAGGGCAGTGGAAGAACGAGTGAAACAGAGGATGATGAAGGTTCAGAAACAGAGAAAGACTCTCAGAGCACTTTTTGAGGGTTAGTTTTTTTCATTGATTGAACTTACTTTTAGATTAATTACAGTGTAATATTCAGATTAACCATATCTGAGTTCAGTCATTTTCCATTGAGGTGTGTTTTACCAATGAAAAGTGTTTCTCCAGAGAGACGCATGTATCTGTCCTTATTTTTGCCTGCCTTTCAATTTTGCTGTCTACTGAGTGGGGACTGGTTGCTTCGAGAGGCCATTTTTTAGATTACAGAAGTGCGGAATACTTGTTTTAATTTGTCTGTGAATTAGAAGAAATCATACAAATGGTATTTATGATTTTTCCCATAATTTCACTGCATTTTATACATTTTTCTCCCTGTTAGCAATGCCCAATATCCTTCATAATCCAGTCTCATCACTGCAACCGCCTTTGTTGATTAAACAGATCACAGAAAAGCACTCATTTTCTTTGAAGTGTACTGTCAGCCGCCAGCTTCTTTCTTCTCCACAGTAGTTGAGCAGGAGGAGCTCATCTCATGAGTGTGTTTAGGCTGCAGACACTCAGTTGACCAGAGACGGTTGCTAGTGCTTGATGAGACACGGAAAATCCTGCTGACTGAACTCTCCCTGCTGCTGCCAATTACATGCTGCCCTGTGGAGCTGCCAGCCACAGCCTGCGCTGCGCAGTCAGGGTTTGATAGCAGACTGTGGGGTGCATCCACACACTGGAACATTGTCTTAGCAGGATGAACCACCCAGCAGCCCCATTGTAAACCTGCCATTAAGTAAATAAGAATGTTACTTTTGCTTTAAAATTATTATACAATCATTTGAAGTTCCTAAACTATTTTCATCACAATAAAGAACTCATGTTTTGACATTTCATACTGCTAAAATGTATTGATCTGAATTAGATTTAATGTTGATATGAGCAAAAGTCTCAGGCAGAATTTTGCTCCCACAGATATAACCACATCCCACCTGTCTTATGTCCTCTGTGATAAATGTAATTTCATTATTAATGCTCACCACTCCAAATGTACAGAGAGCAGCTCATCTCAGAGTTGAATGTTTTGATAACACTCCTGATGAGGAGTAAATTGTTCTCTTTCTCTCTGACAGGGGAGGAACACTGTCTCTCAGAGCTGAGGATTGTGCTGCTGGGGAGGAGACTGAGTGGGAAGAGTTCAGCAGGAAACACCATCCTGGGCAGAGAGGAGTTTCAGTCGTCTGGAATGAGAACTGCAGTGTGTGTGAAGAGACAGGGTGAAGTAGCTGAGAGACAGCTCACTGTGGTCGACACACCAGGTTGGAGGAAGACTTATTCTGTGAATGACACTGCAGAGCTGGATAAACAGGAGATTGTGCGCAGTGTGTCTCTGTGTCCCCCGGGACCCTGCGCTCTCTTCCTTGTCATTGATGTGAGCTCAGCATTCAGAGATACACACAGGAGATCAGCGGTGGAACACCTGGAGCTTCTCAGTGAGAGAGTCTGGAGACACACTATAGTGCTGTTCACCAGGGGAGACTGGCTGGGAGACACAACCATTGAGCAGCGCATTGAGACTGAAGGGTGGGACCTCCAAGAGCTCATAGAGAAATGTGGGAACAGGTATCATGTTCTCAACAATAAGAACAGGGCTGATGGGACTCAGGTCACAGAGCTGCTGGAGAAGATAGAGGAGATGGTAGCCAGGAACAGGGGTGTTCCCTTCACTATAGAGGAGAGAGACGGAGAGGGCTTACTCTTGGAAAGAACACAGAAGAGCTTTGAGGAGGAATGGAGCAGAAGAGAAGAGGAGCTGATAGAGAGGATGTTGAAGGGTGTGGTTGACTCAGAGACAGAGGGATCCACACTGCCATTCAGGAAGAAGAGAAACAGCTTGGATTTTAATCCTCCTTCCTGTGAGTTTTATTCATCATATTCTTATAGACTGAATTTCTCAGCACTTTCAGTTTAGCTTCAAATCCATTAACAACGACCTCTATACACACAATACACTGAGTTTACAATGACCGATTTATGGTATCATGTAATGTACAAGTACATTAACTATGCTAATCTGTGCTATAAACCTTTTACACCTTTGTAAACAGTTCATATTGCAGTGCACATGGTTACTACTTAGCCTTTATATTTAGTATATTTAGCAAACATCTCCCACATACTACATTTTTTTTCAATGCTTGGAAAATAATTTTGAAGGCCGTACTCACCGAAACAGAGACTCTTAAGAGGATTATATTGATCAATCAAACTGCTGATTTTATCAGAAAGAGAGCAGCTCATCTCTGAGCTTGAATGTCTCATCTTTAAGATTTGCCTTCATTAGAACTAAGGGGACTAGCCCGAAAACACCACCCCAGGCCAAGTAGTGTCCGGATACTTTTGGTTTTTCAGATACAGTTTATAACCACAGCCCACCTGTCTCATGTCCTCTGTGATTAATGTAATTTCATTATTAATGCTCACCACTCCAAATGTACAGAGAGCAGCTCATCTCAGAGTTGAATGTTTTGATAACACTCCTGATGAGGAGTAAATTGTTCTCTTTCTCTCTGACAGGGGAGGAACACTGTCTCTCAGAGCTGAGGATTGTGCTGCTGGGGAGGAGACTGAGTGGGAAGAGTTCAGCAGGAAACACCATCCTGGGCAGAGAGGAGTTTCAGTCGTCTGGAATGAGAACTGCAGTGTGTGTGAAGAGACAGGGTGAAGTAGCTGAGAGACAGCTCACTGTGGTCGACACACCAGGTTGGAGGAAGACTTATTCTGTGAATGACACTGCAGAGCTGGATAAACAGGAGATTGTGCGCAGTGTGTCTCTGTGTCCCCCGGGACCCTGCGCTCTCTTCCTGGTCATTGATGTGAGCTCAGCATTCAGAGATACACACAGGAGATCAGCGGTGGAACACCTGGAGCTTCTCAGTGAGAGAGTCTGGAGACACACTATAGTGCTGTTCACCAGGGGAGACTGGCTGGGAGACACAACCATTGAGCAGCACATTGAGACTGAAGGGAGGGCCCTCCAAGAGCTCATAGAGAAATGTGGGAACAGGTATCATGTTCTCAACAATGAGAACAGGGCTGATGGGACTCAGGTCACAGAGCTGCTGGAGAAGATAGAGGAGATGGTAGCCAGGAACAGGGGTGTTCCCTTCACTATAGAGAAGAGAGATGGAGAGGGCTTACTCTTGGAAAGAACACAGAAGAGCTTTGAGGAGGAATGGAGCAGAAGAGAAGAGGAGCTGATAGAGAGGATGTTGAAGGGTGTGGTTGACTCAGAGACAGAGGGATCCACACTGCCATTCAGGAAGAGGAGAAACAGCTTGGATTTTAATCCTCCTTCCTGTGAGTTTTATTCATCATATTCTTATAGACTGAATTTCTCAGCACTTTCAGTTTAGCTCCAAATCCATTAACAACCACCTCTATACACACAATACACTGAGTTTACAATGACCGATTTATGGTATCATGTAATGTCCAAGTACATTAACTCTGCTAATCTGTGCTATAAACCTTTTACACCTTTGTAAACAGTTCATATTGCAGTGCACATGGTTAATACTTAGCTTTTATATTTAGTATATTTAGCAAACATCTCCCACATACATGAACCCCAGACTAAAGCACTACTTTAAAAATAACGGATTTAATGACCATCTGGAAACATGTATGAACATCAAATCATTTCATAATTTGGATCAATATAATGTTTGAAAATGTATATTTTTTTCCTAATGAGAAAAATATCCATGCAACAGAGAAGACAATGACTCATATAATGATCTGAAATTGCATTATAATATTATCTTAATTCATTATGTTAATCAAAAAGATATCAAAGATATTTATGATGCAGAAGTTTCTGAGAATAATTAAAAAAATATAGCAGAATATAATGCAGATGAATTTTAGTGTAACAGCTTGTTGGTGGTGTTGTGTTACAGTGAGCGGAGGGAACCCAGCCCCCTCTGAAGCAGGCAGCTCTGTGTGGGATTATGAATCTGCTCATAACCTTTCCAGTAAGAAGGTGTCACAGTGGCTGAAAACGAGCAAACCAGAGAGTTCAGCATTATCTGGATATGGAACAATGAGTTCTGTAGTGAGTGAAGCAGAGATTTCTGACAGGGAGACACTGGAACAGGTCAGTGTGGGCGACACTCCACCCTAAACATTGCTCTACACTGCCCCCATGTGGTAGATTTTGTAATTTCTTCAACTGTTTTCCAAAACGTCACAAATTGTAAATCCTTGTTTTTTGTGGAAAAGAACACGGAAAGAAAACAGAAGATCATTGAGGAGGAATGGAGCAGAAGAGAGGAGGAGCTGATAGAGAGGAGGATGTTGAAGGTTGTGGTTGGTTCAGAGACCGAGGGATCCACACTGCCATTCTGGAAGAGGAGAAACAGCCTTTGAGTTTTTTCCTCCTTCCTGTGAGTTTAATTCATCATCTTTCTATAGACTGAATTCCTCAGCACTTTCAGTTTAGCTTCAAGTCCATTAATAACCACCTCTATCTCAAAATGCACCTTTTAAGCTCTACTTTTAGTTAGGTTGCTTTTACTTTATCATCTCATTATTATTTTATTATTATTTTAATTATTTCATTTATACATTTCTGTTTTATTGTGTCTATATTTTCTTATGTCCTGCATTTTTTCTTGATTTTATGTTAAGCACTTTGAATTTAATCTTTTGCATGAATTGTGCTGTTTGATTTATTGATTGATACAAAATATACAATTAATTAACTATGATCAATTTATAATGTACTTTCCAAGTAACTTTCCTAATCTATTGATACATTGTTGGTGGTGTTGTGTTACAGTTAGTGGAGGGACCCCAGCCCCCTCTGAAGCAGGCCGCTCTGTGTGGGCTAATTCATCCGATCATAAACTTTCCAGTAAGGTGTCACAGTGGCTAAAAAAGGAGTGAGCCTGAGAGTTCAGCATCATCTGGATACGGAACAAGGAGTTCTGTAGTGAGTGAAGCAGAGATATCTGACAGAGAGACACTGGAACAGGATAGTGTGGGTCACGCTCCACCCTAAACACTGCTCTACACTGCCCCCATGTGGTAGATTGTGTAACTAATCATCTATTGTAAAACCAAACTGTAAATCCGTCAGGATCCGTGTATATCGTAGCAAACCGTTTGAGTCTCGCAAACGGTGAAGCCGTTTTGAATATTTCCTTTCTCAGTTTTTCACTTGCTAAACAGAAAAACGGAAAGAATAATAAGAGGTGGTCGGAGGAAAGGCGGGGATATCAGTCAACACCATTCAAGATAAAAGACTACGCATACTTAGCCTACACATTACAATCATTATAATTTTTCTTTCAGTTAGGCTACACGAGAGCCTAATAAAAGTTTACTGCTAGGCTACTGCTATAAGTACGGGGGCCCAATTAATTCAAACATTTATAGGCTATGTCCGAATCAGAGCCCTACACCCTTTTGAGTACGCATATTTGAGTCCACTTCGTCAAAAAGCTTTTGGGTCTTTTTCTCGCAAATGGGGGCACTTAAAATACCAGGATGAACCCCTTATTTCCAGGGTTTTGTTGAGGGAATTCAGGAGCACACTGATCTGCAGAACTGTGCACTCACCCGACAATTTCAGTAACTCGGACGTAAAGACGTAAAAGACGTAGAGCGTATATGCATATCTATGGTACAAAAGTGGGTCATATTACGAAATACTATTTTTTATTTTTGTTAATTCTATCTTCATTCATAGTCTACACTTTGTAACAATTGTCATATGTTAACTGATTGATATTCTCAATAAAAATACAAAAATTGAAAAAGATATTATGAACTACTTCCTCACTAGTTTGGAAAGAGTTTTGCGGGATTTCTTTTGCACACTGCTTGCAATGTGAGGGGACAGGGCACATAGTAGATAGGTGTCTGAGTGAACAGGGGACAGTGGACAGGGAACAGGGCTCTGATTATACAGTCTATGATTCGGACACAGCCCAGTTTCCTGTAACCATCTCCCTGCATAGCTATGGAAGACCAAATGTGATAAAATTAAATAAATAAATAAATAAATAGGCTAAGCAATGAAATAGATCGTGAATGAAATCGGCTAAATAAGCAATAAAATAAATATAAATTTCATGGTGTATTTATTTTTTTGTAGCCTACCTATTTCAGGTCGTTGTAATGGTGGCTTGACGTGTGAGGTAGGAGGGGCCAAACGCAGCAAGGGGATTCATTAAGCACTAGGCCACTAGGACGGGAAACCCCGTAGTTAAGGGAAGGAGACAAGACAGGGAAAAACACATACCAAGGCTACTAACCGGCTCACTGTCACACACCAATGAGTAGAAGCGCAAACGCCAGGTTTCTCAATAAGAAAACCAAACAAGGCTAATGGAACAAAGCACAGGGCTCCCATACTTCTACGAGCAAAGTGACTAAAGAAAGAGCCAGAAATAATAAACGCCCTGTCTCGGTAACGAGACGCATAAGAACAGGCGAGTAGCATAATGGCACAAATAACACACACCAAACGTACCGAAGCTACGAACCGGCACACTGTAACACGCAAATGAGTAGAAGCACAAACGCCTGGTTTCACAGTAAGAAAACCAAACAAGGCGAAATGGAACAAAGAACTGCTACCCTACACTTCTACGAGCTAAGTAACTCAGTAAAAGCGTGAACGCCCGATCTCCCAGGAGAGAGAAACATTTTACAGGCGAATAGAGCAGAGATCTGCAGTCCCATAACTCTACGAGCTAAGTAACTAAAGGACCAGCAATAATAAACGCCCTGCCTCAGTAATGAGGCGTTAGAATAGGTGAGTAGCATAAATGGTACAAATAAAACACACAGCCAACAAACACTGCAAACTAATACGAATTAGTATACGAGGAGGCGAAAGGAACAGAGATCTAACGTTCCAAGGCGACTCTCCGAGACTCGCAGTCAAACGCAAACATGTCCACAACATCGCCCAAGCTCCATATAAGAAGAGACATACCCGGAGAACGAACAGAACTACAGTTCCGAACACAATCGTCCTGCAGGTAAAAAGGACGAACAGGACAGCTGCACCGGACATCCACCGGTCAAAAGACCAACGCAAACTTAATCGAAAATAACCGCCCTGCCTCTAAGAATAAATAAAGCCCTAAAGTCAGTATGATAAAAACACCTTGTCTCTTAGTAAGAAACTACTATACAGATACACACAAACAAACAAAGACTCCTCTCGTTTTCAGGAAGAAAGCAGACAGAGAGAGGAGATAGAGACATAGAAAGGCAAAACATCTAGGCAACGGACTAAAAAGGAAAAACCAGGAAGCGAGGACAGAAAAGAGCCAGGGGGGAAGGATCCTATTAACTACATCCACATAGGCAGGTACGCCAGGGGGGACGAGTCCTAATAGCTACTTCCACATAGGCGAGTCCCGCATAACTCCAATAAAGCACAACGGAGCAAATCGGTCCCCTTAAAGACCTAGACCAAATCATACTGGCTAAACATACTAAGGGCAAAATAATACCACACACAAAACAGCATAAATGATGCCAGACAATACACCACAATACGACCAACAAACAATCAATATCGAAGCCCCGAACGAAGGAAACGGGAGGCTTATATAGCTCTAAGGTGACCACACCCAGGTGTGACAGAAGCTCCGTAATCAAAGCAGGGCGGAGCAAGCATCCACCAAAAGGGCAGCGCCCATGTGTGGCGACCGAGGAACACGACCGCAAGGGAAAAAGGGTCATAAACCATGACAGGCGTATTTATTTCCAAACTACTCGGCCTGACAGTCAACATGAAAGGCGCCGGGTCAGCATGACAATGATTTCTCAGTCCATAGATATAAAAACCTCTAGACACCATTCTGATTTCTGGATGATTTCTGAGAATGTAGTGTGATCCACCGTTATAGAATTTGATGTGCATATGACATAGGCTAGGCTACCCAATAACGTTAGCTAGGCTATTGCACTGCGGCAGGCCATAGGCTATATGCAATAAGAATGAATTATTATTAAAGTTTGGAGCAATAACTGCTCAGTTATCCATGAAATACATTTAGCTATAGGCTATCATATGCCATGAAGTCTACAGTATTAACCATCCACTTAGAGATTTAATGCCTTTACCATAGCATATCATAATCAGTTCTGACAACATTTTGACAACTTCTGTAGGCTATAATATAAACGGTGTTTTACAAATAGGCCCAGCTGTTTTGCGTAGCCTATTTTGGTAGTGTAGCTTGGCTATTGACAGATGCAGACTTCCCATGATAAAATATGCTATAGCTAACTTGTTTAATTCTCAACTAATTTTCGTAAGATTTGGCTTGCTATAAACGTAAGAAATATCTGCATGGCACAGGTTAATATTTCCAAATTTCACAGAACAGCGAGCCTATTTGTACATTGGTTACATTTTTTATGGCATTATAACCTAGCCTACAGCCTGCCGCTGTAATGGGGTCGTGATGTGTCAGGTGGGAGGAGCCATTTAGTCAAACACAGCAAGGGGATTCTTTAAGCCCTAAGGCCACTAAGGCGGGAGACCCCGCAGATAAGGGAGGAGACAAGACAAGGAACACACACCAAAGCCACAGACCGGCTCACTGTTACACACCAATGAGTAGAAGCACAAACACCTGGTTTCACAACAAGAAAACCCAAAAAGGCGAAAGGGAACAAAGAACTGCTACCCCATACTTCTACAAGCTAAGTAACTAAAAAGCAAGCCGGAAATAACAAACGCCCTGTCTCGGCAACGAGACGCATAAGAACAGGCGAGTAGCATAGTGGCACAAATAACACACACCAAAGCTACCAAAGCTACTAACCAGCTCACTGTCACACGCCAATGAGTAAAAGCACAAACGCCATGTCTCTCAGTAAGAGAACAAAATAAGACGAATGGCACAAAGCACTGGACTCCCATACTTCTAAGAGCTAAGTGACTAAAGAGAGCCAGAAATAAAACGCCCTGTCTCGATAACGAGACGCATAAGAACAGGCACAATGGCACAAACAAAACACACAGCAAACAAACACAAAAAACTAATGCAAATTAGTATTACCAGGAGGTGAAAGGAACGGGGATCTAACGTTCCAAGGCTACTCTCAGAGACTCGTAGTCAAACGCAAACATGTCCACAACATCGCCCAATCCTCCTCACAGGAAGACATGCACCGAAAGGCGAACAGAGCACAGCTCCGAACAAAATCGCCCAAAACTCGACATACGGAGAAAGGCACACAGGGACGAAAGGACAGCTGCACCGGAATTACCGGCTATCTGACTAACACGAGTGTAGAGAATAAAAGCCCTACCTCTCGGTAAAGAGGAATGTAAGGAGGAGGTGAAGGAACAGAGATAACGTTCCGTGGCTACTTCCATAAGCTACCAGTCACATGCAGAACATAAAGGGGTAAACGCCCGGTCTCCCAGGAGGGAGAAAAATTTTACAGGCGAGCCGACGGAGCACCGCAGTCCCATAACTTTACTAGCAGAATGTTACTAGCAGAACGCAGTCACACACAAACATGTCCACAACCTCGCCCAAACTCCACACAAGGAGAAACATACCCGGAAAACGAACAGAACAATAGTTCCGAACAAATTCGTCCCGCAGGCAAAAAGGACGGAGGACAGCTGCAACAAAAGACCAACGCAAAAATAGAAAATAGCACGACAGCCTCTCAATATAAACAAAAACCCTGACTCACAACAAAGGGGAACGCAGTCCACGAGAAGGAGACAAAACAGGGAACAAACGCACCAAAGCCACCAACCGGCTCACTGTAACACGGAAATGAGTAGAAGCAAAACGCCAGGTCTCTCAGTAAGAAAACCAATCAAAGGCGAAAATGGAACAAAGAACAGTTACTCTATACTTCCACGAGCTAAGCAACTAAGTAGAAGCGAGACGCCCGATCTCCCAGGAGAGAGACACCACAGGCGAAATAGAGCAGAGATCCGCAGTCCCATACTTCTATGAGATAAGTAACTAACGAGCCAGCAAGAAATAAGCCCTGCCTCAACAATGAGACGTTAAAATAGGCGAGTAGCCCAAATGGTACGAATAACTAACACCAGACATACACAGTACAAACAATAAACAAACAATCTCGAAGCCCCGACCGAAGGAAACGGGAGGCTTATATATCTCTCAGGTAACCAAGCACAGGTGTGGATGCAGACAGAAGCTCTGCAATCAAGGCGGGGCGGAGCAAGCATCCACTAAAAGAGCAGCACCCTCGCGTGGCTACCGAGGAAAACGACCGCATGGGGAAAAAGGCGTCAAAACCATGACAGCCGCAGTGCACTAGCCTAGCTATATGACTTGGGTATGTCATATGCACATCTAATTCTATAACGGTGGATCCGTTGGTGGATAGTGTATACATTCTCAGTCAAGATGATCTCCTGGATAAGTAATTATATTTCCAAGCTACGAGTAGGCTAGGCTAACATAGTTGCATAGGCTACTTTGAAACGTAGTCTACAAGTTGGTAAGAAAAGCAAAGGTATCTAAACGTGAAAAAAGCCATGTGCAATAACTTGCTCTAAGAATTCCAGCTCATTTTGTAATTATAGCTGGGCTATATTTCTGCAGAATGCGATGTCCTGGAATAATGGCTTCGCCTATTGCAAGACTCCAACAGCAAACGTTTTGCCACAGTATACACGGATCCGTCAGAACTGTAACATTTTAACATACATTTATTTTTAATTTGTTTTTACTACAAAATTTCACACTATTTTCATATTTCTGACTACAGAGATTTGTGTCTGTGATCCATTTGCAAAAAAATATAACCATTAAGAAACAAATATGAAATATTCCTTCAAGCTTTCAATGCAATCAAAGCCTTGGTCATGCTTATGGGCATACCAAAATACAATTGAAAAATGTGGATGTAGTTGTAATTTTAAAGCTGTGTGATGTGATAGACCATATTACATACACAAGACCAAATCTATATGACGGCAGTGTAGTATAATGGTTAAGGAACTGGCCTTGTAACCGAAAGATTCCAAGGTCACTGCCGTTGTACCCTTGAGCAAGGTACTTAACCTGAATCGCTTCAGTATATATCCAGTTGTATAAATGGATAATTTGTAAAAAATGCGAAAACAATTTGTGTAAGTCACGTCTGCTAAATGCCTGTAATGTAATGTGACACCTCGATCTGTGCGTCTGGCTCAGTGTGTAATGGCACTGGGTTGCAGGTTTGAACCTCGGCTATGCCCATGTCATCAGCTGACTCACAGGGACACAGTTGGTCTTGCTGGTTACTGCAGCATTAGTTCTTCCCAGTGGCTCACTTTGCACACACAGACTACAGGATGAGAGACACACCTCTCCCCTCCTTCCTTCAGCTGCAGTGCTCCCTGGTGTGCAGGTGGTGTAATTTAAGATGAGGAGGAAAATAGTCTTTATATATTTTATCTGTGTATGTTTATATATCGCTGTGCTTCATGTAATAAATCATTCACAATTATCAGTTTCAGTAAGAATTTCCAAAATTAACTGAAAAGCACTAGATAAACATACTGGGCTCTATTTTAATAAACCAAACGCAATGGTGAACACAAGAGTAAGCACTTGGCGGTATCGCTCTGAGGGCGTGTCGGCGAGAAATTTGGTAATTTCATGACGGCAATCTTGGCGCATCTGATGGCGGTATTGCTAAAAGGCTGGGTTTAAATGTCCAAGGTGTGTCTCTATGGTAGCCAATCAAATTGTTGTTCTCATGCTTTAAAAAAATCCAGTTGGAACGCAATCGCTCCATGCAATTTCATAATGAGCAACCCAAACGCACTGGACTGTCAACGACAAGAGCGATTTTCCGCACAGGAATCAGACATACTTGCAACAGAAGTACAGGCTAGGACTGTAGTAATTTATGGATCACAATCCACACCACCTCGTCTCCCAGAAGTTCGGAAGGCACGGGAGGAGGTGGCGAATGCATTAATTAGCCTACATTTGGTGATGTAGGCATAATTATGATTCAAATGGTAGGCTTATGATTCAACTGTGTCAATGTGTAATTTATATATTATAGGCTATTGGCCTACATGATCGCAAGTTTCTTGTAAGCTGTCCTGTTTTATTCTAGTAGTTTAAATTAAAATTAATTAATTAATAATAATTATAGGCTATTTGTTCATTAAATGGAAGTGTAATGTTGGCATCACCTATAGACACTACATAGAACTACATGACTAATAAGTTGGCAAATTGCCAGAGTCTATTGCGTTGCCGCTAAGAGGTGGTTCCAGCTGATCATAACGCAATGGGTTTTCGTTGGTTCAAATTGTCACTGAGCCGAAAGTATTTTAGAACACGCCCCAGACAGCGCCACCCATCCCACTGCAGCGCAAGCGAAAGGATGTTATGTTGAGAATTTGTTGATCCTAGCGGTATTGCTGAGAAACGCCATAGCGCCAGTTTTAAGACGTTGATGCTGTCAACAAGCTTGCGTTTGACTATACCGTCCCCTTGCGCTGGTTTGAAAATAGAGCCCACTGTATTCACAGGAACACAAACCTGATTATGAACTTCCTTATGGAGACTGCCCCCTGGTGGATGAAAAGGCTTATATCACTGATACCACTGAATGATACCTTACTGAACTTATTTACTCAATTAATCTACATATGACATATGTCTGATAAGACTAATTAAATGTGGCAGGATCTTTAATTTATTTATACATTGAACTTAATAGCCGCTACAGCTTTTCAGAAACTATGTCAGATTTGCTCTGATTTGTTAATAAACTCTCTAAATTAGTTTGCTTTAAATAAAACGATATTTGTGATATCTGTGCATAACATTACAATGTTGAAACATGTGCTGTTAAGTGTGGTGCAGAATGTCTTCCTGCCTTTTTTTTGCTTTGTGGGGTCGCAATAAAAACTCAATGAATTTACTGGAACCGAGTCAAACTGGGTCATTAATCCGGCTGTGATTCTGAATTAGACTTACTTTAATGGTGCAGCAGCCTGGTACTGATTCTGCATTGGACTCTCACAGCAGACCTGCAAAGGTAATAAAAATAAGAAAACACAGAAATATATACTATTTAATGGGAATGAAAGACATCCACACACAAATGCATTTTACAGGCCTATTTAAAGGAGAGTGGACAGCCCTCCTTACATATACCCCCACTACAGACTGCCACACGTCTCGCCAAAATTACACGTATTTAAAACAAGAAAACAATTCATGCTTGGTAAAAGTATGTAAATATCACACTGTACTATATAAATATCCCATTCACTGTATATAAATACATACAAATTCAAAGATTACTGTTGTTAAGGGTATCAGACATGCACATTGTCCTTTGCTGACCAGGTGAGCCGTTGGCGCGCTTACCTGAATTGTTTTAAAAATGCTGTGCTGGCCGTGGTAAAGGTATTGGTAGACTATGAAAGTGGATTTAGAAAGGGACGGTCCACTATGGATAATGTACTGGCACTAGAGCAGGTCATAAGCAAAGCCTTGGCATCTAGGGACGTTTTAGTGGCAGTATTTCTAGATATAGAAAAGGTCTATGATATGCTGTGGAAGGACGGTTTGCTCATTAAATTGTCCAAGATTACATTACATTACATTACAGGCATTTAGCAGACGCTCTTATCCAGAGCGACTTACACAACTTCTTATTACATTTATCCATTTATACAGCTGGATATATACTGAAGCAATTCAGGTTAAGTACCTTGCTCAAGGTACCTTACAACGGCAGTGTCCTACCTGGGAATCGAACCTGCTACCTTTCAGTTACAAGGCCAGTTCCTTAACCATTATACTACACTGCCGCCCGAAACATGGGGGTGGGAGGCAGGCTTTTTAGTTGGATTAAATATTTTTTACTAAATCAGTCCAGACAGGTCAGGGTGGGGTCTCAATTGTCAGCTGCGGTGGGGATTGATAATGGCACACCCCAGGGCAGTGTGATGAGTCCAGTATTATTTAACGTCATGATTAATGATATATTTCAGAAGATAGGGCCAGGGATTGGGTGGTGTTTATACGCTGATGATGGAGCAGTGTGGAAGATAGGGCCAGGGATTGGGTGGTGTTTATACGCTGATGATGGAGCAGTGTGGAAGATAGGGCCAGGGATTGGGTGGTGTTTATACGCTGATGATGGAGCAGTGTGGACGATAGGGCCAGGGATTGGGTGGTCTTTATACGCTGATGATGGAGCAGTGTGGAAGATAGGGGCAGGGATTGGGTGGTGTTTATACGCTGATGATGGAGCAGTGTGGAAGATAGGGCCAGGGATTGGGTGGTGTTTATACGCTGATGATGGAGCGGTGTGGAAGATAGGGCCAGGGATTGGGTGGTGTTTATATGCTGATGATGGAGCAGTGTGCAAGATAGGGCCAGGGATTGGGTGGTGTTTATACGCTGATGATGGAGCAGTGTGGAAGAGGGGATGAAATGAGAGATTTGTGGGTGAAAGATACAGGAGGAGCTGGGGGTGGTGGAAGAGTGGGCGGAGCAGTGGGGCTTTCAGATCTCCATCTCTAAAAGCCAGTATTTTCTTTTTCTTTTTTTTTGGGGCAAGCCCCTTTTTTTTATAACTAACAGCTATAACGATTCTAAAACTCCATGTCAACTCCTAAACTACAAGACAGTTCACAATCCAAATCATTGTCCAAATCCAAGCCAAATTCCTAAACCTTTAATCTGGTCCGATTCACTAACTTCAATAACTACACATCTCATATCCTTTCTCAATACTTCAAATATACGCATGGGAATTTGTAGGGCATGATCAACTAAATAAACTACTTACAATATATGAATGGATCTCTAAGACCCAGTATATGGTGTTTGGCCATAAGAGGAAGAAGTGGGATGGGGAACTGACTCTATGGCAGGTACTGTATACTCAACTTGCAAAGCCGGGGGGCCAGTTGAGAAGGTGACACAGTTCAGGTTTCTAGGGGTGTGGCTAGATGAGGGTGTGACTGGGGGTGTGGCTAGATGAGGGTGTGGCTGGGGGTGTGGCTAGAGGAGGGTGTGGCTAGAGGGGAGGCTGATGTGGAAAGTACACATGGATAAGATCAAAGCAAAATGTGCCAAGATTGTAAATCTGATGCGCTGCCCAGCTGTATATGTTTGGGGTGCAAACAGGGGGACTTTATTATTTATTTACCAGACAATGATCAGGTCATCACTGGATTATGGAGTGTTTAGTGTATGGGGCTTAAAAAGATGGATGTGTTTCAGGTCAAGGCTCTGCGACTAGCCTGTGGTGCCTTCTGAACAACTTAAATCCTGGCCCTCCTAGTGGAATCTGGGGAAATGCCGTTATGGTGCAGGAGGATTAAGCTGCTGCTCAATTACTGGGCCAAGTTGAGGGGACGGACAGGGAGGGGACAGACAGGGAGGGGCCGGACAGGGAGGGGCCGGCAGACAGTTTACTGCAGGAGTGTTGGGAGCTCACAGGTGGGAATGTGGCATGTTGAGGATTGATGGGGCTCAAGAGTGGGCTGAGCATCAGGGTATGGTGGAAGTGCTGACTGCACCGTCAGTAGTGTGGTCTGCAGTTCCAGACTGACTTCTGCCAACCCCAGAAGTGGATTTTACTATTGTGGAGGCAGTACGTGCTGGTGATGTGGATCGACCCATATATCAGTTAGTGTTCAGAAGCACATTAAAAGTGGGTGAGATTCCGCTCTCCGGGTGTACACCGAAGGCCCCAGATACTGGAAGTTATCTCTATATGGAATTTCCCTTGGAGAAAGACTGGAGAATAACCTGTTTTTTACGGCAGAATTACTGGCAATTTGGCGGGCGCTGGGGTGGGTAGAAGATGTGCGATCAGAGCAAGTGGTAATCTGCTCAGATTCAGTAGCCGTGGTAACGTGCATTAAAGAAAGGCAGTCAGAGGCGCGTCCAGATCTAACGCTGGACCTGCTGTTGATCTTGCATAGAGTGTGTCACCTGGGGTGTGGTGTCGGGTTTCTCTGGGTCCCAGCGCATGTGGGAATAACGAGGTGGTGGATAGGGTGAAAAAAAAGGACCATCTCTCAGGAACGAGTAAGAATGAGCGCTCCGATGGGTTGGGCAGAAATGAGCAGCGTGGCAGCTGAGGGACTGCGGCTTCAGTGGCAGAGGGAGTGGGAGCTAGAGGGCCAGGGGGCGACACCTGTACTCAATACAACCCCAGGTCCAGGAAAGAAGGGTCTCACTGGGGTGCAGCAGGAGGGTTGAAGTACTTCTGACCCGACTCAGGCTGGGCCACTGTGCTCTGGGGGCGGGACTTCGGGCGGTGGGGAGGCACTCTGATTGGCTGTGTGGGGAGTGTAATGAACTGGAGACAGTAGCTCATGTCCTGCTATACTGTAGAAGGTTTGGGAGGGAAAGAAGAGAGCTATTTAGGGGAATGGCAGGGATTGGTGTGACCGTCCTGGGTCCTGCAGAACGGCAGAGTGACACATATAAACTGGTCACGGCCTTTTAGTCTCCCACTGGACTACATGTGAGGTTGTAATGCAGAGGGTTTATTTTTAGCAGGGTGAAGAGGATGTGGCGCCTCCTTCCTATCACCTGCCGAGGGGGTTATGTAGCGGTGAATTCTCAAGCGGTTGCTACAAGGGGAATTAAATCTTTCTAGGATACAATTGGTGACTAAATTGTAGAAAAACTGAAAAATCAGAAACTAACAAAGATATCAAAATGAGGCCAAGTTACAACAAACAATATTGCCTATCATAGCTCACACTAATTAAACCACCTCTATTCCAAAGCAATGCTACCCAATCTTTCCTAAATTATTGAATGTAACTTGGCCCTGTGTTTTTTCATCTTACCCTCTGTTCTCTTCTTCCCCTTTACCCACCCTCCTGTTTTACCTCTCTCTCTCTCTCTCTCTCTCTCTCTCTCTCTCTCTCTCACTGGCTTTCTCTTTCCCTCCTCTCTTCTCTCCATACCTCTCTGTTTTTCTCCCTCTTCTCTACATGTCCTATTGGTCTCCCTCCTTCCCTCTCTTTCTCCCTCACCCACATCTGTTCATTTGCCTCACTTCCTCTCTTTCTCTCTCCCTCCCTCCCTCTACAGGCCCATTGCTCATGAGTGCAGCTGTATTTTACACAGTGCAGTTCAGACTGGCTCCAGTAGAGGGAAGTGTTTGGTTTCTCCTACATGCTGGCCTGGGTGGCATTCCCCCTGGATTAGTCTACACCTTCCTGAGAAAGCTTGAATGAGCCCAGCAAACTGCCACGTCTGCCAGCACAATCCAACAGCCTTTCATGTGGAGGTGTATATAGGGCCCACAATATGGTGAAAAAGTTATTCTTAATAACGCCTTTCCTTATATAGTATTGTTGTGCTTTGTATTACTTTGTTGGAATTTTTAATTTTTAAATTTTATTTTGTTTTAAGAAAATTCCTGAAGTGTCTTTAAAAACCTGTAGTTGCAGTGAAATAACTGTTGGCTTTATCTGTGCTTCTTGGACAAGAACAAAGGACAGGTAATGTGCAATGTGACCTTGGATTTTCAAAATCTACAGGAATTAGCCTGTCAAATTTCAAAAGCGCATCGTAGGCTACCTAATTTATTAAATTATAAATTAGTTTTTTTCATAGTAGGCTATAATAGCAATGTTCCCGTTTGTCCTTTATTTTCCTAATCGGCACGCAATGTCGAAACTCAAATTCAATTGATCATTCCCTTTTTCTTCTGAACTAGGAAATCTGTCAGTCAATCACTGTGTCAATCCATTGCTGTATACTGTATGTTCTGGGTCTCCTGTCTGACGCGGAGAAAAACGTCACTGCAGTGTAACAGCGAGACTGTGCAGAACCACCGTGGTAACAGGTTCATTTTATAATCCGAGAGAGAAATCACAAGGCACTCTGGGCGTTTCCTCTGTCTTCGTTCACACCCTATGTTTTTTTGTAGGCTAGTTGTTGACAATTTCAACAATCCAAAACAGGCAACAGGCAAGTTCACACCCCTCTCCAACACCTGTCAGCACCTGCTTAGCCAATAGGAAAATTGCTACTGACACAACATTTCCAGATTGGATAATACCACCCTTGTAATCATTTGGAGCTATACAGATTTCCCCCGCATTAAAGGTTTAACAATAAGCATCGCAGAACACTGCAGCACTCTGAACCGTTTTAGGGCTTTCACTCGAACCTGTGTGAAGACCTGGAACGACCTGAAACGATTCCAGTGTATGCGGGAATGGGCTACGCTTCACTGCCACTAGCTTGCAGAAAGCTTACACAAAGAGTGAGTTCGATAAACTGCGAGGGATTGTGTCAGTCAGGTAGAAATTTATGTTTTCTCTTCCAACCAGTCAGAGAGGCAATGGAATCGCACTTAGATTGTAATGCATAAATATTCATGTCTAGCCTATGGCTTTCAATGTTCTCACTTGAAGCTCTCAGTCTACAACATTTCGTAATGGATATCAAACTAAGAAGTAAAACTTAATCAACTGCCATAGGCCTAATGCAGAATGGGTATCAAAGTTACCATGTTTTAACGTGATCTTTTCATGTAGTGGTAGCCTATGGCAAAAAGCGCAGCAGATCTTGTCAGGGGGAAAATGACATTGCAGGAAGTTAAAAAAAAGTACATTAAGTTATATCTACAATGGACAAAATAATAAATATATAATGTATGTACGTGTACATAAACAGATCGCCACCACACTGGCTGTACTTCATATACTATACAATTATTCAAATATTTAGTTGTCTAGCCTACTGGTGGTTTGGCTTTAACTGTAGCGGTAGATCTTCTCAAAATATTGATGTAAAAATAATAATAAAGCCATGTTTGTTTCAAATAAATCCCAGCCTCAAACCAGCCTTTGAGTATGGATTTTTAACTTGCAGTTTGGGCTGCCATGAAAAGTTGTCTTTGTCATATATGAAGACTTAAATGTTTGTAGTCCCCTAAAAGGACTAAGGCTGGACACAATGGCAAATCCATATTTAAAAGGGTTGCTAGGATTGATATGACATGTTTCTATAGTTGATTCTCAGCCAGCCACTCCCAATGAAAATATGTTCCAGAGTACTGTTACATGCCTTATCTTCCATCTTAAGTTCCATCTGAAACCAGTGTAACAGGATGAGGTAAATGTAGAATGTATAAGTTCATGAGACAAGCTTTTTGAGGACAAGAAAACATTGCATCATATAGTGGCCCAATCTAATTCTAGTCGTCCCGGGCTGCGTTCGGATCCGAAATGTATGCTTTCTTCCTGTCGTTCCCTTCACTTGCTTCGAGGGGGGATCCCCAAAATGCCGGGATGAAATATGGCAGCCACTCAAAGTGGTGTTTGGTTCCAATTTAAGAAAGGGGAGGGAGTAATTATATTCCCTCACTCCCTCATTTATCCTCTCTTCCACCAAGGGTATACAATGCAAGCTTTCAGCAAGAAGGGAATCCCACAATGCAATGCTCCACATGGAAAAAGTGTTTCAACTCTATGAGGTTGCACTTATATTGGTTCAGTTCTGGTCTCATCAATCCTCCCTTGCAGAGCACCTGTTAAATTTGCTTGCTGCATGTTGCAAATTTCGTCACAAGATGGCTCACTGGAGGGAAGAGAGTAAAGGAAGGGAATGTGCTAAATTGGATCTGAATGCAGCCCCGGTCCCTGGAGAACTCTCCCCCAAACTGAAATAATTGAGAGAGGCTGATATTGTTGCTTATCATCTTCTCGTATAGGGAGGAAACCAAACAAGTTGTGCCAGTTGTAGGAACGAGTGAATCAACAGTAGGATGTGTACTTAAAGCTGCAGTAACCAACTTTCTGAACAGTCGCAATTTTGAACATTTTGATAATGTTTTCCTGCATCACTGGTGGTATATTTAGATAAATGTTCAAAAACAAAAAAAAAACTATGTTTAAGTTGAATATTTAAGCAGCCAAAAACACAGAAAATTCATATTTTCTGAGCTTAAATCTGGCCTCTGCATTCATTGATAAGGCCCTCAGCACAAACATTGGCTTAATACAGTATGTCCTGAAAGTTGTTCTAATGGCAGCTCAGGTCTGCTCTGGGGGCACATTCACTGTTTGTGCTGGTTAAGGTTAGGAATTGGGATAGGGATAGGTTAAATTCAGGGTTAGGTTTAGGTTTAGACTTAGATTTTAGTCAATCTGCCCTCAAAACAACTTTCAGTTAATATTTGCCAAAATGTTGATACTGTGGGGGTCCATTGAACTATGCTGGACACTGATCAGGCTGATTATTAGGTTCTCTAATTACCCAATATACTTTACTTTCGAACACTAACCTGACATATTAGACATTATTTGACTCTTGATAATTGATATTGGTACTATAACTTAACATTTCATGTATTTTTGTGAATTAAAAATAGTAAGCTGAATATGAGCTCATAGTAAATTAAGTAAATGGCCTTACGTTCTACTTCTAACAGGTTAAATGCATCTCTTGTTGCAAGTAAAAGTTGGCATGTTGAGAGGAGTAGGTTTAATTACCATTTCATGCAGTGGTGAAAGTATGCCAGTGCAGTCTGGCATGCCGTTGAACCAGAAGAATTAGTACCAAATGAACATAAGCTTAAATAAAGTCGACATATTTAATATTTGGTTGCATATCCTTTGCGTGCCTTGACTTCCTGATGTCTGTAACCTGACAACATCAAGAAGACTCTTTGTTATCCTATTTTCAGGTACTACAAGCAATACTATGACCTCTCTGCATTTGAATGGATATCGATACAGTGCTTAGCCTTATGGAAAAAGAATATACTGCAGTATATTGTAAATATATCAAAATTATCTTCACAATATATTTCAAATATATTGCAGTATATTACATTTCCATAAGGGAGAATAGCCAGTTATATTGTTACAACCCACTTAGATTAGACCCCTACTTTATATTAAGAGTGATTAATATTGTGTTTTGAGCCACAATCAAACAGTTAGGTACAAATCCAAATGTTAAGACAATTACATAATTTATTGTGACTGAACATTTCAATATTTCACGTAGCCTATGTATGACAACATGATTGATATCCACGATGTACAAACCACATTCAGATGTATAGGCTATACCTACAGTAATTTAAAAGAGAGGAGGCATTTATATTTAAATTTAAATTCAAACTGAAATTATGATTTGAGAATGCCCCAGTAATATAGTAGATAGCAGGCATTTGGATTTTATTCTTCAAACTAATTCAATTACAAAGAAAGCTTGATAGCTAACTAGCTAACGTTAACATTGGCTACCTTACCAAAGCTAACATTTGACTGTCAATTTTCATCTGACTGTCAATCTGTTTAGGTTAACATGCAGCTTGAGACCATGCTCGCTGGTCCAATCTTGTCATGAATAACACTACCATTCCAGCTAGGGACCTTGCACGCTCATTTTCAAGAACTTACTATTCCTCTGACTAACGTTAGTTATTTTCTTGAACTTACTTTTTGGCACCTGCCATTAACTTCATATTACTTAGGCAGCTTGCTTGATTACATTATTAGCCAGCTAATTTGACATTAGCAATAGAGCTCAAACGAAGCTTGCTATGTTTAGCTATTTCCCTGATTTATGTAGCTTGCTAAACAGCTAGATAACGGTAAGGTAGCCGACATTAGGGGGGTATTCCACAAAGCAGGATTACTGAATTATGAATATGAGTTATGAATATGGAACAGGATTGCTCAGTGCAGTTATCCAGCTAACTTAGAAATAATCCTGCTTTGTGGAATACCCCCAGGATGAAAATGTGAATGAACAAGCCACAAGGTAGGCTATTAACATTAACTTATCTAGCTTATTTATCTTAACAAGCATTAGTTATAATGTTAACGTTAGTCATCAGAATTCCGAGAAACATTTCAGTCGATTACGAGCTAGTGCTTGCAAAATGTATGTGTAACCTTAGACCAGAACCGGCCAACGATAGAACTGTTCTCTGAAAAAATAATATTCAGTGATATTTCCAGATCCTCCATAAGGACATTAGCCATCTGACAAGTAGTGTTTGTAATACTGAGCTGATCCTGAACAGCTAGTATGAACCATCGACCTTAGAAAAATAGGTATGAACTTACATCATTGCTGAGATGGCAAAATTCAGACCTAACATTACCTAGCGTTAACTCAATGACTCCAGGGGAGCTTTGTGCTCTTGATCTTCCACCATTTAACAGCATTTACATCACAAGCTAGATATCTGGCAGCAGAGTGATGGTCTGAGGCTCGTTTGATACCTCAGACCCTGACCAGTCTGATACAACCTGACCAGTCTGGGTTCCTGAAGGGCTGTCTAGCCTGCAAGAATAATCATAGACTTTTACATTTTATAGATGCAGCCCCACAAGTGCAATCTGCATGTGCTGTGTTTACATTAGATGCAGAGAAGGTGTTTGACCCAGTGGAGTGGTGATATTTGTGTGCAGTACTAGAATGTTTCAGTTTGGGTCCTTGTTGTGGAGTGGAGTGACTATGAGATTAAAGTGCACTTTCATCTTTAATTTTAGGGTTTTTACATCCATATCAGGTGAACGCGTCGCAATTGTAGCCATTTTTACACATAGCCCCCCCCCCCCCATTTTAGGACACCCAAAGTAATTGGACAAATTTACATAAACTTAAATAAAGTCATCATATTCAATATTTGGTTGCATATCATTTGCATGCCATGACTTCCTGATGTCTGTGCCCCAACAACATCAAAATATCTTATTTTCAGGTACTCTTATGAGCGATACCATAACCTCTGTGCATTTGAATGGATCTCTATGGGAATTGGGGGGGTGGGACTAGATTAAGATGCAAATTACACACAAACCCCCTGATGCCCCTAATGCCCATTGTAATACTGATAAGTTGTCATAAGTATTTCTAAATATGTCAAATATACTACATTCCACAGATTTCACTGTCTGTTTCAATGAAAAACATGTAATAAGACTGAAATAACATTTTTTTTAAAAACCATAAAGTAAACTAATCAAGTCAAACAGTGGGAGAAAGGCCTGACATTAGAACATGGCACACTTTCTTTTTGTGTGAAAATATTTCAGCACAAAATCCAGAGAAGAGGGGTAAATGTAATTAATAAAAAGTGACATTGATTTAATGAATTAAAATGTAATTAGAATAATTCTATTTGACAGATAATAATTATATTGTAAGAGAGAGAGACCAACATGGCAGCTGCTCTTCAGACCTCTCATCAAGGTGAGTAGAAAATTATATTAAAATGTTTTTTTAATCCAATATATCTTTATTTCCAATACCAGGAAAATTATTTTGAATGTTGTACTTACCAAAACAGAGACTCATAAAAGAAATGATATCCACCAGCTGATTATATGATATCCATATCAGCTGATTCTATCAGAAAAAAATGAGAAATTCTTTCTCTCTGACAGGGGAGTGGTTGCTTGGAGAGGCCAATTTGTAAAAAACAAAAGTGATAATTTCAGTGAAATTTTCTTGTTTATCACCCAGTTGGTAATGCCCAGTTTCATTCATAATCCAGTCTCATCACTGCAACCCCCTTTGTTGATTAAACGGAGTGCAGAGAAGCACATGTTCTCTTTGCAGTGTGTCCTGCCAACTTCTTTCCCCTCCACAGTAGTTGAGTAGGAAGAGCTAATTTCATGAGTGTGTTTAGGCTACAGACACTCAGTTGACCAGAGAAGGTTGCTAGTGCTTGATGAGACACAGAGAATCCTGCTGACTGAACTCTCTCTGCTGCTGCCAATTACATGCTGCCCTGTGGAGCTGCCAGCCACAGCCTGCGCTGCACAGTCAGGGTTTGATAGCAGACTGTGGGGTGCATCCACACACTGGAACAGTGTCTTAGCAGGATGAGCCCCCCAGCAGCTCTATAACACACATGCCATTAAATAAATGAGAATGTTCCTCTTGACTTTAAGAATGTGACCTATTGATATTTTCATAACAATAATAAACAATTTGTGTTCTGACATTTCGCACTGTAAAAATACTTTGAACTGAATAAGGCATTATGTTGATATGAGCAAAAGTCTCGTGCAGAATTTTTCACTTACAGATATAACCCACAGCCCACCTGTCTTATGTCCTCTGTAATTTCATTATTAATACTCGCCACTCCAAACCTACAGACAGCAGCTCATCTCAGAGGAGAATGTCTGTTAACACTCCTGATGAGGAGTAAATTGTTGTCTTTCTCTCTGACAGGGGAGGAACACCGTCTCTCAGAGCTGAGGATTGTGCTGCTGGGGGTGAGAAGGAGTGGGAAGAGTTCAGCAGGAAACACCATCCTGGGCAGAGAGGAGTTTGAGTCTGGAATAAGAACTGCACAGTGTGTGAAGAGACAGGGTGAAGTAGCTGGGAGACAGGTCACTGTGGTCGACACACCAGGCTGGTGGAAGATTTCTGTGAATGACACTGCAGAGGAGATTGTGCGCAGTGTGTCTCTGTGTCCCCCGGGACCCTGCGCTCTCTTCCTGGTCATTGATGTGAGCTCAGCATTCAGAGAGACATTCAGGAGATCAGTGGTGGAACACCTGGAGCTTCTCAGTGAGAGAGTCTGGAGACACACTATAGTGCTGTTCACCAGGGGAGACTGGCTGGGAGACACAACCATTGAGCAGCACATTGAGACTGAAGGGAGGGACCTCCAAGAGCTGATAGAGAAATGTGGGAACAGGTATCATGTTCTCAACAATAAGAACAGGGCTGATGGGACTCAGGTCACAGAGCTGCTGGAGAAGATAGAGGAGATGATGGCAGGGCATGGAGGCTCTCACTATGAAATAGATAAAATGCTCTTACAGGAGGTGGAAGAGAAGAGGGCAGTGGAAGAACGAGTGAAACAGAGGATGATGAAGGTTCTGACTCCCAGAGCACTTTCTGACAGTTAGTTTTTTCTGATTGATTGAAATGACTTTTAGATGAATAGCAATGGAATATTAAGATTAGTCATAACTTTGTTCAATCACTTTTCATTGAGGTGCACTTTACCAGTGAAAAGTGTTGCTCCAGAGAGACGTGTATACAGTATCAGCCCTTATTCTCTCCTGCCTTTCTATTCTGGGGTGTTCCCTTCTCTATAGAGGAGAGATACGGAGCGCGCTTTCTCTGGGAAAGAAAAGAAAAGAGCTTTGTGGAGGAATGTAGCAGAAGAAAGGAGGAGCTGATAGAGAGGATGTCGAAGGTTGTGGTTGACTCAGAGAGAGAGGGATCCACACTGCCATTCAGGAAGAGGAGAGGCAGCTTTGAATTATTTCCTCCTGACTGTGAGTTTAATTCATCATCTTCTTATAGTCTGAATTTCTCAGCACTTTCAGTTTAGCTTCACGTCCATTAACAACCACCTCTGTACACACAATACACTGAGTTAACACTGACCAACGTCTGCCGTAGGGCGGCAGTGTAGTATAATGGTTAAGGAACTAGCCTTGTAACCGAAAGGTTTCAGGTTCAATTCCCAGGTAGGACACTGTCGTTGTACCCTTGAGCAAGGTACTTAACCTCAATTGCTTCAGTATATATCCAGCTGTATAAATGGATAATATGTAAAACATGATAAAAAGTTGTGTAAGTCGTTCTGGATAAGAGCGTCTGCTAAATGCCTGTAATGTACTTTACAAGTAACTATCCTGATCTGTGCTATAAACCTTTTACACCTTTTTAAACCAAATACTTAGCTTTTATATGCAGTATATTTTGCATACATCTCCCACGTACATGAACACCAGACTGAAGTACTACTTTGAAACAAAGGATTTAATACCCATCTGGAAAATGTATGAACATCAAACTTATGTTTGCGATTGTACGAATGAGAAATGTATCTATGCACCATAGAAGAGAATGGTTGACATAATGGTCTTAAATGAGTGGCGCAAACATTTTAGTGTGCATAGTTCTGTCAGGACACTCTTGCTGTACCCGACCATGGTCGGCTAGCAACCACGCGTCTCGTACTCAACCAATCGCATGCATACACCTCATGCATACACATGCATACAACGGAGCGCCCTTTTTAACCAAGAATCAGTTCTGTCTGTGCTGCTCACTGACACGCTGCTCTTTCCCTTAAGCCCCCCCCCCCCCCCCCCAACCCCCCCCCCCCCCCCGCTTTAGAGGTAAACTTTATTAGTTTTATTCATACACATATGTAAAAATACTAATGTTCTGACTCCCAACTCCCCCCTAACCCCACCCACCCTTCAGTAACACAGGATGACCCCCCCCCCCCCTCCTCCCCCACAGCACTTGATACAATTTTTGATACAAAATTGATACAATGTCAGTCTGCCCCACCTCCATCACCAAATAGTAATAAAAGGAGAGAGAGAAATACAAATCCGCAATTCCTGCACAGCTTGGGCATGCCGTTATAGAACACCACACCCCTGTTTCTCCCCAATGTGATAGTGCTGGGGATATGACATACCCCCCCCACTACAAATGGGTCGGGTTTTAGTTGGACCAGCCACTTCCTGGCCCAGGTCCACACTCCATCCTCATCAAGGACCCTCCTGGCGTCAGATTTAACATTGCCATACCTGCCCAACCACGTCGAAACATCGTGGTCCTGCACAGTCTCGTTGTAGAACTGTACAGTGACCACTTTTTTCTCTGTGTCGGACAGGGGCTCGACCGCAAAGTTGTTGAAGGGACTCCTGTCCTTCCCCTCTCTATAGAGGTTCCAGAACCTCTCCAGGACATTGGGGTTCTTGAAGCTTACTTCAAAGATTTCCCCTTGACCCGGAACCTTTACCAGGCAGTTGAGGTCAGCTGGCACAAAGCCCATGCCCCTTTGTAGCACTGCCCTACTAAACTCCAGACGGGTCAAACCTGTCACTCTCGCCTCGGCGTCGAGTTGGATTTGGGCCAGCAGCACGACCTGCCCCCCCTGCCGTTGCTGGCCCCAGAGCACCCTCTGTGGCTGCGCCCTTGGCCCCCTGACCCGCCGGGGGGCTCACACTGGTGCTGCCGCCTCCCTCCTCGACCCCCTGGATCCATGTCAGGCGGACGGCGTTATGGCGTCGCGTCCCTGGAACAGGTCTGGCTGCCATCCCCCTTCCTCTCGGTAAGGCCGGACTCCGCACTGTTGGAAAGCACAGAGACAGCACTCAGGAGATGGTGTTCCCACACCGCTGCGTGAGGACCTCCCTGTCTGGTGCAGACGGCAAGCGTTGATCCTCAGGTGGTGTTGAGGTCTGGGTCGCCGCATTCCGTCTCAGGGGGGTCCGCTGCTCTGGTCCTCCCAACTGCCTGCTCCTCAGCTTACAAGATACAAGATCACAATTCACCAAAAAGAGACAACAAAAAAAGAAATTCAAGGACATTGAAATGAAGAATAGTACATGCGTTCCCAGGTTATTGGGTGGGCAAATGTTGATTTGTGTCTCTCTCTCTTCCTTGGGATGGAGGGGGGTGGACTAAATGATCAGTTCTTTCCAATGGTCCACCCCACATTTCTCTCTCGCCAGACACTTGTCCTTCGCAAAGTCAACCATAACGCCGTCTTGGAGGAGGTTTTGCGCCCTCCTCCTGAGAGTGACCAGGTCTACCGTTGTTTTTTGATAGACCTTGATGTTCCTCGCCTCCCACAGGACCTGCTTCATGGTATTTACGATCCTCCACTGACGCTGGAGCTCTGGTGTTTTACATCCTCCACGGGGGCCGTAGAGGACGCTCTCAGCAGTCAGGGAGGACCTAGGCAGCAACCTGTTACGGGAGACAGAGGAAACAACAAGGCCCCAGACCCGTCTGGCCATGGAGCACTCCCAGAACAGATGGTAGATGTGTTCTGAGTCAGTGCATCCGTGGGGGCAGCGCTCGGTCAGGGCCAAGTGCCGCTTGAACATAAATTACCTGGTGGGGAGACACATGTGCACAGACATCCAGGCCATGTCCTTTTGCTTATTACTTAAACATTTATTTAGGACATTTGCCCAGATTATAGACGGGTCCAGGGTCGTGCTGCCCCTCGGGAGTGTCATGGTCTCCTTCGATCTTAAATGAGCCATGATTATTTTATAGCTCCACGAGGTCATCCTGCCCCAAAAGCAAAGTCCCTCAGGGCTCGATATACATATGGGGGGTCCCAGCTGTATGGTATGGTGAGGTCCAGCGCGCACAGGCCCATCGTCCTCAGGAAAGGAGTGGCATAGTACCTAGCAAAGGCACCAGAGGCCTTCTCGATCTTCCGAGTATTCTGGACCAGTGTGGCCAGACCCTGCACCAAAACGATGTTAACAATGTCCGGAACCCCCCTGCCCCCATTCTGCTCTTCCTTGAGGAGGGTAGCTCTTTTCAATTTTTCCATGGTGCTCCCCCAGACAAAGCGAAAGGCCATTCTAGTAATGAGTTTACTAGTGGCCTTGTCTGGGGGAAATACCCTCCCCAAGTAGAGGAAAATGGGAAGGACTATTGCCTTCAGGACCAGGATCTTACCCGTCTGAGTCAGAGGCCGCACGCTCCAGCTCCGGAGTTTAACCTGGACGTGGCGGAGGGTTCCCTCCCAGCTCAGCCTTCCTTCGCCGTCTGACTGGAAGGTCACCCCCAGGAGCTTGATATTATCTCTGCGTACAGGGAAATAAACGGTTAGTGGCTCACTCCAATGCCGAGACAGAAACAGCTCACTCTTGTCCCTATTGACTAGGGCGCCAGTGGCTGCACAGAAGTCATCCAGCACCTTGTTGGCAACGGTGATGGAATGACTGTCTGTGCCGACGATGGTGATGTCGTCCATGTACGCCATCACCCTAAGCCGCTCCCCCTGGGCCCCGGGCACTGGATATCCAGCAATGCCCGGATTGCCCCTGATGGCCTGAAGGAACGGCTTGAGGTAGATGACGTACAGGAGGGATGCTAGGGGGCATCCCTGCCTGACGCCAGACCTAATGGCAAAGGGGGCGGATGGTTGCTTGTTCACAACCACCCTCCCCGAGATGTCAGTCAAAACACATTTTGGTCCAGCGCAGGAGGGAGCTAGGAAAATTAAACCTCTCTAGCACCCTCTCCAAGCACACATGACTTACCCTGTCAAAGGCCTTCTCCTGGTCTATGGTTAAGGAACTGACCTTGTAACCGAAAGGTTGCAGGTTCGATTCCCAGTTAGGACACTGCCGTTGTACCCTTGAGCAAGGTACTTAACCTGAATCGCTTCAGTATATATCCAGCTGTATAAATGGATAATATGTAATAATATGGATAATATGTTTAATAAAAATTTTAAAAAATGTTAAAAAAAGTTGTGTAAGTCGCTCTGGATAAGAGTGTCTGCTAAATGCCTGTAATGTAATGTAATGTAATGGTCTAGGCTGAGAAGGCCCAAGGGGGACCTGCGCTCCCCGGAGTGGATTATGACATCCCTCACGAGGAGCAGGTTGTCGTTTATGGACCTCCCTGGTATACTGCACATTTGATCGGGGCCGACCACCGATGTTATTAGGTGTTGGAACCTCCTTATCAGCGCCTTCGCCATGATCTTATAATCAGCTGAGAGGAGGTTAATCGGCCGCCAGTGCCGGAGGTCCTTCAGGTCCCCCTTCTTGGGGACAAGAGCAACTGCACTCTGCCTCAGTGAAGCCCCCAACCGCCCCTCCCTGTACACCGCCCTGAAAACTTCCGCCACGTCCTCCTTCAGGAGATCCCAAAAGGCCTGATAAAATTCGGCCGGGATCTCGTCAGGACCAGGAGCTTTGTGCTGATTAAGGGAGCGCACGGCCCGGGTGAACTCCTCGGCGCTCAACTCAGGTTCCATCCTCTCGTCCCCCAGGCGTCTGTCCAGGCAGCCCAGGAAGGTGTCCATGAGAGCCCCATCTGCGGGCCTTATACTGTACAGACCCGCATAGAACTCCCTGGCCACCTCCCGGACCTCTGCCTCTTCAGACACCACCACCCCTCTGCTGTTACAGAGGGAAGAGATGTTATTTGTTTTTGACCGTGCCCTGCGGAAGAAGTACCTAATGCACTTCTCATCCTCCTCAAGGCCCTGGAGTTTGGAGCGGAAGGTATATTTTTTCCACTCCTCCCGATAGAGGGCGGAGAGGCTCTGTTTAGCGAGTGCGATCTCGCTGCTTACCTCCAGGCCTCGGGACTGGAGGAGGCTCAGTCTTTGGAGGGCAGCATTAGCGTGGTCAAAAGCCGCCCTCCTTTCCTTTGCCTTCCTCCGCCCGACTGCCCGGAAATAGCCCTGCACCCGCTCCTTCACCATCTCCCACCACTCTATCGGGGAGTCAAAAAGATGTTTTAAACTCACCCACTCCAGGTACCGCCTCGAGAAGGAGAGGCGCACTTTGGGGTCCTGGAGATGGCTGGTATTCATTCTCCAGAGACCCCTGCCAACGGTTATGGCCTTCTCCCAGACCAGGGACACGGTCACCATGTGGTGGTCTGAGTAGTGCACTGCCCGGATGGAAAAGGCGTGCACTCTCAGGCCTGGGGAGAGCAGGAACATGTCAATTCGAGAAGAGGAGACACCAGAAGAGCTCACCCATGTATGTTGTGGGGGAGAGGCACCCCCGGCGTCATGGAGGGAGAAATCTTCTATGATAGACCGCAGCTCGTCGCTCGACCGATCTTTCCTTGGTCTGCTGCGGTCTTCATCCCTGAGGGCACAGTTGAAATCCACCCCCACGACAACCGGCATATTACAATGTATAGTAGTTCTTAGCTTTGTAAATAGGGAGACCCTCTCAGCTACGCTGGTTGGGCCGTACACATTGACCACTCTAAGTGGGGAACCCCCGACACAAATGTCTGTGACAAGGATTCGCCCACTTTCCACGATGTTCTTACCCGTGATTTTTACAAAGGGATTTTTGGTCAATGTGCCGACCCCATCGGCGCGAGCGACGTTCGAGCCGGACCAGAGAGAGTCCCCCATTCTCCACTCCTCCCTCAGAGTGTCATCCATAGTGCGGAAAGGGATTCCGCACTCCTGTAGTAGGATGACATCCGAGGGGGTTTGCTGCAGAGTGGAGAAGACTGAGTGGCGTTTGTTCGGGTCCCTGATGCTGCGTATGTTTGAGGTAGTGAGTGTAAATGTCATAATAATATTTATTGTTTGTCTGTGTCATATGATCCAGGTTTATTTTTTGCAATGTCTTGACATATTTTATTGAGACGGTCCATAACTGTTTCCGGGTTATGAAGGCGCCTACTCACCCCCTGACTCGGTCCGCCCCCAGGTCTCCCCTCCATACTGCCTGGCAGGTTCCGTCCTGGAGAGGTGGGACGTGATGGCTTTGCCCCAGGGTCCCCCTTTGCTTCGGAGGGCCCTTGAGAGGGGAGCTGTTGGGTGCTCTTGTTGGGTGTGGGATCGGGGCCAGGAAGTGGCCGGTCGTTAGTGGGCCTGCTTTGAAAAGTGATGGGTCGTGAGAGGGTTTCTCTTTGATGGAGAAGTGGTGGTGGGGATGGTTTGCTAGGGCGAGGTGGAGGTTCTGGCCTGACTGTTGGTGGACTAATGTTCCTAATTTTGGTGTTTTTCTGTTGTATCTTGTGAGTTGGTTGTTTTAAGTGGCGGGCTATTGCTGGGTTTGGGGGCTGACCAGGTGGTTCTACTCTGTTGGTTTTGTTGTTGTGTTTTCCCTTCCTTTTTCTGTTAGCCACTTGCCATTTTATGGCGTTGTCTGAATCTATATCTGCGTTCGAGGAGTCCGACTCCTCCACAGTGATGGGGGTGTCGGAGTCAGGCTCCTCTTTCACTGTGGTGACTGTCTGTGTGGGTAGTGGAGTTTCAGAGCGATCTGTGCGTAGGGGAGAGCCGGTGTCAATGGTGCTTGAGGGGCCTTGTGCGGTGTTTTGTGAGTGAGTGGTTGTTTCAGGCTGTGGAGGGGTTGTGGCTGGTGTTCTGGTTCTGGGTGCTGGAGTAGGGGTAGGGGTAGGTGGGCGGGGGGGGGGGGGGCAGCAGATGGTGGAGGAGATGCGGTGTTCCTAGCCCTGTTCGCGTACGAGAGTGGGCAATCTCTGTAGAAATGCCCACTTGCTCCGCAGAGATTACAGGGCTTTGGGTCCCGGCACGCCCTGGTCTCGTGCTCGCCTCCACAGGTCTTGCACTTGACCACTGTGCAGGCTGCGGCTAAGTGACCTAGCTCACCGCAGTTCCTGCACAGCTTAGGCATGCCGTTGTAGAACACCACACCCCTATCTCTCCCCAGCGTGATGGTGCTAGGATATGACATACCCCCCCACTACTGAGGGGTCGGGGTTTAGTTGGACCAGCCACTTCCTGGCCCCAGTCCACACTCCATCCTCATCAAGGACCCTCCTGACGTCGGATTTAACATTGCCATACCTGCCCAACCACGTCGAAACATTGTGGTCCTGCACAGTCTCATTATAAAACTGCACAGTGACCACTGTGTTCTCTGTGTCGGACAGGGGCTCGACCGCAAAGTTGTTAAGGGGTCGCCTGTCCTTCCCCTCTCTATAGAGGTTCCAGAACCTCTCCAGGACATTGGGGTTCTTGAAACTTACTTCAAAGATATCCCCTTGTCCTGGAACCTTTACCAGGCAGTTAAGGTCAGCTGGCACAAAGCCCATACCTCTTTGTAGCACTGCCCTGCTAAACTCCAGACGGGTCAAACCTGTCACTCTCGTCTCGGGTCGGGTTCGGGCCTGCAGCACGACCTGACCCCCCTGCGGTTGCTGGCCCCGGGGCGCCCTCGGCCCCCTGTCCCGCCGGGGGGCTCACACTGGTGCTGCCGCCTCCCTCCTCGACCCCCTGGATCCATGTCAGGCGGACGGCGTTATGGCGTCGCGTCCCTGGTACAGGTCTGGCTGTCATCCCCCTTCCTCTCGATAAGGCCGGACTCCGCACTGTTGGACAGCACAGAGACAGCACTCAGGAGATGGTGTTCCTTCCGGGCGGACCAGAAAACAGCAGCGCAGTGCAGGTAGAAAAGGGACCAGCCGAGGGCTGGCCCCCCACACCGCTGCGTAAGGACCTCCCTTCCTGGTGTAGGCGGCAAGCGTTGATCCTCAGGTGGTGTTGAGATCTGGGTCGCCGCCTTCCGTCTCAGGGAGGGTCCGCTGCTCCTCAGTTTTGTCCTCCGGGTCTGGCCTGCTGGTTCCGCTGCGGGCCTAGGAAGAAAGGAGGGAGAGGCAGATCACCAGGGCGAAGGCCCAGCTGGTAGCTGGTGAGGCCCGGAGAGAAAAACAGCCCTTCCGGGCCTACTCTCCGGGCAAGATCCGCACTCCCCTCGGGCCTCCTGGCGTCAAGCGTCCGCAGCAATCGTGTCGATCCTGGAGCGCTGGAGTCTTATGGCAGGGGTCCTCCTGGTGCTGTCCCGGCTTCGGCGTTGGGGTTTAGCAGGCCGCGGTCAAGCCACTGGTACCTGCCTCGCCCCAGACGCTGGTGACGGTCCGGCCTTGTCTGCCGGTCTGGTTTCGAACCACAGCCACGGTCAAGCCACTGGTACTGCGGTTCTCCACCAGACCTTCAGGGAAACAGAAGGGGGCAGTAGAGAGAGAGAGAGAGAGAGAAGGAAGAGAGAAAGACACACCCACCCAAAATTACAAACCAGCCGAAAAACCCTTCGTCTCACACTCACAGGTAGTGTGAGGCGAAAGATTTGTTCGTGCTGAAGAGAAACCCAGGTAGATGCTTGATGAGACACAGAAAATCCTGCTGACTGACCTCTCCCTGCTGCTGCCTATTACATGCTGCCCTGTGGAGCTGCCAGCCACAGCATGCGCTGCACAGTCAGGGTTTGATAGCAGACTGTGGGGTGCATCCACACACTGGAACAGTGTCTTCACAGGATGAGCTACCCAGCAGCTCTATAACACACATGCCATTAAATAAATGAGAAAGTTCCTCTTGACTTTAAGAATGTGACCTATTGATATTTTCATAACAATAATAAACATTTTGTGTTCTGACATTTCGCACTGTAAAAATACTTTGAACTGAATAAGACATTATGTTGATATGAGCAAAAGTCTCGCGCAGAATCTTGCACCTACAGATATAACCCACAGCCCACCTGTCTTATGTCCTCTGAAATTTCATTATTAATACTCGCCACTCCAAACTTACAGAGAGCAGCTCATCTCAGAGCAGAATGTCTGTTAACACTCCTGATGTGGAGTAAATTGTTGTCTTTCTCTCTAACAGGGGAGGAACACCGTCTCTTAGAACTTAGGATTGTGCTTCTGGGGTGGAGAGGTAGTGGGAAGAGTTCAGCAGGAAATACCATCCTGGGCAGAGAGGAGTTTGAGTCTGGAATAAGAACTGCACAGTGTGTGAAGAGACAGGGTGAAGTAGCTGGGAGACAGGTTACCGTGGTCGACACATCAGGCTGGTGGGATACTTACTCTGTGAATGATACTGCAGAGCTGGATAAACAGGAGATTGTGCGCAGTGTGTCTCTGTGTCCCCCAGGACCCTGCGTTCTATTCCTGGTCATTGATGTGAGCTCAGCATTCAGAGAGACACACAGAAGATCAGCGGTGGAACATCTGGAGCTTCTCAGTGAAAGAGTCTGGAGACACACTATAGTGCTGTTCACCTGGGGAGACTGGCTGGGAGACACAACCATTGAGCAGCACATTGAGACTGAAGGGAGGGCCCTCCAAGAGCTCATAGAGAAATGTGGGAACAGGTATCATGTTCTCAACAATGATAACAGGGCTGATGAGACTCAGGTCACA
Source organism: Synaphobranchus kaupii (assembly GCA_029718625.1). Taxonomy (NCBI): domain Eukaryota; kingdom Metazoa; phylum Chordata; class Actinopteri; order Anguilliformes; family Synaphobranchidae; genus Synaphobranchus; species Synaphobranchus kaupii. The sequence goes on from CM056387.1 coordinate 32,431,053, forward strand.
GAGCTGCTGGAGAAGATAGAGGAGATGATGGCAGGGCATGGAGGCTCTCACTATGAAATAGATAGAATGCTCTTACAGGAGGTGGAAGAGAAGAGGGCAGTGGGAGAACGAGTGAAACAGAGGATGACCCTCCGAGCGTGTATGTATATGAAAACCAGAGTAAAAAGCTACTTTAGAAATGAAGGATTTAGTAACCACCTGGGAAAATGTATGAACAACTGTTTTCTAACATGGATCAATTTAACATATTTTTGAGAAAGTGAGAGTGAGAAACATATCTATGCACCAGAGAAGCCACTGGTTCACATAATGATCTTAAATCGCATTATGGTCTTAAATCAGTTTGTATCTCAAAAAATATTTAATACAGCAGTTGCTGCATCACATAATATAATGCAGATGAATTTGAGTGTAACAGCTTGTTGGTGGTGTTGTGTTACAGTGAGCGGAGGGACTCCAGCCCCCTCTGAAGCAGGCAGCTCTGTGTGGGGTTATGCTCATAAACTTTTCAGTAAGATGAGGACTCTCAGTGCACTTTTTGACGGTTAGTTTTTTCTGATTGATTGAAATTACTTTTAGATGAATAACAATGGAATATTAAGATTAGTCATAACTTTGTTCAATCACTTTTCATTGAGGTGCACTTTACCAGTGAAAAGTGTTTACAGAGAGACCTGTATACAGTTGAAGTCAGAAGTTTACGTACACTTAGGTTGAAGTCATTAAAACTAATTTTTAACCACTCCAGAGATTTCATGTTAGCAAACTATAGTGTTGGCAAGTCAGCCATTTACCTTGTGCATGACACAAGTAATTTTTCCATCAATTGTTTACAGACAGATTATTTAACTTTTAATTCACTATATCACAATTCCAGTGGGTCAGAAGTTTACATACACTAAGTTGACTGTGCCTTTAAATTTTAAATATTTGGTTGCATATCCTTTGCATGCCATGACTTCCTGATATCTGCGACCCAACAACATCAAAAGACTCTTGATATCTTATTTTCTGGTACTCTTACCAGCGATACTATAACGTCTCTGCATTTGAATGGATCTCTATGGGAATTGGGACTAGATTTAGCTGTAAATTATGCTGGAACAGTATGGAATGCATGATTCGTAAAATGGCTGTAATTCATCAAGGGTCTGAGGTATCAAACAAGCCTCAAACCATCACTCTGCTGCCAGATATGCAGTAGATATGGATGGATCACTTTAAGGGTTGTTTCTCCTGACAAATTGTCCTATTGAACTCTATGGAATAATAAGTCGGGAGAAGAAACCTTTCAAGTTATCCATCCAAATCTGTGGAGTGGTTAAAAATGAGTTTCAATGACTTCAACCTAAGTGTATGTAAACGTCCGACGTCAACTGTATCAGCCCTTATTCTCTCCTGTCTTTCTATTCTGGGGTGTTCCCTTCTCTATAGAGGAGAGATACGGACGGGGCTTACTCTGGGAAAGAACTGCACATTCAGTTTAGCTTTAAGTCCATTAATAGTCCTCATAATACAATGAGTTCACACTGACCAATTTATAATGTACTTTGCAAGTAACTATCCTATTCTGTGCTATTAACATTTTTACACATTTTTGAACAGTTCATATTGCAGTGCACATGGTTAATACTTAGCTTTTATATGCAGTATATTTTGCAATAATCTCCCACGTATATGAGTAAATCGCTACTTTAGAAATGAAGGATTTAGTAACCATCTGGGAAAATGTATGAACAACCGTTTACTAACATGGATCAATTAACATATTTTTGAGAAGGTGAGAAACATATCTGTGCACCAGAGAAGCCACTGGTTCACATAATGATTTTAAATCACATTATGGTCTTAAATCAGTATGTGAATCAAAAAGATCTCAAAAAATATTTAATACAGCAGTTGCTGCATCACATAATATAATACAGATTAATTTGAGTAAAAGTGTTTGTTGGTGGTGTTGGGTTACAGTGAGCGGAGGGACTCCAGCCCCCTCTGAAACAGGCAGCTCTGTGGATTTTGAACCTGCTCATAAACCTTCCAGTAAGGTGTTACAATCACTGAAACTGAGCAAGCCAGGGAGTTCAACATCGTATGGATATGGAACAAGGAGTTTGGTAGGGAGTGACGTGTGACAGGGTGACACCACACTAAACACTGCTCTACACTGCCACCATGTGGTAGATTGTATAACTACCTCATCTGTTGTTTTCCAAAGTGTAAATTAACATATTATAAATCTTTCAGCCAACTAACATTTTAACGTACATTTGTTGTTTGTGGAAAAGTCCACGGAAAGAACACAGGATATCTCTGAGGAGGAATGGAGCAGAAGAGACGAGGAGCTGATAGAGGGGATGTCGAAGGTTATGCTTGACTCAGAGACAGAGGGATCCAAACTGCCATTCAGGAAGAGGAGAAACAGCTTTGAATTTTTTCGTCCTGACTGTGAGTTTAATTCATCATATTCTTATAGTCTGAATTACTCAGCACTTTCAGTTTAGCTTCACGTCCATTAACAACCACCTCTATACACACAATACACTGAGTTAATACTGACCAACGTATCATGTACTTTACATGTAACTATCCTGATCTGTGCTATAAACTTTTTACACCTTTTTAAACCAAATACTTAGCTTTTATATGCAGTATATTTTGCATACATCTCCCACGTACATGAACACCAGACTGAAGTACTACTTTGAAACAAAGGATTTAATACCCATCTGGAAAATGTATGAACATCAAACTTATGTTTGCGATTGTATGAATGAGAAATGTGTCTATGCACCATAGAAGAGAATGGTTGACATAATGGTCTTAAATGAGCGGCACAAACATTTTAGTGTGCATAGTTCTGTCAGGACACTCTTGCTGTACCCGACCATGGTCGGCTAGCAACCACGTGTCTCGTACTCAACCAATCACATGCATACACCTCTAACGGAGCGCCATTTTAAACCAAGAATCAGTTCTCTCTGTGCTGCTCACTTACATGCTGCTATTTGTTTGCTTGCGACTTCTGTGTTAAAATACATTTCTATCACCCTCCACCATCCAGCTCCCACCTGTTGTTTGGATCTGTTTTGGTACGGGGGGTTTCTGGTCATCTCCTGTTTAGCGGGGGGAGATGCCCGTGCTCCAGAGTAGTACCTAAAGCAGATCCATTTGGCACCAAACCAAAATAATTATTGCAGCACATTCATTCATTAAAACATGTTATTTGAATACATGAGTTGCCCTGACAGAAATTGCATTATGGTCTTAAATCAGTATGCGAATCAAAAAGAATATTTGATGGAGCATTTGCTGCATCACATAATATATTGTAGATTAATTTGAGTGTAACAGAGCTTGTTGTTGGTGTTGTTACAGTTAGTGGAGGGACTCCAGCCCCCTCTGAAGCAGGCAGCTCTTTGGGGGGTTATGCTCCTAAACCTTTCAGTAAGATGAAGACTCTCAGAGCACGTTTTGACGGTTAGTTTTTTCTGATTGATTGAAATTACTTTTAGATGAATAACAATGGAATATTAAAATTAGTCATAACTTTATTCAATCACTTTTCATTGAGGTGCACTTTACCAGTGAAAAGTGTTTACAGAGAGACGTGTATACAGTTGAAGTCGGAAGTTTACGTGCACTTAGGTTGAAGTCATTAAAACTCATTTTTAACCACTCCTCAGATTTCATGTTAGCAAACTCTAGTGTTAGCAAGTCAGTCATCTACTTTGTGCATGACACAAGTAATTTTTCCAACAATTGTTTAGAGATTATTTCACTTTTAATTCACTATATCACAATTCCAGTGGGTCAGAAGTTTACATACACTAAGTTGACTGTGCCTTTAAATTTTAAATATTTGGTTGCATATCCTTTGCATGCCATGACTTCCTGATATCTGCGACCCAACAACATCAAAAGACTCTTGATATCTTATTTTCTGGTACTCTTACCAGCGATACTATAACGTCTCTGCATTTGAATGGATCTCTATGGGAATTGGGACTAGATTTAGCTGTAAATTATGCTGGAACAGTATGGAATGCATGATTCGTAAAATGGCTGTAATTCATCAAGGGTCTGAGGTATCAAACAAGCCTCAAACCATCACTCTGCTGCCAGATATGCAGTAGATATGGATGGATCACTTTAAGGGTTGTTTCTCCTGACAAATTGTCCTATTGAACTCTATGGAATAATAAGTCGGGAGAAGAAACCTTTCAAGTTATCCATCCAAATCTGTGGAGTGGTTAAAAATGAGTTTTAATGACTTCAACCTAAGTGTATGTAAACGTCCGACGTCAACTGTATCAGCCCTTATTCTCTCCTGTCTTTCTATTCTGGGGTGTTCCCTTCTCTATAGAGGAGAGATACGGACGGGGCTTACTCTGGGAAAGAACTGCACATTCAGTTTAGCTTTAAGTCCATTAATAGTCCTCATAATACAATGAGTTCACACTGACCAATTTATAATGTACTTTGCAAGTAACTATCCTATTCTGTGCTATTAACATTTTTACACATTTTTGAACAGTTCATATTGCAGTGCACATGGTTAATACTTAGCTTTTATATGCAGTATATTTTGCAATAATCTCCCACGTATATGAGTAAATCGCTACTTTAGAAATGAAGGATTTAGTAACCATCTGGGAAAATGTATGAACAACCGTTTACTAACATGGATCAATTAACATATTTTTGAGAAGGTGAGAAACATATCTGTGCACCAGAGAAGCCACTGGTTCACATAATGATTTTAAATCACATTATGGTCTTAAATCAGTATGTGAATCAAAAAGATCTCAAAAAATATTTAATACAGCAGTTGCTGCATCACATAATATAATACAGATTAATTTGAGTAAAAGTGTTTGTTGCTGGTGTTGGGTTACAGTGAGCGGAGGGACTCCAGCCCCCTCTGAAACAGGCAGCTCTGTGGATTTTGAACCTGCTCATAAACCTTCCAGTAAAGTGTTACAATCACTGAAACTGAGCAAGCCAGGGAGTTCAACATCGTATGGATATGGAACAAGGAGTTTGGTAGGGAGTGACGTGTGACAGGGTGACACCACACTAAACACTGCTCTACACTGCCACCAAGTGGTAGATTGTATAACTACCTCATCTGTTGTTTTCCAAAGTGTAAATTAACATATTATAAATCTTTCAGCCAACTAACATTTTAACGTACATTTGTTGTTTGTGGAAAAGTCCACGGAAAGAACACAGGATATCTCTGAGGAGGAATGGAGCAGAAGAGACGAGGAGCTGATAGAGGGGATGTCGAAGGTTATGCTTGACTCAGAGACAGAGGGATCCAAACTGCCATTCAGGAAGAGGAGAAACAGCTTTGAATTTTTTCGTCCTGACTGTGAGTTTAATTCATCATATTCTTATAGTCTGAATTACTCAGCACTTTCAGTTTAGCTTCACGTCCATTAACAACCACCTCTATACACACAATACACTGAGTTAATACTGACCAACGTATCATGTACTTTACATGTAACTATCCTGATCTGTGCTATAAACTTTTTACACCTTTTTAAACCAAATACTTAGCTTTTATATGCAGTATATTTTGCATACATCTCCCACGTACATGAACACCAGACTGAAGTACTACTTTGAAACAAAGGATTTAATACCCATCTGGAAAATGTATGAACATCAAACTTATGTTTGCGATTGTATGAATGAGAAATGTGTCTATGCACCATAGAAGAGAATGGTTGACATAATGGTCTTAAATGAGCGGCACAAACATTTTAGTGTGCATAGTTCTGTCAGGACACTCTTGCTGTACCCGACCATGGTCGGCTAGCAACCACGTGTCTCGTACTCAACCAATCACATGCATACACCTCTAACGGAGCGCCATTTTAAACCAAGAATCAGTTCTCTCTGTGCTGCTCACTTACATGCTGCTATTTGTTTGCTTGCGACTTCTGTGTTAAAATACATTTCTATCACCCTCCACCATCCAGCTCCCACCTGTTGTTTGGATCTGTTTTGGTACGGGGGGTTTCTGGTCATCTCCTGTTTAGCGGGGGGAGATGCCCGTGCTCCAGAGTAGTACCTAAAGCAGATCCATTTGGCACCAAACCAAAATAATTATTGCAGCACATTCATTCATTAAAACATGTTATTTGAATACATGAGTTGCCCTGACAGAAATTGCATTATGGTCTTAAATCAGTATGCGAATCAAAAAGAATATTTGATGGAGCATTTGCTGCATCACATAATATATTGTAGATTAATTTGAGTGTAACAGAGCTTGTTGTTGGTGTTGTTACAGTTAGTGGAGGGACTCCAGCCCCCTCTGAAGCAGGCAGCTCTTTGGGGGGTTATGCTCCTAAACCTTTCAGTAAGATGAAGACTCTCAGAGCACGTTTTGACGGTTAGTTTTTTCTGATTGATTGAAATTACTTTTAGATGAATAACAATGGAATATTAAAATTAGTCATAACTTTATTCAATCACTTTTCATTGAGGTGCACTTTACCAGTGAAAAGTGTTTACAGAGAGACGTGTATACAGTTGAAGTCGGAAGTTTACGTGCACTTAGGTTGAAGTCATTAAAACTCATTTTTAACCACTCCTCAGATTTCATGTTAGCAAACTCTAGTGTTAGCAAGTCAGTCATCTACTTTGTGCATGACACAAGTAATTTTTCCAACAATTGTTTAGAGATTATTTCACTTTTAATTCACTATATCACAATTCCAGTGGGTCAGAAGTTTACATACACTAAGTTGACTGTGCCTTTAAATTTTAAATATTTGGTTGCATATCCTTTGCATGCCATGACTTCCTGATGTCTGCGACCCAACAACATCAAAAGACTCTTGATTTCTTATTTTCTGGTACTCTTACAAGCGATACTATAACGTCTCTGCATTTGAATGGATCTCTATGGGAATTGGGACTAGATTTAGCTGTAAATTATGCTGGAACAGTATGGAATGCATGATTCGTAAAATGGCTGTAATTCATCAAGGGTCTGAGGTATCAAACAAGCCTCAAACCATCACTCTGCTGCCAGATATGCAGTAGATATGGATGGATCACTTTAAGGGTTGTTTCTCCTGACAAATTGTCCTATTGAACTCTATGGAATAATAAGTCGGGAGAAGAAACCTTTCAAGTTATCCATCCAAATCTGTGGAGTGGTTAAAAATGAGTTTTAATGACTTCAACCTAAGTGTATGTAAACGTCCGACGTCAACTGTATCAGCCCTTATTCTCTCCTGTCTTTCTATTCTGGGGTGTTCCCTTCTCTATAGAGGAGAGATACGGACGGGGCTTACTCTGGGAAAGAACTGCACATTCAGTTTAGCTTTAAGTCCATTAATAGTCCTCATAATACAATGAGTTCACACTGACCAATTTATAATGTACTTTGCAAGTAACTATCCTATTCTGTGCTATTAACATTTTTACACATTTTTGAACAGTTCATATTGCAGTGCACATGGTTAATACTTAGCTTTTATATGCAGTATATTTTGCAATAATCTCCCACGTATATGAGTAAATCGCTACTTTAGAAATGAAGGATTTAGTAACCATCTGGGAAAATGTATGAACAACCGTTTACTAACATGGATCAATTAACATATTTTTGAGAAGGTGAGAAACATATCTGTGCACCAGAGAAGCCACTGGTTCACATAATGATTTTAAATCACATTATGGTCTTAAATCAGTATGTGAATCAAAAAGATCTCAAAAAATATTTAATACAGCAGTTGCTGCATCACATAATATAATACAGATTAATTTGAGTAAAAGTGTTTGTTGGTGGTGTTGGGTTACAGTGAGCGGAGGGACTCCAGCCCCCTCTGAAACAGGCAGCTCTGTGGATTTTGAACCTGCTCATAAACCTTCCAGTAAGGTGTTACAATCACTGAAACTGAGCAAGCCAGGGAGTTCAACATCGTATGGATATGGAACAAGGAGTTTGGTAGGGAGTGACGTGTGACAGGGTGACACCACACTAAACACTGCTCTACACTGCCACCATGTGGTAGATTGTATAACTACCTCATCTGTTGTTTTCCAAAGTGTAAATTAACATATTATAAATCTTTCAGCCAACTAACATTTTAACGTACATTTGTTGTTTGTGGAAAAGTCCACGGAAAGAACACAGGATATCTCTGAGGAGGAATGGAGCAGAAGAGACGAGGAGCTGATAGAGGGGATGTCGAAGGTTATGCTTGACTCAGAGACAGAGGGATCCAAACTGCCATTCAGGAAGAGGAGAAACAGCTTTGAATTTTTTCGTCCTGACTGTGAGTTTAATTCATCATATTCTTATAGTCTGAATTACTCAGCACTTTCAGTTTAGCTTCACGTCCATTAACAACCACCTCTATACACACAATACACTGAGTTAATACTGACCAACGTATCATGTACTTTACATGTAACTATCCTGATCTGTGCTATAAACTTTTTACACCTTTTTAAACCAAATACTTAGCTTTTATATGCAGTATATTTTGCATACATCTCCCACGTACATGAACACCAGACTGAAGTACTACTTTGAAACAAAGGATTTAATACCCATCTGGAAAATGTATGAACATCAAACTTATGTTTGCGATTGTATGAATGAGAAATGTGTCTATGCACCATAGAAGAGAATGGTTGACATAATGGTCTTAAATGAGCGGCACAAACATTTTAGTGTGCATAGTTCTGTCAGGACACTCTTGCTGTACCCGACCATGGTCGGCTAGCAACCACGTGTCTCGTACTCAACCAATCACATGCATACACCTCTAACGGAGCGCCATTTTAAACCAAGAATCAGTTCTCTCTGTGCTGCTCACTTACATGCTGCTATTTGTTTGCTTGCGACTTCTGTGTTAAAATACATTTCTATCACCCTCCACCATCCAGCTCCCACCTGTTGTTTGGATCTGTTTTGGTACGGGGGGTTTCTGGTCATCTCCTGTTTAGCGGGGGGAGATGCCCGTGCTCCAGAGTAGTACCTAAAGCAGATCCATTTGGCACCAAACCAAAATAATTATTGCAGCACATTCATTCATTAAAACATGTTATTTGAATACATGAGTTGCCCTGACAGAAATTGCATTATGGTCTTAAATCAGTATGCGAATCAAAAAGAATATTTGATGGAGCATTTGCTGCATCACATAATATATTGTAGATTAATTTGAGTGTAACAGAGCTTGTTGTTGGTGTTGTTACAGTTAGTGGAGGGACTCCAGCCCCCTCTGAAGCAGGCAGCTCTTTGGGGGGTTATGCTCCTAAACCTTTCAGTAAGATGAAGACTCTCAGAGCACGTTTTGACGGTTAGTTTTTTCTGATTGATTGAAATTACTTTTAGATGAATAACAATGGAATATTAAAATTAGTCATAACTTTATTCAATCACTTTTCATTGAGGTGCACTTTACCAGTGAAAAGTGTTTACAGAGAGACGTGTATACAGTTGAAGTCGGAAGTTTACGTGCACTTAGGTTGAAGTCATTAAAACTCATTTTTAACCACTCCTCAGATTTCATGTTAGCAAACTCTAGTGTTAGCAAGTCAGTCATCTACTTTGTGCATGACACAAGTAATTTTTCCAACAATTGTTTAGAGATTATTTCACTTTTAATTCACTATATCACAATTCCAGTGGGTCAGAAGTTTACATACACTAAGTTGACTGTGCCTTTAAATTTTAAATATTTGGTTGCATATCCTTTGCATGCCATGACTTCCTGATGTCTGCGACCCAACAACATCAAAAGACTCTTGATTTCTTATTTTCTGGTACTCTTACAAGCGATACTATAACGTCTCTGCATTTGAATGGATCTCTATGGGAATTGGGGGGTGGGACTAGATTTAGCTGTAAATTATGCTGGAACAGTATGGAATACATGATTGGTAAAATGGCTGTAAGTCATCAAGGGTCTGACGTATCAAACAAGCCTCAAACCATCACTCTGCTGCCAGATATGCAGTAGATATGGATGGATCACTTTAAGGGTTGTTTCTCCTGACAAATTGTCCTATTGAACTCTATGGAATAATAAGTCGGGAGAAGAAACCTTTCAAGTTATCCATCCAAATCTGTGGAGTGGTTAAAAATGAGTTTTAATGACTTCAACCTAAGTGTATGTAAACGTCCGACGTCAACTGTATCAGCCCTTATTCTCTCCTGCCTTTCTATTCTGGGGTGTTCCCTTCTCTATAGAGGAGAGATACGGACGGGGCTTACTCTGGGAAAGAACAGCACATTTAGTTTAGCTTTAAGTCCATTAATAGTCCTCATAATACAATGAGTTCACACTGACCAATTTGTAATGTACTTTGCAAGTAACTATCCTATCCTGTGCTATTAACATTTTTACACATTTTTGAACAGTTCATATTGCAGTGCACATGGTTAATACTTAGCTTTTATATGCAGTATATTTTGCAATCATCTCCCACGTATATGATTAAATCGCTACTTTAGAAATGAAGGATTTAGTAACCATCTGGGAAAATGTATGAACAACCGTTTACTGACATGGATCAATTAACATATTTTTGAGAAGGTGAGAAACATATCTGTGCACCAGAGAAACCACTGGTTCACATAACGATTTTAAATCACATTATGGTCTTAAATCAGTATGTGAATCAAAAAGATCTCAAAAAATATTTAATACAGCAGTTGCTGCATCACATAATATAATACAGATGAATTTGAGTAACAGTGTTTGTTGGTGGTGTTGGGTTACAGTGAGCGGAGGGACTCCAGCCCCCTCTGAAGCAGGCAGCTCTGTGGATTTTGAACCTGCTCATAAACCTTCCAGTAAGGTGTTACAGTCACTGAAACTGAGCAAGCCAGGGAGTTCAACATCGTATGGATATGGAACAAGGAGTTTGGTAGGGAGTGACGTGTGACAGGGTGACACCACACTAAACACTGCTCGACACTGCCACCATGTGGTAGATTGTATAACTACCTCATCTGTTGTTTTCCAAAGTGTAAATTAACATATTATAAATCTTTCAGCCAACTAACATTTTAACGTACATTTGTTGTTTGTGGAAAAGTCCATGGAAATAACACAGGATATCTCTGAGGAGGAATGGAGCAGAAGAGACGAGGAGCTGATAGAGGGGATGTCGAAGGTTATGCTTGACTCAGAGACAGAGGGATCCACACTGCCATTCAGGAAGAGGAGAAACAGCTATGAATTACTTCCTCCTTCCTGTGAGTTTAATTCATCATATTCTTATAGTCTCAATTACTCAGCACTTTCAGTTTAGCTTCACGTCCATTAACAACCACCTCTATACACACAATACACTGAGTTAATACTGACCAATGTATCATGTACTTTACATGTAACTATCCTGATTTGTGCTATAAACTTTTTACACCTTTTTAAACCAAATACTTAGCTTTTATATGCAGTATATTTTGCATACATCTCCCATGTACATGAACACCAGACTGAAGTACTACTTTGAAACAAAGGATTTAATACCCATCTGGAAAATGTATGAACATCAAACTTATGTTTGCGATTGTATGAATGAGAAATGTATCTATGCACCATAGAAGAGAATGGTTGACATAATGGTCTTAAATGAGCGGCGCAAACATTTTAGTGTGCATAGTTCTGTCAGGACACTCTTGCTGTACCCGACCATGGTCGGCTAGCAACCACGTGTCTCGTACTCAACCAATCACATGCATACACCTCTAACGGAGCGCCCTTTTAAACCAAGAATCAGTTCTCTCTGTGCTGCTCACTTACACGCTGCTCTTTGTTTGCTTGCGACTTCTGTGTTAAAATACATTTCTATCACCCTCCACCATCCAGCTCCCACCTGTTGTTTGGATCTGTTTTGGTACGGGGGGTTTCTGGTCATCTCCTGTTTAGCGGGGGGAGATGCCCGTGCTCCAGAGTAGTACCTAAAGCAGATCCATTTGGCACCAAACCAAAATAATTATTGCAGCACATTCATTCATTAAAACATGTTATTTGAATACATGAGTTGCCCTGACAGAAATTGCATTATGGTCTTAAATCAGTATGTGAATCAAAAAGAATATTTGATGGAGCATTTGCTGCATCACATAATATATTGCAGATTAATTTGAGTGTAACAGAGCTTGTTGTTGGTGTTGTTACAGTTAGTGGAGGGACTCCAGCCCCCTCTGAAGCAGGCAGCTCTTTGGGGGGTTATGCTCCTAAACCTTTCAGTAAGATGAAGACTCTCAGAGCACGTTTTGACGGTTAGTTTTTTCTGATTGATTGAAATTACTTTTAGATTCATAACAATGGAATATTAAGATTAGTCATAACTTTGTTCAATCACTTTTCATTGAGGTGCACTTTACCAATCAAAAGTGTTTACAGAGGGACGTGTATACAGTTGAAGTCGGAAGTTTATGTACACTTAGGTTGAAGTCATTAAAACTCATTTTTAACCACTCTTCAGATTTCATGTTAGCAAACTAGTGTTGGCAAGTCAGTCATCTACTTTGTGCATGACACAAGTAATTTTTCCAACAATTGTTTACAGATTATTTCACTTTTAATTCACTATATCACAATTCCAGTGGGTCAGAAGTTTACATACACTAAGTTGACTGTGCCTTTAAATTTTAAATATTTGGTTGCATATCCTTTGCATGCCATGACTTCCTGATGTCTGCGACCCAACAACATCAAAAGACTCTTGATATCTTATTTTCTGGTACTCTTACAAGCGATACTATAATGTCTCTGCATTTGAATGGATCTCTATGGGAATTGGGACTAGATTTAGCTGTAAATTATGCTGGAACAGTATGGAATACATGATTGGTAAAATGGCTGTAATTCATCAAGGGTCTGAGGTATCAAACAAGCCTCAAACCATCACTCTGCTGCCAGATATGCAGTGGATATGGATGGATCACTTTAAGGGTTGTTTCTCCTGACAAATTGTCCTATTGAACTCTATGGAATAATAAGTCGGGAGAAGAAACCTTTCAAGTTATCCATCCAAATCTGTGGAGTGGTTAAAAATGAGTTTTAATGACTTCAACCTAAGTGTATGTAAACGTCCGACGTCAACTGTATCAGCCCTTATTCTCTCCTGCCTTTCTATTCTGGGGTGTTCCCTTCTCTATAGAGGAGAGATACGGACGGGGCTTACTCTGGGAAAGAACAGCATATTCAGTTTAGCTTTAAGTCCATTAATAGTCCTCATAATACAATGAGTTCACACTGACCAATTTATAATGTACTTTGCAAGTAACTATCCTATTCTGTGCTATTAACATTTTTACACATTTTTGAACAGTTCATATTGCAGTGCACATGGTTAATACTTAGCTTTTATATGCAGTATATTTTGCAATCATCTCCCACGTACATGAGTAAATCGCTACTTTAGAAATGAAGGATTTAATAACCATCTGGGAAAATGTATGAACAACCGTTTTCTAACATGGATCAATTTAACATATTTTTGAGAAGGTGAGAGTGAGAAAGATATCTATGCACCAGAGAAGCCACTGGTTCAGATAATGATCTTAAATTGCATTATGGTCTTAAATCAGTATGTGAATCAATAAGATATCAAAAAATATTTAATACAGCAGTTGCTGCATCACATAATATAATGCAGATGAATTTGAGTGTAACAGCTTGTTGGTGGCGTTGTGTTACAGTGAGCGGAGGGACTCCAGCCCCCTCTGAAGCAGGCAGCTCTGTGTGGGATTATAAATCTGCTCATGAACATTCCAGTAAGGTGTTACAGTCACTGAAACGGATCAAGCCAGAGAGTTCAACATCGTATGGATATGGAACAAGGAGTTCTGTAGTGAGTGATGTAGACAGATGTGTGACACTCCACACTAAACACTGCTCTACACTGCCACCATGTGGTCGATTGTATAACTACTTCATCTGTTGTTTTCCAAAGTGTAAATTAACATATTATAAATCAGCCATCATACATTTGTTGTTTGTGCTTGAAGGAGGAATTGAGCAGAAAACAGGAGGCGCTGAGAGAGAGGATGTCGAAGGTTGTGGTTGACTCAGAGACAGAGGGATCCACACTGCCATTCAGGAAGAGGAGAAACAGCTTTGAATTACTTCCTCCTAACTGTGAGTTTAATTCATCATATTCTTATAGTCTGAATTTCTCAGCACATTCAGTTTAGCTTCACGTCCATTAACAACCACCCCTATACACACAATACACTGAGTTAATACTGACCAACGTATCATGTACTTTACATGTAACTATCCTGATCTGTGCTATAAACCTTTTACACCTTTTTAAACCAAATACTTAGCTTTTATATGCAGTATATTTTGCATACATCTCCCACGTACATGAACACCAGACTGAAGTACTACTTTGAAACAGGATTTAATACCCATCTGGAAAATGTATGAACATCAAACTTATGTTTGCGATTGTATGAATGAGAAATGTATCTATGCACCATACAAGAGAATGGTTGACATAATGGTCTTAAATGAGTGGCGCAAACATTTTAGTGTGCATAGTTCTGTCAGGACACTCTTGCTGTACCCGACCATGGTCGGCTAGCAACCACGTGTCTCGTACTCAACCAATCGCATGCATACACCTCTAACGGAGCGCCCTTTTAAACCAAGAATCAGTTCTGTCTGTGCTGCTCACTGACACGCTGCTCTTTCCCTTAAGCCCCCCCCCCCCCCCCTGCTTTGGAGATAAACTTTATTTGTTTTATTAATACTCATGTTTACATATGTGACCCCTTGAAATCTAACCCCCAACTCCCCCCTAACCCCACCCACCCTTCAGTAACACATGATGAAACCCCCCCCCCCCCCCACACCACTTGATACAATTTTTGATACAAAATTGATACAATGTCAGTCTGCCCCACCTCCATCACCAAATAGTGAGAAAAGGTAATTATAGTACCTTTTATGCTAATTATAGTAATAATATATATAAAAAAATAAATACAAATTTCAAATGATCGGATCCAAAAGACAAACAGGAAGCACAATAACAAACATACAGGATTTCATAAAGGACAAACAGTCATAAGATATGGATTTGGCTGATGTTATTATATAAACTAAGAACTGCAGATACTGACTATCTTTATTATTATTATTGTTATTTTTTCTGGTATGGTATGGTATGGTATGGTATGGTATGGTATGGTATGGTATGGTATGGTTGATTGCATTCAGAAACATTTGAGGAAGTTCTTGTATTTGGGTGTGAAATTGTGGAGTTAGTGGAATTACTGAAATGAGCTCACTGGCTGTCATGGTTTGTGACCTTTTTCCCTTGCGGTCGTGTTCCTCGGTTGCCACAAGTGGGCACTGTTTCGTTGGTTGAGTTTTGGCTCCGTTCCTTCTTCTCGCGAAGAAGTCATCAACGTTGCACAGCTGTACATTGTTGCCGGTGAGCTTTATAAGCCTTCCGTTTCCTTCAGTTGGGGCTTCGATATTGATTGTTTGTTGTTTGTGCTGTGGTGTGTTGTATGGCATTATTTGTGCTGTTTTGTGTGCGGTTTATTTTTCCCCTGTTAAAGTTTTAGTCTCATGATTGATCTAGTGTTTTACTCTGTTGTGCTTTGTTGGAGTTTTGCGGGACTTGGCTTTGTGCTTTGAGCTTTCAGGTTACATTCCTGTTTTGTGTGCTCATTTCAGTCACCGTTTTCTGGTCTGTCCTTTGTCGTTTTGCCTAGATCGTTTGCCATTTTCTGTCTCTTTCTCCTCTCACTATCTGCTGTCTTTCGTGATCGCAAGAGGAGTTTGTTTATTAAGAGACAGGGGGCCCTATCTTGGCGATCTTGGCGCTTAGTCTAAGCGCATGGCGTAAAGTCCACTTTTGCTATTTTAACGGCGTGTTTTTTTGGCGCTAAGCACGGCGCAAGGTGCAACTGGGCTGAACCTAGTCGCTTCATTAATTATAGGTGTGTCTTGGGCGTGACATGCAATAAACCAATCAAAATGTCATATCCCATTCCCTTTAAAAGCCTGCTTTTCCACCTTGGCGGATTGCTTGATGGCGAAACAGACATGATCGTGCGTGTTTAGTGTGATCAAGGAATAGGCTAAATGGAGTATGATCAATATTATTCGGAGTAACCATTAGCCTATGAGTTCCCGGTAATTCCAGACAGGGCTGTTACTTTACACAATATTTGTGGTTAAATTTCGTTAAAAGGACCTGCAACAGCTGAGAATAAGCTATCAATGGCTTCAGTCTCACCTTAGAAAACGCCAAATTAGCCTGCTTGTTCAGCGAATTTCGTTTGATTATGCAATGAAAGTGTCAAACATCAATTCCAAGAGGCTGTTCTCATGGAGTTCTCGAAGTTCAAGCTTCATCCAAAGTTCATTAGGCTACCTGCATAGTAGGCTAATATTGATTAATAACATGCATACCGTTATTTTGCCTTAATGATGACACTAAATAGCCTACAATAAAGCTGTCAGGTTCGCAACCCATATGTTCACGCATATTTCCCCTTGTTTAATTGTCCTGTTTATGGAAATGTGACCAACCTGTATTACTCGTAGCGTAATCCTTTAAAACAATCCACTTTCCCAGGAAGACCGTGAAACGTGCGACTTACAGCAGGGGAAACAGAGAACATGCAGCGCACGTGCAGAGAATGGCATTAAAATTAATTGTGGATTAATTGTGTAACGTGCTGCAAATTTGTTTTAGTTTCTAATTAGACGCTTAGTTCTCTTTAAAATCGTTTTGTTCAGTTATGGAATAACGGGTGAAATCAGCTGGGTTTTAAACGGTGAGAGTATGGAAACCTGGTCACTGTAATTTAAAAAAAAATATGAAGGACGAAGAATAGCTAAGGTTACAATTTAGTTAACAAACTAACAACATTTATCTCCGTTTTTTAACCATAGGCTATCGAAAAAAACCTTATGCACAGCGAATCCGCTGTAGCCTAGGCTATTTGAAAAACAATAAATGCAATATTCACTGGACAAGGTTTTGAACTTTTTTCAGTCACAAACCATTCTATTTACTTACAGGCTGTATTCATAGATAAACAGAGCTGTATTGTAATGACATCTGAAGCGCATTTTCAGAACTTAAATGTTCGTCTATTGCCGTGCGCGAGTTTTCCATTGAATGACAATTCACGCATTAGGTGTAAATGATAATTCGCGCAATAGGCTTGGTGTCATCAGCTGCTTTTTAATGGATAGCCATTGTCCCGTACCATCGCACATCGCCTGGATGTTGATGGAGTGGGCTGAAAGCCATGTGCATGGCATTCCCCTTCGCTGAGGGAAAGGTAGGCTATGGACCCTTTTATTATGTATTTTTTGATATAGGCTACACAATAATACTATTTCACATTGTAATCTTGATATTTTAATCATGCTTGTGCGCGCCCCTGTGTGTAACAGGCAGGAGGGTACGCGCATTGCGCACACGCCTTTGTAGACGCACTTATATGCGCCGTTAAAATAACATGTGTACAACTGCGACATGACTTTAGACCAGGTTAGTGGTGGTTCTAGCGCAAGCGCTTTCTGCTGGCTCAAGATAGCAATACGCCAAAAAGAATCCTGGCCACTCCTCATCTTAAGACCAACACGCCCAAACGGCGCAAGAGTACATGCTAGTTAAACGGCGTGAGCGTTAGGCGTTATTATGGACCTACCGCCGGGTGTAAGATAGCAAAGACACTTGCGTTTGGGTTAGCGCCGCTTTGCGCCGGGTGTAAGATAGGGCCCAGGGTGTTTTATCATACTGACTTTAGGGCTCTATTTATTCTTAGAGGCAGGGCTAGTATTTTCTATTGAGCTTGCGTTAGTCAGATAACCGATAATTCCGGTGCAGCTGTCCTCTCGCCCCTGTGTGCCTTTATCCGTATATGGAGTTTGACGATTCTGTTCGGAACTGTAGTTCTGTTTCATCTGTCGGTGCATGTCTTCCTGTGGGGAGGATTGGGCGATGTTGTGGACATGTTTGCGTGTGACTGTGAGCCTCTATATAAGCCTTGGAACATTTATTATCGGTTCCTTCACCTCGTTACATTTTCCCTTACTGAGAGGCTAGGGCGTTTATTTTCTATTTAAGCTAGTCATTCTGCTAGTAAAGTTATGGGACTGCGGTGCTCCGTCGGCTCGCCTGTAAAATGTTTCTCCCTCCTGGGAGATCTGGCGTTTACCCCTTTATGTTCTGCATGTGACTGCTAGCTTATGGAAGTAGCCACAGAACGTTATATCTGTTCCTTCGCCTCCTCCTATACTAATGAGTATTAGTTTTCAGAGTTTGTTGGTTGTGTGTTTGATGTGTACCTTTTATGCTACTCTCCTCATTACTGAGGCAGGGCGTTTATTATTGCTGGCCGTTTAATTACTTAGCACGTGGAAGCATTGGGTAGCAGTTCTTTGTTCCCCTTTGCCTTGTTTGGATTTCTTGCTGTGAAATCAGGCATTTGTGCTTCTACTCAATTGCGTGTTAGTGTGCCGGTTCGTAGCTTCGGTAAGTTGGTGTGTATTTGTGCCATTATGCTACTTGCCTGTTCTTATGCGTCTCGTTTCAGAGACAGGGCGTTTGTTATTTCCGGCTCGTTTATTAGTTACTTAGCTCGTAGAAGTATGGGGTAGTAGTCCTTTGTTCCCTTTCACCTTGTTTGGGTTTCTTGTTGTGAAACCAGGCATTTGTGCTTCTACTCATTGGTGTGTAACAGTGAGCCGGTCTGTAGCTGTGGTGTGTGTGTGTGTGTTCCTTGTCTTGTCTCCTCCCTTATCTGTGGGATTTCCCGCCTTAGTGGTCTTAGGGCTTAAAGAATCCCCTTGCTGCGTTTGGCTTCTCCTACCTCACACTGCCCCTTTACACTGGCAGAGATGTAGGGAAGCACTGAATGGCACGCTGCTCTTTGTTTGCTTGCGACTTCTGTGTTAAAATACATTTCTGTCACCTCCACCACTCCAGCTTCCACCTGTTGTTTGGATCTGTTTTGGTACGGGGGGTTTAGCGGGGGGGGGAGATGCCCGTGCTCCAGAGTAGTACCTAAAGCAGATCCATTTGGCACCAAACCAAAATAATTATTGCAGCACATTCGTTCATTAAAACATGTTATTTGAATACATGAGTTGTCCTGACAGAAATTGCATTATGGTCTTAAATCAGTATGTGAGTCAAAAAGAATATTTGATGGAGCAGTTGCTGCATCAAATAATATATTGCAGATTAATTTGAGTGTGCTCTTTGATTTATTGATTGATGCACAATATACATGTTCAATTAATTAATAATGACAATATATAATGTACTTTCCAAGTAACTATCCTAATCTATAGATAAATTGTTGTTGGTGTTGTTACAGTTATTGGAGGGACTCCAGCCCCCTCTGAAGCAGGCAGCTCTGTGTGGGGTTATAAATCTGCTCATAAACTTTTCAATAAGAAGGTGTCACGGTGGCTGAAACAGAGTAAATCAATGAGTTCAGCTTCATCTGGATATGGAACACAGAGTTCTGTAGTGAGTGAAGCAGAGATGTCTGTCAGAGACACTGGAACAGGTCAGTGTTGTGTAACTACAACCCTATTGTGTAACTACTTCATCTGATTTCGAAAACATCGCAAATTGTAGATCCTTCATACCCCTGACATTTTAACGTGCATTTCTTTTTTGTGGAAAAGAACACGGAAGGAAAACAGAAGAGCTTTGAGGAGGAATGGAGCAGAAGAGAGGAGGACCTGATGGAGAGGATGATGAAGGTTGTGGTTGACTCAGAGAGAGAGATAGGGATCCGTACTGCCATTCAGGAAGAGGAGAAACAGCTTTTGAATTTTCATCATCTTCCTATAGACTGAATTTCTCAGCACTTTCAGTTTAGCTTCATTAATAACCACCCCTATCTCAAAATGCACCTTTTAAATTATTTCATTTATATCTGTTTTATTGCATTTATTTTGTTTTATTGCCTTTATCTTTTCTTTATCTTATCCTGCATTTTTTTCTTGATTTTATGTTAAGCACTTTGGGCCAGATTCAGAGTTGAGATAAGCACGCGCAAATGGGACCTACTCCTGAAATTCCGCGTAGTTTAAGCTATTTGTGATTCAGACATTTGACTCATCCGCTGTTTTAAGCATCTCTCCAGTGCATACGCGCCATTACGCCATTAAACAATGCATGGTGGAGATTTGATGAAAAGGAGGCGTGTCTGCAAAATACGCATATTCAGAGTTTAAACTTAATCATTTTCTTCCGCGCAACTTTATTTGGAAAAAAAAGGTTGTTTTTGTCTAGCGCCGCCAATAGATGGTTATGAAAAATGCAGCATCTTTCACAAAAATGGATATTAGTATGTTCTTTGAAAAAAAATATATATATTTTTTTTTCTTTGCCTAGCCTACTTACAATTATCAAAGAGCTGTCATTAAAATAAAAATAGGCTATGATTGACTGTCTGGTATATAATACCCAGACCAATATTAGATGGATTCATTGATAGACAGTGTTTGGATCATAATCGCTTTGACAGAGAGACGATTTTGTAGACTACTTGTGTGAGCACAGCTGCTCCAAAATTATTAGGAAGCGCAATGTAACTCCCCGCAGTGTAGATCTACCAGTGCTCCAGGTTAAAATATCCCTCCTTCCTGGCCACATCCTTCCAGCATGTGACAGATGCACTCAAAAAATAAATCTTTGGACAGTGGTTGCAAGTGATGGCTTAAGTTGGCCATCTCTGAATCCGGCCCTTTGAATTTGATTGTGCTTTTGCATGAATTGTGCTGTTTGATTTATTGATTGAAGCACAATATACATGTACAATGAATTAATGACAATATATAATGTACTTTCCAAGTAACTATCCTAATCTACAGATAAATTGTTGGTGGCGTTGTGTTAGTGAGCGGAGGGACTCTAGCCCCCTCTGAAGCAGGCAGCTCTGTGTGGGGTTATAAATCTGCTCATTAGGGCTGTCATACGATGGTTCGATATTCGAATGCTATTTGAAAAAAAAAAAAATGACGAATCTGAAAATTAACATTCGAAAAAAATAAATGCAGCGTCTCTTTATCGCAGACAAGTATCTGTCTTCCTTTCAACTTGGGTTGTGTTAAACCAAAAATAAATCTCTAATTTTAGCGTCTCCTCTGTTGAAAACGGAAGACGCTGCATACGGGTCATTGCTATGTTTGTACTGGACGGACACGGCACTTTAATTTAATAGCAGATTGAAAAATCAAATGTAGGCATATTCGTCGAGCTGAAAAGAGCCAATAATTCAACAGCAGCAGCATGGCAGAGTTCGGAAACCAGCTCGGCCGCGGAGAGAGTGATTAGCACTCCGAGCAATCTAAAAAGCCCCGTTTGGAAGTACTTCGGTTTTTGGTCAGTGAACGGCAAAATTGTGGAACCTCGAGACAAAGTTGTATGCAAGCTATGTAAGCTACAGATGGCATATGTTAAACGTTAAACGTTAAAACTATGCTACGTTAAACGTTAAAACTATGCTGATCACAGTTCCCTCTCCAAAAGGTCAAAGATGGTAGGCTACCTTTCTGTTTTTAATAGCACTTTATTGTAAATGATCCCTCAGGATCTAAATTCTTTTTAGTAACATTTCTCGAAATTGTGTGCCTTAATTTAATTCAAATAAAAGCATTATAAAAGTGTATGTAGATTTTAAAAGCCATATCGAATGTTAACGTTTTTTTTTTTCAAACTTGACTGCGTTCATGTTTATATGTGGGTCAGTGACATGTCGTGATTTTTTTGTGTCCGAATTCATTACTTTCCTAAACACAGTAGTAAAATAAACATGTTATATATCAAATTGCACTACAATATCTCCTTTATGAGAAACCCTTCTCATTTTATTGAAATTCAATTTATTTTTCGAGTTTTGGTGTTCTAAAGTCTAAAGGTTCTCAAGTTCTAAAATGTCAGGTGGTGCGTACTCAAGTTGCATATTGTAGCTTTTAAGTTATTATTTTTTCATTCATTTTTGTAGATGCCATTATCAAGCAAAGAAAAAACAGCACGGCATAGAGATAGTTTAAAAGATTATCCAGTTGCATTTCATTATTGAAATGTGTTCCTTGAGACTTCATGTTTCAGTTTTATTTTTAAAGCATTGATCAAATGTTGTCTTGTTGACATTACCATTGTGGCAGTATTGTTTTAAATGTTGAATGTGAAGTATTGTTTTGAATGCTAACCTGAATGAAATGTAGTCCTCATTATTGAAATGTGTTCCTTGAGACTTGATGTTTCAGTTATATTTTTTAAGCATTGATCAAATGTTATCTTATTGACATTACCACTGTTGCTGGCCTGATTGTATGAATAAGTTCCAGTATAAAATGCTCAGGTTTAAAATAAAAGCCAAATGAAACCAGAGTAAAATGCATTTACATATCCTTCTTTTAATTTAGTGAATATCAATCGTTATTGAGCACAATGTCAGGTGGCGCGACTGTTCATGGTCAGGTGGTGCGACCAGCAAATTTACATTTAAATGTATCCATTCCCATTGCAGTCTGCAAAATTAAATCAGAAATATAACTGAAAATCTTTAAATAATGTATACAAATAATTTTTACTGTTAGAATTTGTGTTTACTTTCTCTCTATGGAAAATAAGGTGTTTGAAAACAAAAAGAAGTGGCCGTTTCTATAAATGGAATAAAACTGCCATAAATAAAGAAATTAAAGTGGAATTTACCATGTGATGTGTATTTTACACACTACAATGATTCATATTTGCAGGTTTTCAGTAGTGGTTTATACATTAAAAGTGTATTATTCAAAATTCATATATGGTCGCGCCACCTGACATTTCTGGGTGGTAAAATCTGAAATCTTGTTTAAAAATGTATTTATATCACCTTAAAAGCTATGAAACAAATATAAATACACAGGATACATTCTTGTGGAATTAAGAATGTATTTAAAATCCATTTTGGTCAGTATTTTTCTTTTTTCATTTTGAAAACCGTATTTGTCATTGACCCATGTTCAAATAAAATGTACCTATACTAGTTATGTGTTTCGTTGTATTGGTTTGCCCTCTTGTGGACCTAACGCGCAATAACACAGCCTGAAAGTTGGTCAAATTGTAACATTTAAAAATTGTAATAGATATTCAAATATATTCGAACTTATGTGTTTTTTCAGAAGGAACATTCAAACGTGATTTTTGGCCAATGTTCACAGCCCTACTGCTCATGACCTTTCCGGTATGAAGGGGTCACAGTGGCTGAAAAGTAAATAAGAGCGTTCAGCATCATCTGGGCCCAGTAGTTCAAAACGTTTAATCCCTATCCAATTGGATCAGATTTGGATTTTAGGTAAAAAACAGGATTGAGATCACTTTGATATCCGATCGGATCAGGAAATCAAATCCAAGCTTTAATCTGGATCAAATCTTCAAAACGGGTAGTTCAAAACAAAAACATCGGATTGGGATCAGTTTGATCCAAAAAATCAGGATTACCTTGATCCAACTGGAGGGGTGAATTTAGAGTGGATTACCAGAGCAAAATGTACTATACAATTAATTTAAAAATATGTTTCAAAATAAATAAGATGATAAAGTTTGTAAATAGAAACAATACATACAAATTCATAATTGTTTTTTTGTCACATTTGCAGTGGCCTCTTGCCTACCTATCAGAACAGTGTATTCAACCAAATAATGAGTTTGTGATCATGAAATGATTTAAACAAAAATTATGTCAATCAGAAATGTAATTTTAATTATTAATCAAAAAATATCTTCAACAAAATAAGCACAAGTCCATCATCTGTGATCAACCTTCAAAAGTAATTGTGGACAATAGTATCTCGCATTGCACGACCACTCAGTCTCTCATTTAGAGGAGAATCCACAGGTGGGTCTGGATCATCAGCAGGAGCAAGGGGTTCTGGGGGATCAGTGATGTCACAGAGGGGGACAGGGACACTGCGGCAGGTAGTGATATTGTGTAGCACAATTACAAGCCAGTATTATGCTGCATGCTCGTTGTGGTTCCACTCGCAGATAGTTTAGGCACGCAAAGCACCTCTTCAATACCCCATTTAGGCTCTCAATGGCACACCTTGTTCTTCCATGGGCATTGTTGTAGCGCATCTGTGAGGGAGTGTTGGTCATGGAACTGAAACCAGACTTTGGATTCAGCTCCTCAAATTCACGCATTGATGATGCTGCTGCTCTGCAGCTGCCTTTTAATGAAGAGGATCCGTGAACTTTGTGCTGTTGTTACCCTATTAGATTCCTTATTTTTGATTGCAATTCCAAGTGTTATGCACTTGGAAAATATAATTAATCATTATATCCTTAATAAATGGCTCTAAATTTATTTACTGTCTATCTTCCTTATATTGTTCTTCATATCCAATAGGTGGTGATAGGTAGGATTAAAGCACTGATATTCAGGATCTGGTCATCTGTAGAAATCTGAATCTGGATCAGGGTGGTCCTATCCTGAATTCTTTGAAATACCGGGACAAAATTTGGCTGAGTCGTCTGATCCTGGATCACAAAATATGGGATTTCTGAATCTGATCCAATCGGATAGGGATTCAAAGTTTTGAACTACTGGGCCCTGGATATGAAACAAGGAGTTCTGTAGTGAGTGAAGCAGAGATGTCTGACAGAGTCACACTGGAACAGGACAGTGTGGGTGACACTCCACCCTAAACACTGCTCTACACTGCCCTCATGTGGTAGATTGTGTAACTAATCATCTATTGTAAAACCAAACCAAATTGTTAATCCGTTATCCCTGTAACCTTTTAACATACATTTATTTTTCATTTGTTTTTACTACAAAATTTCACATTGTTTTCATATTTCTGACTGCAGAGGTTTGTGTCTGTGATCCATTTGCAAAAAATCAAACCAAATATGAAATATTCTATCAAGCTTTCGATGCAATCAAAGCCATGCTAATGCTTACGGGCTTACCAAAATACAATCGAAAAATGTAGATGTAGTTGTAATTTGAAAGCTGTGTGATGTCATAGACTGCTTGACATACACAGGACCATATCAAAATAATATCTCTGTATATCTGTGTATCTGTCTCAGCATGTTATGGCACTGGGTTGCCGGTTTGAACCTCGGCTATGCCTATGTCCTCAGCTGACTGACGGGGAGTCTGCTGTGGAAGGACACAGTTGGTCTTGCTGGGTTCCTTTGGTTACTGCAGCATTAGTTCTTCCCAGTGGCTCACTTTGCACACACAGACCCAAGAGTGTTCCATAAGCGCCGGCAACCAAATATTAAATATCATACCTTTATTACAGTTTGTTAATTTGTCCAAATACTTTTGATCCCCTAAAATGGGGGGGTTATGTATAAAAATGGCTACAATTGCTGCGCTGTTCACCCGATATGGATGTAAAAACCCTCAAATTAAAGCTGAAAGTCTGCACCTTAACCTCATAGTCACTGTTCCATTTCAAATCCAATGTGCTGGAGTACAGAGCCAAAACAACAAAAATTGTGTCACTGTCTAAATACTTATGGACCTGACTGTACGTATTTTAAAATGTGAAAATCGCCAAAGCAGAGGGGTGCGTGCACCACCCCCAGCCCTTCAAAAAGCCTGGCCGGCCACTGCTTCTCAATTGCCTGGCCACTCTCAAACCTTGTGGAACACTCCAACAGACTACAGGATGAGAGACACACTGCTCCCCTCTTTCCTTCAGCTGCAGTGCTCCCTGGTGTGCAGGAGGTGTCATTTAAGGTGGATATTTAGGAGGAAAATGGTCTGTATATATTTTATCTGTGTATATTTATGTTTCTATACTTTTGGGATTGTCACCGTATGCACTTGTATCACCTTTTGTCACTAAGTAAACACTGCTGCACTATATATTGTTGGCATTTATTTATTCTCCCCCATACGCTTATCTGGAAGCGGTACACCTTTCCTATACCCGGTCATTATTATTATTAGTTACTGTTACACTCACCCTTCCCTTACCCCTAGACAGGGTCGTAACGTAATATTATTATTTTTCAAAATTTTTCTTGTACTAACATATATTACCATTTTGTACCGATTCTTGTGCTTGCTAAAGGAAAAATGAATAAAAACAATTGGTCGGAGAAAAAAATAAATAAATGTGATGTGTTTCAGGCTAAGGCTCAACGGCTAGCCTGTAGTGCCTTCCGAACAACTTCAATCCCGGCCCTCCTAGTGGAATTTGGGGAAATGCCGTTACGGCTTAGGCGGACTAAGCTGGCGCTCAATTACTGGACGAAAATGAGGGGACGGACAGGGAGGGGCCGGCGGACAGTTTACTGCAGGAGTGTTGGGAGCTCACAGGTGGGAACGCAGCATGTTGAGGATTGATGGGGCTCAAGAGTGGGCTGCGCATCAGGGTATGGTGGAAGTGCTGACTGCACCGTCAACAGTGTAGGGACAACAGACTACATTTCCATTCATTCCACAGGAAACACAAGTGAAGCAACGCAGTCCCAGCGTGACAGCCGTAGTTAGTGTTCCAATCATGTCGCTTGGAAACACGAGACGCTAAGGGTCATGAAACTCAAACAGATCAGACTGAAGACATTCCAGTTTGTCGCCCCGGTTCTTTCTTCTCTTCCTCGATCGTGCTGCGTAAGAGGCAGCACTCAATTTGTGTCTTCCCCTTTTGCTAGCTACACAGCTACAAAGGTGCATCTCCTTTTGCTTTCTCCATTGCACCAGCAACACCGCGGCAGCAGCATCAGAAAGGCCGCGGAGAGAGACGCAAGCGACGTTAGCTTGCCTACGGCATCTAACCATACAACTGAATTAACGCAAATCAGACGAGGTGTGTTCCAGCCACGGACAAAGACCCAGACGATAACCAGACGACCAGCAGAACTCCCTACCAGGATAAGAAAGGCCAAAGGAGGCCATCCACCTCACGGACAAGCCAGCTATAATCAACTCACCGCGGACTTCAGTAAGACTGATCAAACATCCCAGGCATAGTTTAGGATTTTAGTTTGAATTGTTTATCGGTAAATTGATTGTATCTCGACTTTGTGCGATAATAGCTATATAAACTTATTGCACTGGTTAGCAAGCTAGCCGGCTGGGCCTATCGTTTTATAGTGTGGTAGTACTGTTAACTAACCAAAGCAGGCCTCATGGTTTGCTCATCAATCCTAACATTTAATAAAATTAATTGTAGCTTACTGTAGATGGTTAACTATTTCCTGACTGAAGTGCGTGAACTTATGTATAGTAACGTTAGATCTGAGATCACTAACCATAACTTGGCTGCTCAAAACCTGAGCTTAGCTTACTCCAAGTGATTCCTTTGTTCTCTGAGCACACGTGGCATACACACACACACACACACACACACACACACACACACACACACACACACACACACACACACACACACACACACACACCTACACACGCACACACACACGTGCATACCCACACAAATCAATATGTCTACTTAGTAGAATGTGATTATTCCTGTTTTCCTTGTGTAATACATCTATTTTTGTTAAACCTGGTGTCTGTTTTGATATCATATGAGCACGAGGGCTGAGTCAACCTTATCATTAGAACGTAATACCTTCAACAATGACTTATTAGTTATTAGTGCTTTGATGGTAAATTGTAGTAGTAATTATAATCCATAATAATCAAATGAGACTGATTGATTTAATTTTAACATAATTTAAGAATAATAAGGGTAAACCTCATTATTCCAGTTTTTGCCTATATTTCTGGCATCCCATGCAAGAGTTTTATATATAGAGGATATTCCCTACGTAATTGGTGCCCGGGTGAAGACTGGTAAGACAGACATGTTTTATTTGACTATCACCACTACTGCTAAATGTATATGTAAACACCTTGCATGAGTAATACTCCACATGTAGGAATATAGAGGCATGTTCCTTACAATAGTGTGGTCTGCAGTTCCAGACTGGCTTCTGCCAACCCCAGAAGTAGATTTGACTATTGTGGAGGCAGTACATGCTGGTGATGTGAATTGATCCATATATCAGTTAGTGTTGAGAAGCACATTGGGATGGTGGGATTCCGCTCTCTGGGTGTACACCGAAGGGTAGAAAGCCCCAGATAGTGGAAGAACTGGGTATGCAGTTTTTATCTGTATATATTGAATTTCCCTTGGAGAATAACCTCTGTTTTTCACAGCATAATTACTGGCAATTTGGCGGGCGCTGGGGTGGGTGGAAGATGTGTGACCAGAGCAAGTGGTAATCTGCATTAAAGAAAGGCGGTCAGAGGCGCGTCCAGATCTAACGCTGGACCTGCTGTTGATCTTGCATAGAGTGTGTCACCTGGGGTGTGGTGTGGGGTTTCTCTTGGTCACAGCGCATGTGGGAATAACGAGGTGGTGGATAGGGTGACAGAAAGGACCATCTCTCAGGAACGAGTAAGAATGAGTGCTCCGATGGGTTGGGCAGAAATGAGCAGCGTGGCAGCTGAGGGACTGTGGCTTCAGTGGCAGAGGGAGTGGGAGCTAGAGGGCCAGGGGGCGACACCTGTACTCAATACAACCCCAGGTCCAGGAAAGAAGGGTCTCACTGGGGGGCAGCAGGAGGGATGAAATACTTCTGACCCGGCTTAGGCTCGGCCACTGTGCTCTGGGGGCGGGACTTCGTCACTCTGATTGGCTGTGTGGGGAGTGTAATGAACTGGAGACAGTAGCTCATGTCCTGCTATACTGTAGAAGGTTTGGGAGGGAAAGAAGAGAGCTATTTAGGGGAATGGCAGGGATTGGTGTAACCGTCCTGGGTCCTGCAGAACGGCAGAGTGACACATATAAACTGGTCACGGCCTTTTAGTCTCCCACTGGACTACATGTGAGGTTGTAATGCAGAGGGTTTGTTTTTAGCAGGGTGAAGAGGATGTGGCGCCTCCTTCCTATCACCTGTCGAGGGGGTTATGTAGCGGTGAATTCTCAAGCGGTTGCTACAATGGGAATTGAATCTTTTTAGGGTATAATTGGTGACGAAATTGGTATAAAAACAGGGAAAAATCAGAAACTAATTTTAAAAGAAATATTGATATCAAAATGAGGCCAAGTTACAACTAACAATATTGCCTATCGTAGCTCACACTAATTAAACCACTTCTATTCCAAAGCAATGCTACCCAATCATATGTAAATTACTGAATGTAACTTGGCCCTGTGTTTTTTCATCTTACCCTCTGTTCTCTCTTCCCCCTTTACCCACCCTCCTGTTTTACCTCTCTCTCTCCTCCCTTCCTCCTTCTACAGGCCCATTGCTCATGAGTGCAGCTGTAATCTACACAGTGCAGTTCAGACTGCCTCCAGTAGAGGGAGGTGTTCGGTTTCTCCTCCATGCTGGCCTGGGTGGCATTCCCCCTGGCCCTGCTCTTCCTGAGGAAGCTTGAATGAGACCACATACTGCCAGCACAATCCAACAGCCTTTCATGTGGAGGTGTATATAGGGCCCACAATATGGTAAAAATAGAGTTGTTCATAATAAGGCTTTCACATGCCTTATACAGTGTTGTTGTGCTTTTTATTACTTTGTAGGAACCATTTATTTATTTTATTTTGTTTTAAGAAAATCCTTGAAGTTCCTTTAAAAACCCATAGTTGCAGTGAAATAACTGTTGGCTTTAATGTCTGTGCTTCTTGGACAAGAACAAAGGTTTGCAGTGTTTTAGCCAGTGTAGGCATATAGAGTAAAACTGGAGCCAGGGTTGTTTTCTTAAAATGAGAAAGAACCGAAGAATTTTCAATTGTTTAAAGTATGACACATATGTAGCATAATGGATTGAAAAAATTGATAATGATTTACTAATAATAGTTTTGGTCCTGACTTGCAGCCTTCATTTGGCCTCATCATCAACATTATGCCAGAATCACCATTCACTTCAATGGCACACACTTATACCATGCTTTTATACTATAGGTGGGTTCACCAGTTTTCTTTAAAAAGAAAAAATAAATGTTGGCCAAATGAGGTTTATATTTTACCTTCAATGCGGGAGTTGAGTACAAGTTGGGGGGAGAGGATGAAACTCAAAAACATTGTCAATTGGACCAGATGATTTTTTAAAAATGAATTGTTTTAACTAAAGGTATAGTTCACTCTATTCCAGGCGGTACACTCATTTTCATATGGATAATCAACTGGATTTGTGATTTAGTCAATGCCTCCAGTGAATTTTAATATAAGTATTTGAAATGCTATCCCCTTCATTATCCTTGCAGTCATTTGCACTAAAACATCATCTGGGTTCTGTCTGACCTGTTGCTAAAAGCCCAATAAGAAGCATGAACCAACTAGCCTAAGTGGGCTTGTGGTGAAATGGAAATTTGAACACAAGCCATCTGTTCAAATGGAAATACCACACAAACATCATATTGGTCTTGTTTGGACATGGTGGACAGACTGAGTGCTAAACGCTCCAGTGGAAAAGGACTTGAAAACTTTCAAAAGAACAGTGTGAAGAATAAATAGATGCATTTGGACCCCCCAGTTGGCCTTGTATATGATGATTGCTTAGGAGAACACAAAATATTTTGTCAAATATAATTGTCCTTCTATGCACTGATATGATTTGCCAGAATACTAAAACCACCAATAACCTTTGCTAACTTTTAAAAGGATGCATTGGTCAGGAGACTTGTGCCATATAGGATTCTGTAGTATCCTCATGATATTTCTGCAACGTTACACCACGTCATCATGATAGCATGGCGTATAGAAGTTATGTGAAACCTATGTCCCTTGCTAACATTCTTGCAAAGCTGCATTAAGCCCCACCTCCTGATACTTACAGTTACAATGACATCATATCCTGGCAAACACAGGGAAATGTGTTCCCAGTTGCTGATTGGGGTGGCTGCCAGAACTGCACCCGCCCAGCAGGTGATCACTGACATGATCTTAAAAGGGCGGGTGGACACAAGGAACTTAACTTGCTCTGTCGCAGATTAATGTGAAACAAGCTTACTGAAACTAGGGGAATGCTAATAAAAGATATACAGCAGATATCTGCTAAATGTTTACCAGTCCACTTTCAGGCAAAAGGAACACAGCAGATGTTTGTGCGCCTGTAGGGTAAATATTGCCAGTAAGCTGTTCCATGGGAGACCACATTACTGCAATTTAGACATAACTAAGGGTACTGGTGGTTACATTATGCACCCCAGTGACCCCACACCATTACATAACCGCCAGAACTCCTAATTTCAATTTGTTTTGTATCTCCACATGAGGAGATTTGGCGATGCCTAGTGCTGATTAGCTGTAATGACGCCTACACATCCTTTGCAGCGCCTTAAAAATAGTTATGAATGGCACTGAACGTGCTTGAACAGAGGTGCTCCATCAATTGCGCTGATTACAAATATATCTGTATAAGAGCATCTGTTAAGGAAGTACCCTATATCCTGGACTTTTTGATTGCAAATTGAAAAACCATAATTATTCAATATTGTTTTTGTAATTTAATTTTTCTGAAATGTGTGTGTGGTACTGGGTGTTCGAAAACACAGGGAAACATTAGCCCCCCCCCCCCCCCCCCCCCTAATTTTTGAATTCAGTGGAAGCTAGGGTCTCAGAAACGTAATATAATTACTTTGTCACTTACCTGTATTATTCTGGGATTAGGTCATTTTATTCCTACTAAGTACAGCATTGCCAGCTGAGGGCGCTCTATATGCACCTGACAGTTGGTAGGAACCCGCCATAGAAAACCCAAAGAAGAAGAAGAAGAGGGCGCTCTATGCATCAGTAGCTAACGCCATTTCCCACAGGTAGTGATGGCGAAATGAGGCTTCCTGAAGCACTGAGGCTTTGCAGCCAATTGTATCGCAAATAGATTCATTACTCGAAGCCTCATTCAACACAGTGTACACTAGTGACACCTGCTGGTAAAAGTAATTTAGAGCAACGAAATCATTACAAATTCCACCCCAGGTTCAAAATAATGAAGTTGCCGCGAGCTAGCAACAAGCGACCCTTTAGCTCACTGGTAACGCGTCGGACATCAGAACCATTTCTGTAACAGAAAGTACCAGTTTAAAACCCCGCTCAGGCGATGCACATACTAACATGCTCATAATTTATATTTGTAACTGTCATTAGGCTAGATTTGTTTTATACTAAGATATATTATAAAATAATATATGAAATAATATTAAATTAACGTTCAAAATGAAAAAAACAGGAAGATTGATATAAAGGGGGACAACATTTGTGTGGGGTTCTATTGAGCAGTAAAAGTGTTTCTGGTCTGGGACTGGGAGTGCTTCTGTAACCAGGCAGTGAATGTGCTTCAGTATGGGCAGTGAAAGGGAAGGTGCTTTTGTGACTGAAAAGGGAGGTTTTTATTGATTTTTATTAACGGCCTCATCAAGTTCTTGCTTTCTGGAACCTATGGCAAAATAACAATATGCAAATGTATTTTTATCAACATGTATGTCAGTATGATTATGATAAAGCAACCATAACTGCTATTAAAAAGTAAAATAAATAAATAACCTCCGCTGGTTTCTTGCTCATTGGCAGGTGCATTTTCATGGATTGCCCAATAATGCCTAGACGAGGTATTATTGCTGTAAGCCAGCTCCTTTAGGCACAGCAAGCACTTTACCTTCAAAATTAAATAATATGCCATTTGAGAAGGAATGCAGATGATAATGATAATAAGAAAGAATAAGAAATAACAATCAAATCATAATAATATTAAACAAATCGTAATAATCTGCTGTAGTTATGTTAAAATAACAACCAACGAACTACATGCACAGTCGATTTCTAGCCCAGTGTTCGAATAGCGTTTCAGTGTGTTTTTATATCTACGCCACTTAGGCCTGCCTTATTTGGAGATATCGGGTCAAAATATTCCCAAGCAGGAGAAGATTTTCGCTTCCATGCAGGTTCCATTAGCCTATTTTTGTACAAAAACGACAAAACTGTACAAAAGTTGTACAAAAAAAATAAATAAAAATACTCAAAAAATTCCTCAAAAAAAAAAAACTTTCAATAGCAATAATACCAATAATAATATAAACTCCGCAACAACCCTCGAAATAAGGGGGGTATCGCTCCTTTATATCTACAATTCAAAACGTACGGGTTACGGATGTAACCCTGGTTCTATGAATACGGTCAACACGCCACGGTATGGGTCATCCACGCCGAGAGGAGGAGCTGCTAGGAGACTGTTTATCAAATTAACCACCACTATGGGCGGAACCACGTCACGCCATAAATATGGCGCTTGTACGCCGCCCGACCTCTTTTGCCGACTTGAGGGCACTTGCCGTCCTGAGGGCGCAAGGTTCCCCGCCTGACCACGCAGCGTGGCGTGTTGACCGTATTCATAGAACCAGGGTTACATCCGTAACCCGTACGTTCTATTTCATACCAGTCAACACGCCACGGTATGGGTCACAGAGTACCAAATAACGTCTGGCGGGGGATGTAGTGGGGTAACCAGGACCGCAGGGTCATAGCATGAGTGCGGATCCCGTCAAATAAAATACACCACTGGCTGCTGTTCTACCAGAAGAGCAAGCTCAAGTGGGAAACGTGGAACATAACCACCGGGTGATAAAAAACCCTGAATCATCACTAATTTATATCTGAGGTTGCTCCGCTGCCCCGAGGACAGAGGAGGCAACCGATGCTGATGACACTACGTCCAGGCTATAAAACCTGGCGAAAGTGAGTGATGAGGCCCAGCCCGCCGCTGCACAAATGTCAGCGAGTGGGGCGCCACGTAGTAAGGCCCAGGAGGTAGCTACACCCCGAGTGGAGTGAGCTACCACGCCTGAGGGAGGGGGCACGTCAGAGCTGCTGTAAGCCGTGGAAATCGTCTCTACGATCCAGTGGGCCAAGCGCTGTTTAGACAGGGCAAGCCCCTGCGTAGCCCCTCCATAACCCACAAACAGGTTATTAGTTCTCCTAACCGCACTTGTGCGGGAGATGTAAGACCGCAGGGCCCGGACAGGGCACAGTGAGTGCAGTCTGGCCTCTTCAGGGGTCTCATGGGGAGGAGGATGAAAAGCCTCCAACACGATTGGCCGAGACACGTATGACCGCGAGAGGACCTTAGGCCGAAACGCGGGGTTGGGGCGCAGAGAGACCAGTGAGCTACTGTCCCCCAACTGCATACAGGCTGGGTGTATTGACAGTGCGTGCAGCTCGCTCACACGCCTCGCGGAGGCGATAGCGAGCAGGAAGGCAGTCTTAAAGGAGAGGAGCTTTAGGCTGAGCCCATCTAGGGGCTCAAACGGTGGCTCAGTGAGGGCATTCAAAACCAGCTGCAGGTCCCATGAAGGGACTGCGTTAGATCTAGGCGGCCGAAGCCGCCTGGCTCCTCGGAGGAATTGGCTGGCGAGAGGGTGAGCTCCCACTGTCCGGCCCTCAATACTGTCATGGCGGTCCGAAATGGCCGCCAGATAACCCCTGAGCGTGGATTCTGCCAGACCTTCTTCAAAGAGGGACTGGAGAAACGCCAAAATGACTGATACGTCACACCGGGTCGGGCTAGACCCTTTCGTTTGGCACCAGCGGCTGAACCTGCCCCACTTCCCGGCGTACAGCGCCCTCGTGGAGGGGGCCTTAGACGCCTGAAGTGTCTCCAGCACTGCTGACTCTAGGCCCTGCGGGCACCTCCGCCCACGGGCCAAACATGCAGGTTGAAAAGCTCCGGGTTCGGATGCCACAGCAGGCCCTGGGCCTGCGACAGCATATCCGCCCTGGTTGGGAGGCGCCAGGGGGTGCCCTGTAGCGACTCCCTTAGGTCCGCCATCCATCTCTGCTGGGGCCAGTTGGGGGCAATCAGCAGAACCTGTGCCCCTGAGTTCCTGCCAGAACTGTGGGCAGGAGAGGCAAGGGGGGGAAAGCATAGAGCAGGGCTGGAGGCCACTGGTGTGCCAGCGCGTCCACGCCCAATGTCCCCGCCGTGCCCACCATTGAGTACCACAGGGGGCAGTGAGCATTCTCCCTGGATGCGAAGAGGTCCACCTGTGCCTCCCCAAAGCGGGACCAAATGGACTGCACGATATCTGGTCTCGGGCCACCCCTGGACAGCATATCGGCTGCCACATTGGCTGTGCCCGGCACGTGCACTGCCCTCAGGGACATGCCTTGAGCATGTGCCCATAGCAGGATCTGGCATGCTTTCGCATGCAGGGTTGGGGATCGAACCCCACCCTGGCGATTTATGTAAGCGACTACCGTGGAGCTGTCTGTCCGGACAAGAACATGTCTGCGCCAGACCACTGGGCGGAAATGGACCAATGCCCGAAGCACTGCCTCCATTTCTAGCAGGTTTATGTGTTTGCCTGCCCATGAGGGGCTCCACAAACCCTGCACGGACTGGCTCCCTCTGACGGCTCCCCAGCCGGTCTTGGAGGCGTCCGTGGTGATTGTCACCCTTAACCCTACTGGCCCCAAGGGAACGCCCTCCTTGAGGCCAGGGGTGGTGAGCCACCAATCCACTGGCTCCAGGCACTTCTGGGTAATAGGGAGGAGTCGCCGCCCGTCTTCGTGCGGGCTCACTCCTTGTGCCGTCGCCCAACGCTGTAACAGGCGCATATGCAGCAGCCCAAGTGGCACAACCTGGGCGGCTGAGGCCATCAGGCCGAGCAGCCTCCGGCAATATTTCACTGTCACCTGCCGCCCTGCGGCAAAATGGGACAGACTCTTCAATAGAACCTGTTGCCCCTCTGGGGTTAGAGAGGCCCGCATTGACCCCAAATTCAAAAATAGGCCCAGGAAAACCCTCTCTCTGGAGGGGGTGAGGTGGCTCTTTTCTCTGTTCAGAGTCAGGCCCAAGCTGGCCAAGTGGGCCAGTACCGACCTCGTATCCTCCCTCGCTCGCTCCACTGACGGAGCACAGATTAGCCAGTCGTCCAGGTAGTTCGCAATGCGAATACCTTGGCGACGGAGAGGGATCAGCGCGGCATCCATGCACTTCGTAAAAGTGCGTGGGGCCAGGGCTAGGCCAAAGGGGAGGACCGAGTACTCGTACCCTGTGTCCTTGAAGAAAAAGCGGAGGTACTTCCGGTGATCCCGGTGTATGGGGATATGGAAGATATGGATATTGAATCCTTCAAGAATGCTCTGTTGAACATGATAATGAAAGAGGCCAAATGTACTTGCTTTGAGTGATGACTTGATCACTTTGCTCCCTGTCTTGTGTTGTTTCTTATGTAAAACATAATATTTTATTTATCTGTATATTTACTATATTTGTGAATGTATCTGTACATGAGTTGTAACTTTGTATTTGTAAATTTTGTAACTGACTGCTAACAAGGCTCCCCTGAAAAAGAGACCTTGGTCTCAGTGGGACTTCCTTGTATAAATAAAGGTTTCAATCAATCAATCAATCAAGTACGCATCCCTCAGATCCACAGAGGTGAACCAATCGCCATCTCTCACCTGAAGGAAGAGACTGGCGAGGCGGAGCATGCGGAAGGGCAGGTGCTTTAAAAAGCGGTTGAGCCCTCTCAGGTCTAGGATGGGGCGGAAGCCCCCATCCTTCTTGGGAGCCAGAAAATAGGCTGAATAAAACCCCCGTCCCACTGCCACCGAGGGCAGGGGTGTTATTACTCCCTTCTCTAGCAACGCCAGAATCTCGTTGGAGAGAGCTCGCGCAGCAGCCCCGTTTATCACCCGAGTAGGAATAACCCCGCAAAAGCGGGGGGGCCTGGTGTTGAATTGGAGCCTGTACCCCGACTCCAAAGTGCTGAGCACCCAAGGACATCGGGTACATAGGCGCCACTTTGCGAGATGAAGAGGGGAAAAACGCGGTGCCGGAGGCTGGTAACCGTCACCGACGGGACCGGCCTCGGGAAGCTGACTTACCGGGGGGTTTTCGGAACCGCGCCCCGTCCCGCCAAGAATGCCCGGGCCTTGGCTCCGGGAAGTCGGATGAAGGCCCCTGAAAGGCCCTGTGCACCCCAGTGGGGGTGGGGCCTGAGGCTGGGGGAGCTCCGCGAAAAAAACGATTCCCGAACGCCCCGCGTGCTGGGGGCCGCGGGGCTGGAGCCCGTCCTACTGCCCCCAACATCTCTCTCACCCTGCGTGACTGCTCCAAGGCAGCCTCTGCAGGCGGCCCAAACACCTGCCCCGGAACTACTGGGGCGGTAAAGGCTGCTACCTGTTCCTGGTCCGCTAGACCGGACTGAGCCAGCCACACCTGGCGGCGTGCCAGGATGAGTGAGGACATGGAGTGCCCCAGGGCTTGGGCATGAGCACTAGCCCCGCGCATCATAATGTCCACCACACGCAGCATCTCTCTTGCTGAGTCACTGGGGGCAGCGGAGGACATGTCCTGCAGCATACCTTCCAGGTACACCAGCAGTAGTGCGTTGGTGTTAGCCAGTCGGGCTGCAAGGGTGGCGGACTGATAAGCCTTACACACCCGCTTGTCAGTAGCCCTGCATCGCTTATTGGGATGCTGGGAATCAGTATCAGACCTATAGGTAGCGCCTGCGAGCAGCGAAAACATAGGCCCAATCTGTGGAGGGGCCGCCAACCCATAGGGCGCGGCACCTGCCATATTGGCCAACTGGGTCCTGGGGAGCCCATAGGTCCCAGGAGACTGCCAGGATGCCTGTAGTTCTGTCAGAAAATCGGGCAGAGGTGGTAATGCCTCTGCCCTCGGCCGCTGAACGCCGCGGCTGAAAAGTGAGGGAGCAGGAACCGCCACGGGGGGAAGGCGAGCATCCTCCGCCGCCCTGAGAATCACCGCCCGGTCGGAGGGATCCAAGGGCGGGAGCTCAGAAGCGCCGTTGCTTTCCTGGCCAGACACTGACCCCTCCTCAGTCCCAGACTGTTGGGGGTCCGTCTGACGGTACAGGCTATCCGACGCCGTCGTAGACAGCTCGTCAGGGTGACGGCAGGAAGGTCCAGGCAATGGGCCCCAGGGGTCCCGGGGCCTGGGTGACTGCTGCTGTGATGCTACCAGCCCCTGAAGGGTCTGCTGCATCGCCTGCACCTGTAGCTGAAGCTGACGGAACTCCGGTTCCTGATGCTTACGCTTTCTAGTGCGCTTCCTGGCCCCAGCCCCCCAAGCATGTGGCTCCATATCATGCTCCACAAACGCTGATTGCCCAGGTGCGACGTCCTCCCCAGACGTCCCACCATCTCCCAGATTCTGTACGCCTTCCGACATGCTTAGCCCGGAAGTGTGTCCAACACCAAGCCAAGGGCCCGAGTCAGTGGTACTGAAGGACCGCGAGGGGGTGTGGAAGCCTCAGGCAGCGTCTGCTCTCACGAGCAGGGAGGCCTCTTCCGGCTGTATTTTTTATTTTTTTTATTTTTTATTTTTTTTAGCTGGAGCGGCAGCGTGCTGCCCACCACCAACAGGAATGGCGTATGTCCAACACCAAGCCAAGGGCCCGAATCAGTGATACTGAAGGACCGCGAGGGGGTGTGGAAGCCTCAGGCAGCGTCTGCTCTCACGAGCAGAGAGGCCCCTTCTGGCTGTTCTCTTTTTTCTTTTCTTTTTTTTAGTTACTGTATTGTTGCTGTGCAACTAACAAGTAAACCAACACAATGCTTAATATGGCTAGCATAAACAGAAAGATATTAGTACAACCAATAATAATTTCTGTATGAAAAAAAGAAAAAAGACAGCCCTCTGCCTTCCACTTATACCGACAAAGGAAAGAAATTAATCCTTACCGCGGCTGAAAGCAAACAGAAGGATATCGAACGAACAGCAACAAACCGCGTTGCTGGGGGAGGGAAAGCCCCGGAAACTTACTCCGAACAGGACGTAGCTCCGGGCGCTCGGGAGAGGCAAGAAAAAAAAATCGCAATTATCGCAAACTAACAAACACAGTCGCAGTCTCAACCTCGAGGAGGCAAAAAGAGGTCGGGCGGCGTACAAGTGCCATATTTATGGCGTGACGTGGTTCCGCCCATAGTGGTGGTTAATTTGATAAACAGTCTCCTAGCAGCTGCTCCTCTTGGCGTGGATGACCCATACCGTGGCGTGTTGACCG
This sequence comes from Synaphobranchus kaupii, assembly GCA_029718625.1. Lineage (NCBI taxonomy): Eukaryota > Metazoa > Chordata > Actinopteri > Anguilliformes > Synaphobranchidae > Synaphobranchus > Synaphobranchus kaupii. The sequence continues at coordinate 32,470,049 of CM056387.1, forward strand.
GTATGAAATAGAACCCCTAATTCCGCCCAAAACGCAAAACAAACCGATCACATGGTTCTACAGCAACCGAGGCCTCGTTTGTCATCGATCACATGCTTCTCTGAAAGTGATACAAGCTTCGGTGCGAGGCTTCTGTAGAAACTGCCCTACGTAAGTTACTCGACACACAGCTCGGATAGAAACTTAGGAAACTGATTGGGGATAAGGGTGGGCAGTTTACATTGGCTGGGCTCCTGGGTGGGTCAGTGGGATATGAGGTTCGCAGAGCTGTGCTTAATTTTATTTATTCGATTGGGGTAGGTGGGAGGGTCTGAATCCCTGCTATCGCTTGTCCACACTCCGTAACAGTAGGTGGCGGTATGCACCTGACAGTTGGTAATAAGCCGCCATAGAAACCCAAAGAAGAAGAAGAAGACACACAGCTCGGAGCTTCGGTATCATCCGTAACATCACTAACGTTACCCACAGGTAAGCTTACTATAAACAGAACCCCGGTAATAGACAATATTAGTACACGTGAGTAAAGCCTTAGTTTTTAATGGTAACATGAAGAGAAATTAAGTTTGATTGTAGCTAGAAATGAGTGTCGCCTCGCTTCCGTGGTTAAATTGGCGGGCGCTGATCTAGAGAAGTCGGATAGCTAAACTAAAGTCAGTTGAAGGGATTAACAGCTATACGTTTTAGAGATTAATCGTTGCTAGCATGCTAATGTTACAGCCTATGTTATTTTGTTGATTACGTCACATTGGGTCAAAAGAAAGGGGTTTTAAGGGATTACGTTTTCAAAATAAGAATTCACACAATAATCACTGTTGATGGTTTTTATTTTCATTTCGGTGGATACACTGGAAAAGAGAATTGGCTCTATGCACGCATAGGTTTGTCTCGGCCAGCACATTCATTTCATGTTTAAGCGGAATCACAACTTCCGAGAACAGTTGCGCAATATTACTAGGCACAAATTACTGTGCACAAATGCAGCAAAAAGCTAACTTGAGAAAGGCTTAAATTTTTTTATGTCCTCGCATCTATGCAATTATGAAAGTATGTTGCTACTAACCTTAGCTAGCTGGGCTAAGTTAGTGACTGGGGGCAGTTAACTAAGTTAGCTAGCGATGCTACCTACTGTCGTCTGCAAAGAAACAGACTTCCTGCTTAATGTAAGGTGAATTCTGTTAAATAAAACATGTAGCTAATGTAACTAACTAACATAACCTCTCTGAATCTTCGTGTCTGTAAAGTTAGCCTATTCTTGTTTCTCTCAAACAGTGTCTGGAAATGAGAACATTATCTCTTCGTGCTCACTACTAAGTTACCGAAGAAACATTAGAAGCCCCATTTGACAGGGGTTTTACATTGCGGTGGCTAGCGGAGCTAACGTTAGGTAGCCATTGTGTAAAAATGCCTATGTGTGTGGCTTTAGACCGTTAGCTCAGTGGTGTAATTTGGGTATGGTAGAGTATGGCTCTTGCGATACCCTAGCCTCCGGTTTCAAAGGCAATTCGGGCGCCGCTTCTCTGCTGTCCTGCTACTCTGCCTGGAGAGGGAGCGTCCCCGTCCCAGCAAAAGTCAGGCAAAACAGAGAGGGGGTTGTAGCTGAAACGGACCAGTGTACACGGACACTCCAAGTGGTCCACGGACCACACGGACCACTAGCAGTGGAGGCGCTAGAAAGCAGCGGACCACTCCGAGTGGTCCGCGACTCCGCGAGTGGTCCATGGATAGAACTACCGGTCCGTGGACCAGTAATACATTCTATATAGCGCTTTTCATTTTACAGAGAAAATCTCAAAGTGCTTTACAAAGGCAAATACTGCAAACAGAGAAACAGACTGCATCAAAGTGCGTAACATACAGCAATTATTAACACAGCAACACTGGCACGCAGATAGCTACAGGGCTACAGCAATAAATGCATAGACAAATAAAGTAAAGCGAAAATAAGGAAATATGTATCATTACATGTGAAATTGCCTAAATAAATAGGCTAATTTAACCTAGAGATTTATTCGTTTTACCGTCTGAAGTGAACAGTCGTTCGTCTCAAGTCATTTGCGGTCATAAGCAAAAATAAGGTAATATGTAGGCTAACGTTATCAATACATGTCACATAAATAAATATATGGATTGATCTGTTTTACCGTCTGAAGTGAACAGTCGTCCTTCTAAACGGACCAGTGTACACGGACCACTGGTCCGTATCACTAGGGGCGCTAGAGAGCAACGGACCAGTGTACACGGACCACTCCAAGTGGTCCGCGAGTGGTCCATGGATAGAACTATCGGTCCGTGGACCAGTAATACATTTTATATAGGGATTTTCATTTTACAGAGAAAATCTGAAAGTGCTTTACAACGGCAAGTAGCCTACAGCAAACAGAGAAACAGACAATCAAAGTGCTACAAAAATAAAATCATAATAATAGACTAATGATAATAATAATAAAATAATAAAGCCTACAGCTATTTTAACAGACAGCAACACTGGCACGCAGATAGAGAGGAATTTTCAACTCGGTACATTCAGTGTGCGAGTGGTCTGTGGAAAGACTTAGTGGTCCGTGTGTAGCTACAGATGTTTTCGTAGCTATCATCTTACTGTAGCCTAGCGGTCAACGCTCAGACAATTAATATTCTGTGTCACAGTTATTATTGGGCACTAGACTGAGAGCAGAACTAGTGGTCCGTGAGTGGTCCGCGGACACACTTATTGGTTAACCTAGATTTCCATTTTAAAAATCCATTGAGGCTATACTGCTATCCGTTGTTGTTGATTAGCCTACCAATTTGGCAGTATTTGCTTCAATTAGGAAATATGTAGACAATAAAAGATGGAACCTGTGTCATAATAAAACATTAGGCTATTTAGCCTTGTCATCCACCAGTGATCATTCACTAGAGTAGCGCGCATTGGGACTGTACATCATTCAGTAGTCTGTCCACAGACCACTTGTGGACCACTTGGTCTGCTCTCTAGTGCCCCATAGTAACTGCTATACAGAATATTGTAGCGCACAGTGCTGCATTCTGTTCATTCTCAGTGGGGTTCCCATGATGCCTTGCCGTACCGAGTGGATTTACGATTATTTTGTCAATGTTCTGTTTGTTGTAGGAATGCGGGGATATTTGCAATTTATGTTCATGTATTTTGTTGTGGTTAATAAAAGTTATACAAACCGAACACATACCGTTATGCAAAGTTGTAGAGAGAATAATACCCCCCCCCCCCCCGTTTTTCCGTATGTAATCCGAAACTGCATTGTTCCATTACTGTTGCTAATAAATGCCACTGTAGAACTGGTGAAATAAGTCTCCCGGTATCTGACACGTAACACAAGGTTCGCCACAATATTACATGTCTGAGAGTTAACCGCAAAGATAGATCATTTAAATGTCTGAATGTCTAAATGTCTGAACCACCGCATTGGATCATTAAAATAATCGGTTATTTATGGCCCTATTTGCAGCACACCAGTGCTCTTAGAGTAGCCGGCGATAGCATTGATTTCAGATGGACGAATGTTCACTTCAGACGGTAAACGGATCAATCCATAGGTTACATTAGCCTATTCATTAATTTCACATGTAATAATAGCCTTCATAGGCTATTTCCTTATTTTTGTTTTACTTTATTTGTTTATGTAGCCTATTTATTGCTGTAGGCTATTTATTAGTCATTTGCTATAGGAAGATGCTAGATACTAAAACGTCTGTACACACGGACCACTCGTGCACAGAATGTAGCGAGCTGAAAACCCTTCTCTAACTGCTGTCTGTTAATAATTGCTGTAGGCTTTTTTACTATTATTTTATTTTACTTAGAGCCAATTACAGTGACAGATTCTGTTGGTATATAAAACTGTTAAGTTAGATGTTAGTTCATAAAAGCATAATTCATAAAGATTTAAAAGTGGTAATAAGACAAGACAAGCCTATACTATTGTACATACTAGAGTAATGTTGAACACTTACCTATTACTTACCTGGTGTTTTCATGTAAACAAAGGTTGTTTATTGCTTACCTGTCTCTACCTAAAGGGGAGTAATCCTACAGCTAAACTGGTACTTAACTGTAAACCCTGTAAAAGAAAGAAATGCAATAGAGCACTTACCGTGGATAACAGGTGAAAAGAGAAAATAGGAATGTGTGTTTCTGGCATTTTTGTATGAGTTGTCAAGGGCATTGAAATGTTTATTATTATTTGTTATATTTGGTTATGGTGTAAAAGAATAAGTTAGTAAGCAGAAAGTAGCTAACGCCAGTACCGTAGAAGTCGTCAGTACGTGATGAGTGAGTTTAATGCATGCATGGGACAGAGAGCACTTCTGACTTAAGCTGTATCTGCATATTTCCCACAGATTTCACAAAAAAAAAAAAAAAAAGTGTTGCACCAGAGTGAGCTACGCGTCATTCTTGCGCCTGTAACATGTGCATAATCTTCTTCTTATCGTGTCCACACTGTGTCAATCCATTACCGTAATACTGTATGTTCTGGGTCTCCTGTCTGGCGCGGAGAAAAACGTCACTGCAGTCTAACAGCGAGACTGTGCAGAACCACCGTGTTGTACAGGTTCATTTTATAATCCGAGAGAGTCTTAAATGAGGATGGCATGTGGACGGGGACAAGGATGATATAAAATGTAGCACTAGCCTACTCTTGTTAATAAATATTTGCGGTAAAAATAGATTTGTATATGTTCAAACGGTGGTGCCCCCTTCTCTTCCATAGAAAGCATTTCAGTTTGAAGAAATCACGAGGCACTCTGGGCGTTTCCTCTGTCTTCGTTCACGCCCTAACAATCAAAAACGGGCAGTGGGCAAGTTCACACCCTATGTTCACACCCCTCTCCCATACCTGTCAACACCTGCTTAGCCAATAGGAAAATTGCTACGGACACAACATTTCCATATTGGATAATACCACCCTTGTAGTCATTTGGAGCTATACAGATTTCCCCCGCATTTGTTTTATTTAAATGTTTTAACAATAAGCATCGCAGAACACTGCAACATTCTGAACCGTTTTAGTACTTTCACTTTCACTCGAACTTGTGTGAACACCAGGAACACAGGTTATATGGAAACGATTCCAGTGTATGTGGGAATGGGCTACGCTTCACTGCCACTAGCCTGCAGAAAGCTTACACTATAAGAGTGAGTTCGAAAAACTGCGAGGGATTCTGTCAGTCAGGTAGAAATTTGTTTACTCTTTCAACCACAGTCCGCGAGGCTACGGAATCGCACTGTTAAATTGTAATGCATAAATATTCATGTCTAGCCTATGGCTCTCAATGTTCTCACTTGAAGCTCTCTTGCTACATTAGTTTGTAATGTCCCAAACTAAGAAGTAAAACTTAATCAACTGCCATAGGCCTAATGCAGAATGGGTATCAAAGTTGCCATGTTTTAACATGATCTTTTCATGTAGTGGTAGCCTATGGCTTGTTTCATCGTGTATTAACGTACAAATGATTATCACGTTATAATTTAGATGGTATAATGTGATCCTTGTTTAATGTGATTTATCGCGTACTAACGTGGAATTATCACATTTTTTAACAATTTATGCATTTTTTTGTTTAGTTCAATCATGTTACACTTATTAGCGATGCGACAGATAGTAGACAGACAAAACAAGAACAAAAAGAGGCTATACATAGTTTAATTAAATCGAATTTACAACAAAAAAGAAATTCAAACAAAAAACTGCAGATCTTGTTAGGGGGAAAATTACATTGCAGGAAGTAAAAAAAAAAAGAAAAAAAAAAGAAGTACATTAAGTTATATCTACAACGGTTCCAATTTAAGAAAGGGGAGGGAGTAATTATATTCCCTCACTCCCTCGTTTATCCTCTCCTCCACCAAGAGTATAAAATGCAAGCTTCCAGCAAGAAGGGAATCCCACAATGCAATGCTCCTCACAGAAAAAGTGTTTCAACTCTATGGGGTTGCACTTCATATATTTGTTTGTTCAGTTCTGTTCTCGTCAATCCTCCCTTGCAGAGCACCTGTTAAATTTGCTTGCTGCACGTTGCGGATTTCGTCACGAGGTGGCTCACTGGAGGGATGAGAGTAAGGGAAGGGATTGTGTTAAATTGGATCTGAATGCAGCCCCGGTCCCTGGAGATCTCTCCCCCAAACTGAAATAATTGGGAGAGGGCTGATATTGTTGCTTATCATCTTCTCGTATAGGGAGGAAACCAAACCAGTTGTGCCAGTTGTAGGAATGCATGAATCAACAATAGGATGTGTACTTAAAGCTGCAGCAACTAACTTTCTCAACAGTTGCAATTTTGAACATTTTGAAAATGTTTTCCTGAATCACCGGCAGTATGTTTAGATAAATATTCAAAAACAAAAAACTATGTTTAAGTTGATGATTTAAGCAGCCAAAAGCTGAAATTCATATTTTCTAAGCTTAAATCTGGCCTCTGCATTCACTGATAAGGCCCTCAGCACAGGCGTTGGCTTACTATGTCCTGAAAGTTGTTCTGATGGCAGCTCAGGTCTGCTCTGGGGGCACATTCACTTTTTGTGCTGGTTAAGGTTAGGTATTGGGATAGGGCTAGGTTAAATTCAGGGTGAGGTTTAGGGTTAGACTTAGGTTTTGGTCAATCTGCCCTCAGAACAACTTTACGATTATGAGGACAAAGCAGTTATTACTACAGTGTGTACTGTTTAAAAAAAAATAAAATAAATTAAATTTAAAAAAAAGACATTGTTGAATACTTCAGAAAAAAGGTAGGTATTTGTGGGCCATTGGGCCTATTTTATTTGTTCCATTTGTTATTCAACGATAAAAAATTTACTTACTACTTTGTTTTCTAAAGTATGTAGGCAGTAATTATTATGGTTGATGTGCTGCGCAGTGGCATAGTGATATACCGATAAGTATCATACAGTTCAACAAAGTGTGTTAATAGCTGTACAGTAAAATAGTTTGCAGATTAGTTGACATAAATCCTGTTGGGACATACCATACATATAACTAAATGTAACCTATCCCTATCCCAATACCTAACCTTAACCAGCACAGAAAATGAATGTGCCCCCAGAGCAGACCTGAGCTGCCATCAGAACAACTTTCAGGACATAGTAAGCCAATGCCTGTGCTGAGGGCCTTATCAGTGAATGCAGAGGCCGGATGTAAACTTACAGTCAAGCCGGAAAGTCTGCACACCCCTTTCACCTTCTCCACGTTTTATTACGTTACAGACATATTCTACAATAGATTGAGTTCATTTTTTGTCTCAAAATTCTACACAAAATAGGCCATAATGACAAAGTGAAAACAGGTTTTTAGACATTTATGCTAATTTATTAAAAATCAAAATGTAAAATATCATATGTATACAAGTGTGCACACCTTTTGATATGACACCCAAAAGTGAGCTGAGGTGCATTTTCTTTCCACTGATAGTCCACCTGTGATAAATTCAATTGATTGGACATGATTGGGGATTGCCAACACCTGCGAGGTGAGCAGGAACCCGAGGGTCACTCTGACAGAGCTCCAGCGTATCCTTGTGGAGATGGGAGAACCTTTCAGAAGATCAACCATCCAGGCAGCACTCAACCAATCAGGCCTTTATGGTAGAGTGGCAAGACGGAAGCCCCTCCTTAGTAAAAGGCACATCACAGCCCGCTTGGAGTTTGCCAAAAGGCACCCAGAGGACTCTCAAACCATGAGAATCAAGATTCTCTGGTCTGATGAAACCAAAATTTAACTTTTTGGCCTGAATACCAAGCGTCACGTCTGGAGGAAACCAGGCACCGCTCATCACCTGGCTAATACCATCCCTACAGTGAAGCATGGCGGTGGCAGCATCATGATGTGGGGATGTTTTTCAGCAGCGGGAACGGGGCGACTAGTCCTGATAGAGGGAAAGATGAATGCAGCTAAGTACACCGAGATCCTTGAAGAAAACCTGCTCCAGAGCGCTCTGGACCTCAGACTGGGGCGAAGGTTTACCTTCCAACATGACAACGACCCGAAGCACACAGCCAAGAGAACAAAGGAGTGGCTTCGGAGAAAGTCTGTGCATGTCCTTGAGTGGCCCAGCCAGAGCCCAGACCTGAATCCAATTGAACATCTATGGAAAGAGCTGAAAATGGCTGTGTACCGACGCTCCCCATCCAACCTGACGGAGCTTGCAAGGATATGCCAAGAGGAATGGGTAAAAATGTCCAGAAACAAGTGTGCCAAGCTCGTAGCTTCTTTCCCAAGACGCCTTGAAGCTGTAATCGCTGCCAAAGGTGCAGCAACCAAGTATTAGGCTAAGGGTGTGTACAGATATGTAACCCCTAAATAACCTATTTTTGTCAGTAAAATAAAATTGCATATTTTCTAAAAACCTGTTTTCACTTCGTCATTATTGGCTATTGTGTGTAGATGTTTGAGGCAAAAAATGAACTCAATCTATTGTAGTATAAGTCTGTAACGTAATAAAATGTGGAGAAGGTGAAAGGGGTGTGCAGACTTTCCGGCTTGACTATGTGACCCGACAACATCAAAAGACTCTTGATATCTTATTTTCAGGTACTCTTACAAGCGATACTATAACCTCTCTGCATTTGAATGGATCACTATTGGGCGGTGGGACTAGATTAAGGTTTTTAATGCAGTGCTGTCTGAGGAATCGAAGGTCACGGGCATTCAATATTGGTTTTCGGCCTTGCCATTTACGCACAGAGATTTCTCCAGATTCTCTGAATCTTTTAATAATATTATGGACTGTAGATGGTGAAATCCATAAATTCCGTGCAATCGTGCGTTGAGAAACATTGTTCTTAAACTGTTGGACTATTCGCTCACAGTTTTTCGCGAAGTGCCGAACCTCAACCCATCCTTGCTCCTAAACACCCGAGCCTTCGTGGATGCTCCTTTTATACCCAGTCATGATAGCATCACCTGTTACCTATTCACCGGTTTACCTGTGGAATGTTCCAAACAGGTGTTTTTGGAACATTCCACAACCTTCCCAGTCTTATGTTTTTGGAACGTGTTGCAGGCATCAAATTCGGAATTAGAGTATATTTACAAAAATCAATAAAGTTGATAAGGTAAAACATTAAATATTTTTCTTTGTACTGTTTTCAATGAAATAGAGTGCCCTCCACAATTATTGGCACCCCTGGTAAAGATGTGTAAAAGGTTATAAAAAATTCACCATTTGCTGAATTAGCTTAATCTCACACTGAAAAAATTAGAAAAATCCCACATCAAGAAATAATTATTTTTAACAAAACCACGTGCCACAATTATTGGCACCCTGCATTTAATACTTTGTACAACCTCCCTTTGCCAATAAAACAGCACTGAGTCTTCTCCCGTAACATCTAATAAGGTTGGTGAATACAGAGCAAGGAATCTGTGACCATTCCTCTTTACAGAATCTCTCCAGATCATCTAGAGTCCTAGGACCTCTCTTGTGCACTCTCCTCTTCAGCTCAGCCCACAGGTTTTCAATGGGGTTTAGGTCAGGGGACTGAGATAGCCATGGCAGAAGCTTGATTTTGTGTTCAGTTAACCATTTTCGTGTTGATTTGGACGTATGTTTTGGATCATTGTCCTGCTGGAAGATCCAACGACGACCCAGTTTTAGTTTCCTGGCAGAGGCAGCCAGATTCAGATTTAAAATTTCCTGGTATTTCATGGTGTTCATGATGCCATGTACCCTAACAAGGTTCCCAGGGCCTTTGGAGGAAAAACAGCCCCACAACATCACGGAACCTCCACCATCACGGAACCTCCACCATACTTAACAGTGGGGATCAGGTTATTTTCGGTATAGCCATCCTCCTTTTTATGCCAAACCCACCTTGAGTGTTGGTTGCCGAAAAGCTCAATTTTCGTTTCATCTGCCCATAGAACACGGTTCCAGTAGTGTTTAAAAATTCCAGGCGCTTACATTTGTGGTGAAATGACAGGGAAGGCTTTTTTCTGGCATGCCTTCCAAATAATTTGTTGCCATGGAGGTGACGTCTATGGAGGTGACGGTAGTTTTGGATAGTTGATGACCCCAAGATGCTACTTTCCTATGTAATTCTCCAACAGTGATCCTTGGGGATTTTTTTGCCTCTCTTACCATCCTCCTCACTGTGCGTGCGGGGCAAAATAAACTTGGGTCCTCTTCCAGGCAAGTTTGTAACAGTTCCAGTTGGTTTGAACTTTTGAAGTATTGCCCTAATGGTAGATATGGGCATTTTCAGGTGAGTAGCTATTTTTTATAGCCATTCCCTGACTTATGAAGCTCAACATACTTTTCCCTCATTTGATTTGTGTGTTCTCTTATTTTTCCCATGTTGATGTATGATTAAGGGAATATGGCCTCTGTGTCACCTCATATTTATAGCTACCCCAGTGAAACAGGAAGTCATGGATTACTGCTTGAAAGTTCCTAAACACTCTTATAAACTTTAAAAAGTAAAATATAAATGGAATTTCTAGGGGTGCCAATAATTGTGGCACAAATGGTTTTGTTAAAAATAATTATTTCTTGATGAGGGATTTTTTTCAGAATAAATTTACTTAAATTAAAGGTTGGATTTTTCTCATTTTTCAGTGTGAGATTAAGCTAATTCACCAAAAGGTGCATTTTGTATAACCCTTTTTACTCCTCTTTACCAGGGGTGCCAATAATTGTGGAGGGCACTGTATATACAGTGAGCACCATAATTCATTGAACAGTGACACATTTTGTTATTTTGGTTCTGTACTGTAGCACTTTGAGTTTGAAAGGATACAATGACGTTGAAGTGCAGACTGTCAGCTTTAATTTGAGGGTATTTTCGTCCATATCAGATGAACCGATTTAGAAATTATATAACCTTTTGTACGTAGTCTCCCCCATTTCGGGCATCAAAAAATATTGGAGAGTTTAACATAATGTAGAATCAATAAAGTAATATTTTTTAATATTTGGTCGCATATCCTTTGCATACCATGACTTCCTGATGTATGTGACCCAACAATATCAAGACTCTTGATATCTTATTTTCTGGTGCTCCTACAAGTTATACTAACGCACTCATCGCATTTGAATGGATCGCTGTGGGAATTCGGGGGTGGGACTAGATTTAGCTGTAAATTACACTGGAACAGTATGGAACACATGGTTGGCTAAATGGCTCTGTCATCAAGGGTCTGACGTATCAAACAAGCCTTAAACCATCACTCCGCTGCCAGATATGCAGTAGGACTAGATATGGATGGATAATTTGAAGGGTTTCTTCTCCTGGCTTATTTTTCCATAGAGTTCAATAGGAAAATTTGTCAGGAGAAACACTGGAAAAACTGAAATTTTAAGCACAATATTTACGTTGATTTCCCCGAAATACGGTTGTGCTGCCTGACACTGGCAAGCTAGTTCGGTCTAATTTAAGGTAGCTATGGAAGTCGAATAGCTGTTAAAATAAAAGGGCTTGCCATGAGCTATCGTTAGCTTGCTAGCTAAATGTTAAAACGACTTGCCATGAGCTATCGGTAGCTTGGCAGTGTTGCCAAATCAGATTCGGGAGACAAGTTAATCAACCTCCCCGTCAAAAACACACACAAACAAACGGGGGAGTTGGGCGATTGTGGACAGGAGGGGGTGGGACGGCTAAATTAATATCTAAATTGATAAGCTAGCTTTGTCTTTGAATAATAGTAGTGCCCAGATTTTTTTTTAAAACAACGAAGAAAAAAAATTACGCAACCTGCGACATCAGAAAGGACAAGCCTAAATTGCGTATGTATATAAGCAGTCTTGGCAACTGGATTTTGCTTTGCTCCAGGACAGCAAATAGGCTACAAATCATTCCCTGGCGGGAGAACGGCAGGCTCGAAAAACTGTTCAGTGGTGCTGAGTGACGTTGGCGGAATGCAACCGATTGCTGTAGTAATGTAGGGTATGAAGGTAATGTAATAGTTTAATATAATAACATGATCATTTCATGATCTCCTATTATTATAGCCTTAATTTTTACTTTGTTCAGTAGCAGCAATGCACTTCTGTAGGCTATGTACTTTAGGAGCTGTGGTTGTTGAATTTGGTGACAATGAACTGAATTCAAATTTTGTTAACAAATGGAAGACTTTATGCAGTTCTGCCTGGGAGTATCCACATCTGTTATGAGGCATATAGCACCCCCATTGTCACGAGACTACAACTATGTGGTTAAAATGACCATGATGCATTTATATAATGTTTAAAAATGTTATGATAGTATATATTTTATTACATGAAATGTTGGCTTTTAAAGTTTTACAAAATGGCTGTCCAACTTGCTTGTGTCCACTTGGCAGGGAGAGACGGTGCAAAGACATTGAACATAAAGGGAGAGTTCAGTTTCAGTTTGAAGTGTATTTTCTTCATTTAAACCACAAACCCTGATGCCTCTAATGCCCATTGTAAAGCTGACAAGTTGTCAGAGGCTTCTTAATATGTAAAAAATATTAAATTGGAAGAAAAAAAAAACTCTTAGTCAATTGAAAACATGCAAAAATACACTGCCTGGCCAAAAAAAAAGTTGCAGTTGCACCCGTCATGCATAGTGCCCACTGTACAAGCCTGGAGGCAGTGTTATGATCTGGGGTTGCTTCAGATGGTCAGGTCTAGGCTCAGCAACGTTATGCAGCAATAAAATTAAGTCAGCTGTGTACCTGACTGTACTGAATGACCAGGTTATCCCATCAATGGGCATATTCCAGGATGAAAATGCCAAGATTCATTGGGCTCAAATTGTGAGAGTGGTTCAGGAAGCATGAGGAATCATTTTCACACATGAATTGGCCACCAGAGTCCTGACCTTAAACCCATTGAAAGTCTTTGGGATGTGCTGGAGAAGACTTTACGGAGTGGTTCGACTCCCATCGTCAATACAAGATCTCGGCCAAAGATTTATGCAACTCTGGACGGAAATAAATGTTGTGACGTTGCATAAGGTTGTCAAAACAATGCCACGACGAATGCGTGCCATAATCAAAGCTAAAGGCGGTCCAACGAAATAGTAGAGTGCTACTTTTTTTTGGGGCCAGGCAGTGTACTGGAATAATGACCCAAGAAAGGGAAGTATCCCTGTAAGATAAGCCTGATGTTATAACGTGGCACACTTTTTGCGTATGAAAATATTTCAGCAAAAAACAACAGAAGATGGGTAAACATAAAAACTGGTGATGATTATAGATAATAAATATGAATAATTCTATTTAACAGAGCAAACAGGACAGAGGGAGAGCAGCTGGTAAGAGCAACATGGCAGCTGGTGTTGTGACCTTTCCTCATGGTGAGTTTGTTCTTTCTGTTGAGAAAATTACTTTAAAATGTTTTTTTCAACCCATGCATTTTTATCAGTACTTAAATAAAAAATAATTGGGAAGGCTCTACTTACCAAAACAGAGACCCAGAAAAGGATGATATTCATCAATCAAACAGCTGGTTTATCAGAACAAACGGGACTATTACAAACTCTGAAAAACAGCCCCAAACCAAAGAGTGTCCGGATACTTTTGGCTTTTCGGATACTATAGTGTATGACCACAGCCCACCTTTCTTATGTCTTCTGTGATAAATGTAATTTCATTATTAATACTCACCACTCCAAACTTACAGAGAGCAGCTCATCTCAGAGCTGAATGTCTGTTAACACTCCTGATGAGGAGTAAATTGTTCTCTTTCTCTCTGACAGGGGAGGAACACCGTCTCTCAGAGCTGAGGATTGTGCTGCTGGGGGGGAGACTGAGTGGGAAGAGTTCAGCAGGAAACACCATCCTGGACAGAGAGGAGTTTGAGTCTCGAAGAAGAACTGCACAGTGTGTGAAGAGACAGGGTGAAGTAGCTGGGAGACAGGTCACTGTGGTCGACACACCAGGCTGGTGGAATAATTATTCTGTGAATGACACTGCAAAGCTGGATAAACAGGAGATTGTGCACAGTGTGTCTCTGTGTCCCCCGGGACCCTGCGCTCTCTTCCTTGTCATTAATGTTAGCTTAGCATTCAGAGATACAGAGAGGAGATCAGCGGTGGAACACCTGGAGCTTCTCAGTGAGAGAGTCTGGAGACACACTATAGTGCTGTTCACCTGGGGAGACTGGCTGGGAGACACAACCATTGAGCAGCACATTGAGACTGAAGGGAGAGCCCTCCAAGAGCTCATAGAGAAATGTGGGAACAGGTATCATGTTCTCAACAATGATAACAGGGCTGATGGGACTCAGGTCACAGAGCTGCTGGAGAAGATAGAGGAGATGATGGCAGGCCATGGAGGCTCTCACTATGAAATAGATAGAATGCTCTTACAGGAGGTGGAAGAGAAGAGGAGGGCAGTGGAAGAACGAGTGAAACAGAGGATGATGAACGTTCAGAAAAAGAGAAAGACTCTCAGAGCACTTTTTGAAGGTTAGTTTTTTTCTGATTGATTGAAATCACTTTTAGATTCATAACAATGGAATATTAAGATCAGTCATAACTGTTCAATCACTTTTCATTGAGGTGTGTTTTATCAATGAAAAGTGTTACTCCAGAGAGTTGTGTATCGGTCCTTATTTTCTCCTGCCTTTATATTCTGAGGTATACTGAGGTGAGTGGTTGCTTCACTGGCCAATAAGTATTCTTAATTATTTAAATTTTCACTGCATTTTTTTGTTGTTGTTTATCTCCGTCCTAGTTGGTAATGCCCAGTTGCATTCATAATCCAGTTTTATCACTGCAGCCCCCTTTGTCGATGAAGCAGTTCTCATGAATTCACATTCTCTTTGAAGTGCATCCTGCCAGCCGCCAGCTTCTTTCCCCTCCACAGTAGTTGAGTAGGAGGAGCTCAATTCATGAGTGTGTTTAGGCTGCAGGCACTCAGTTGACCAGAGACGGTTGCTAGTGCTTGATGAGACACAGAAAATCCTGCTGACTGAACTCTCCCTGCTGCTGCCAATTACATGCTGCCCTGTGGAGCTGCCAGCCACAGCCTGCGCTGCAAAGTCAGGGTTTGATAGCAGAATGTGGGGTGCATCCACACACTGGAACAGTGTCTTAGCAGGATGAGCCACCCAGCAGCCCCATAACACGCATGCCATTAAATAAATGAGAATGTTCCTCTTGACTTTAAGAATGTGACCTATTGATATTTTCATAACACAGGGTGTCCGCGGGTCATTAAAAAGTCTTAAATAGTCTTAAATTCATATTTATTAAAAAAAGGCCTTAAAATGTATTAAATTGTATTAAATTCGTTTTTGAAAGGTCTTAAATATTTTTTGAGGCGATGTGTTCCCAATCTCACTATACGGAGTTTTGCCAAATGATAAACTGAAAGAAAACCAAATACGATAGAAATTACGCAAGGATCCTTTTTAGGTGAAGTCACGTGATCGCAGAGTTCGCGGGTGCTTCTACGTTACCAAGCAACCTAAACTGTTCCACAGTAATAGGCTACTGTCAGTAGGAGCGATTCTGACAAGATGACTTTCTGCTAAATTTCTGCTTCGGATTCAGTCAAGGGAGGTAACAATCTAAGTTCTATGTAATAGCCAAGCTAGCAAACTAACGGATTCATGGGTAAATGCAAGTTTAACGATAAATGGCTTGAGAAAAGCGAATACTCAACATGGTTAAAACCCGTGCCCGGTAATGTCTCCGAAGCCCGATGCAGTATATGTCGCAAATGTTTCAAGCTTGGTACAATGGGATTCAGGGCGGTAGAATCCCATATGCAAAGCGAGAAGCAGAAACAATATTCAAGAGCACGCCAGCAGACTCCAATTGCTCCGTTCTGCACAATTATACGATCCCAGATTTATGCGTTTTAAACCAATTTCGGTACTTTCCTGTTCTTTAACCTGCTCTTAGTCTTTTAATGTTTATTTGTTACAGGGATCACTCATTGGCAGCTGAAGGTAGTGGCGATTCTTTTTTTATTGTATAGCTGATTATCTCGCGAAATTCGTCTGTGTGCAAAGCTATTTTTCATTGACCGCGCAGTTTATTTTAGCTGTTTTGGCGCCATGAACGGGTTTTCTTTGCAGCGCTTATTTGCAGCTACAGCCCACACTCGTGTTGCCGCAAATTCGAACATCTCTTCTTGTATTTGCCCTGTCAAGTCAGGATTGACCTGACCACAGTGTGTACGTGTACAGTCCTTACACACCAATAACCAATTTCCTGGGATGAAGGAGAATTATTCTTCATTGTCCAAAGAAGGGCATAATTTCTTCCGTGCCATTTGATGTTTGAGGGCAATAATGTAGCCTAGGCCTAGCGATTGATTCATTATACGGGAGCACTTCCTTTAACAGTGTGACCTTTAGGACAGAGAGTGGGTTTATAAAATGCTTGCTTTGTTGTCTAATGGTTTAATATCTATTTTCAGCTTCATATTACAATCATAAATCCAACCCCCGCCCAGTCACCATAGCTAGCTACATAGCTAGAGGTAACGTTACTTACAGGTCCAACAGAAAACACACAAACTCCACATCGCTCTTCATCCCCTTGCTGAACTTCAGCTGTTGCCATCGAGGAAAAGCCATTCCGAGTCTGGTTTTTGAACGAGCCCTGTCGGCTTGTCATTTCACTTCACTGAGCTTCTTCATCTCCGCCATTGCAGTAGCTATCTAGCTACAAACCCTCCGCTGAAACCTGATCCCACCCCACAGGCTCTGTAGCCACACCCACCCCTATTTCACTGTAATAAACATTTGGACAAATGTCCTTAAACTCAATTAGTGTCGTTTTGCCTCAATGTTGATTTAGAACTGCATTCATCAAAAGTTTGACCTCGATGTAAATTAATTGTAAATCTAATCTAGATTTACATCACATTTATGTTCCCATTTACGATCAAATGTGTACTTGAATGAGGCCCAATTGGGTGCTGAGGCCCAATGGGTGCTGTGGCCCAATGGGTGCTGTTTTCAGGCTCTTACTCCAGTGTGCTGTGCACTAAGACAGGTGGTGTGGTGAAAATATGGCATGGAATTGAATGCAGTACACATGCAGTAGACACAGAGCATTCCATTCCATTACACATTTTTGCCACACCGCCTGTCTTAGCGCACTGGAGTAAGAGCCTGAAAATATCGCACATTGTCTACTCCAGTTAGGCGTACTGCTCCCTTTCAAGAGCATCCGGTGGTTTGTGGAATACCAGAACCACTTCTGCTAACTTAATTCTTGACAATATTACATACTCAGTTGCGAAGAGTGTATCTTTCACTTTTCATGCTTATTTTTGTTGCAAGTTTGGTCTTAAATTTCATTCTAGGTGGCATTAAAAATGTCTTAAAAAGTCTTAAAATTAACTTCTTGATACCTGCAGACACCCTGTAACAATTAATAGACAATTTGTGTTCTGACATTTCGCACTATAAAAATACTTTGAAGTGAATAAGACAATATGCTCATATGAGCAAAAGTCTCGCACAGAATTTTACACCTACAGATATAACCCACAGCCCACCAGTCTTATGTCCTCTGTGATAAATGTAATTTCATTATTAATACTCGCCACTCCAAACTTACAGAGAGCAGCTCATCTCAGAGCAGAATGTCTGTTAACACTCCTAATGTGGAATAAATTGTTCTCTTTCTCTCTGACAGGGGAGGAACACCGTCTCTCAGAGCTGAGGATTGTGCTGCTGGGGGGGAGACTGAGTGGGAAGAGTTCAGCAGGAAACACCATCCTGGGCAGAGAGGAGTTTGAGTCTGGAATAAGAACTGCACAGTGTGTGAAGAGACAGGGTGAAGTAGCTGGGAGACAGGTCATTGTGGTCGACACACCAGGCTGGTGGTGCGCTTCTGTGAATGACACTGCAGAGCTGGATAAACAGGAGATTGTGCGCAGTGTGTCTCTGTGTCCCCCGGGACCCTGTGCTCTCTTCCTGGTCATTAATGTGAGCTCAGTGTTCAGAAATACAGAGAGGAGATCAGCGGTGGAACATCTAAATCTTCTCAGTGAGAGAGTCTGGAGACACACTATAGTGCTGTTCACCAGGGGAGACTGGCTGGGAGACACAACCGTTGAGCAGCACATTGAGACTGAAGGGAGGGCCCTCCAAAAGCTCATAGAGAAATGTGGGAACAGGTATCATGTTCTCAACAATAAGAACAGGGCTGATGGGACTCAGGTCACAGAGCTGCTGGAGAAGATAGAGGAGATGATGGCAGGGCATGGAGGCTCTCACTATGAAATAGATAGAATGCTCTTACAGGAGGTGGAAGAGAAGAGGAGGGCAGTGGGAGAACGAGTGAAACAGAAGATTGGGATGAAGGTTCAGAAACAGAGGATGACCCTCTGAGCGTGTATGTATATGAAAACCAGAGTAAAAAGCTACTTTAGAAATGAAGGATTTAGTAACCATCTGGGAAAATGTATGAACAACCGTTTTCTAACATGGATCAATTTAACATATTTTTGAGAAGGTGAGAGTGAGAAAGATATCTATGCACCAGAGAAGCCACTGGTTCAGATAATGATCTTAAATCGCATTATGGTCTTAAATCAGTATGTGAATCAAAAAGATCTCAAAAAATATTTAATACAGCAGTTGCTGCATCACATAATATAATGCAGATTAATTTGAGTGTAACAGCTTGTTGGTGGCGTTGTGTTACAGTGAGCGGATGGACTCCAGCCCCCTCTGAAGCAGGCAGCTCTTTGGAGGGTTATGCTCCTAAACCTTTCAGTAAGAGGAAGACTTTCAGAGCGCTTTTTGACTGTTAGTTTTTTATGATTGATTGAAATTACTTTTAGATGAATAACAATGGAATATTAAGATTAGTCATAACTTTGTTCAATCACTTTTCATTGAGGTGCGCTTTACCAGTGAAAAGTGTTGCTCCAGAGAGACGTATATACAGTATCAGCCCTTTTTCTCTCCTGCCTTTCTATTCTGGGGTGTTCCCTTCTCTATAGAGGAGAGATACGGACCGGGCTTACTCTTGATAGAGAGGAAGTTGAAGGGTCTGGTTGACTCAGAGACAGAGGGATCCGCCCTGCCATTCAGGAGGAGGAGAAACCGCTTAGAATTTTTATCTCCTTCCTGTGAGGAATTCATCTTCCTATAGATTGAATTTCTCAGAACGTTCAGTTTAGCTTCAAGTCCATTAACAACCACCTCTATACACATAATACAATGAGTTCACACTGACCAATTTATAATGTACTTTCCAAGGAAATATCCTATTCTGTGCTATTAACATTTTTACGCATTTTTGAACAGTTCATATTGCAGTGCACATGGTTAATACTTAGCTTTTATATGCAGTATATTTTGCAATCATCTCCCATGTATATGAAAACCAGAGTAAATCGCTACTTTAGAAATGAAGGATTTAGTAACCATCTGGGAAAATGTATGAACAACCGTTTTCTAACATGGATCAATTTAACATATTTTTGAGAAGGTGAGAGTGAGAAAGATATCTATGCACCAGAGAAGCCACTGGTTCAGATAATGATCTTAAATCGCATTATGGTCTTAAATCAGTATGTGAATCGATAAGATCTCAAAAAATATTTAAAGGGTAAGTTCGCTATTTTGGACCTTGGACCCTATTTGCGGTCCGTCTTCCATGAACCTGACCCATGAAGTAAATTTTTTCGCTGATCGGTCCAGTATTGAGTTCGGTACAGATTTCCTGTAGGCTCTCACTGGGCTACAATGGAAGTGAACGGGGCAATCAGAAATGTTCGATAAATGTGCTTTCATGTACAATAAATGAGACGGGAAGCTCAGGGTGTATTGTTACCGGTCTCAGTATGCTCTCCTGTGAAATGTATCTCAATCCGAACATTTTTACGTGCTTGGCATGGCTTGGAAGTAAACATTTCTCTGTTGCTTGTTTTCGCTGCTCCCGCGGAGTAGCTAGGCTACTATGTGTCGGGGGTAGGGGAGCAGGAAGGTGTGCCGGCCGTTTACGAAACTATCTAGCTGAGCAGTCTGCGTTTGTTTACCTGCAGCAACGTAGGCTACAATTTCCACAAAAAAACTTGGATGATGGATTACTATAATGATTACGAAGACGAATTCGATTTTGACTTTGACGTTACTGGCTACAGATTTGAGCCAGAATACACGGACACGGAACTACAAGAGATGGATGATAAGAGAGCAAGAGAAGAGAGAGAGGCTGAAGTTGTGCAGGTAATGTTATCCGAAGTCGCTGCCGAGGCTAGACCAAGAATTTCGGGGGACTTTTGGTGTTCTTGCAAGAGGTGCAAGCAGATGCCCAGAGAGGAGGAAAGTTTGTGTTGTAGGGAGTGGGATCTGTTGCTACCGAATGCCATTGAAAACCTGGATGTATCCGTGGATTACACTGGATCATCTCCACTGATTACCATTACACTATGACTGCCAACAGATTATGTGATAGATGAGAACTTTGGACAGGACACCATGCGTCAAGCATTTGTAAATAAAACATTATAGAATTGTAAAAAGTTATAGTTGATGAACGTTTCCGACAGTTTTGGTACAAGAAAACAACTTATGTCAAGCTCGGATTTTGTTAGTTGGTATTGAGTGCTGGCTCAGAGGACGCGCTCAAAAAAAATAAAAATGTTAGTAACGTTATAGCTAAATATCACTTACCTCCGCTCCGGTGCTTGATAGTGCTGCAGGTCCGACACGAGGAACAGCTGTGTTCTTTAGAAACCAGTGTTTTGCTTCTGATTTGCGGTTACAGAAATCAGTACCGTCGAAATGCGCTCCACAAACTCGTGAGTCTGCCAAACGAAGTTGATTGACTGGAGTGTTTATGTCGATCCGTAAGACAACCAGCCAAAGTCTCAATCTTTCTGGGTCAGAGAACGGAAGCCTGTGAAAACTGGTATTTGAGCGTCCAGACATTTTATTCCCACATCCGGGGACTGCACATTCGCGCACCATTGCTGTGATGAATTATTACAAATGATGATTACAAAAACTGCGTTACAAATATTTCTGCTGTAGGCTACTAGCTAGTAAACTCCAACGGGAGGTCAGGATTTGTGATCAACTGCTTTTCCCCCCTCTCTACAACGTAGCTAGACTGCGGAAGTTTACAGTGCGAGGTAGTGCGGTCGGAGAAATAGTTCTGTTTCAAATGGAACTGTTGCTTCAACGTTCGGTTTGCGTTTGCGATAGCCTACATTTCACAGGAGAGCATACTGAGACCGTAAGAATACACACTGAGCTATAAAAGCACATTTATCGTTGTTTTTCCATAACATTTCTGATTGCCCCGTTCACTTCCATTGTAGCCCAGTGAGAGCCTACAGGAAATCTGTACCGAACTCAATACTGGACCGATCAGCGAAAAAATGGACTTCATGGGTCAGGTTCATGGAAGACGGACCGCAAATAGGATCCAAGGTCCAAAATAGCGAACTTACCCTTTAATACAGCAGTTGCTGCATCACATAATATAATGCAGATGAATTTGAGTGTAACAGCTTGTTGGTGGCGTTGTGTTACAGTGAGCGGAGGGACTCCAGCCCCCTCTGAAGCAGGCAGCTCTGTGTGGGATTATAAATCTGCTCATGAACCTTCCAGTAAGGTGTTACAGTCACTGAAATGGATCAAGCCAGAGAGTTCAGCATCGTATGGATATGGAACAAGGAGTTCTGTAGTGAGTGATGTAGACAGATGTGTGACAGGGTGACACTCCACACTAAACACTGCTCTACACTGCCACCATGTGGTCGATTGTATAACTACTTCATCTGTTATTTTCCAAAGTGTAAATTAACATATTATAAATCAGCCATCATACATTTGTTTGTGCTAGAAGGAGGAATTGAGCAGAACACTGGAGGCGCTGAGAGAGACGATGCCGAAGGTTGTGGTTGACTCAGAGACAGAGGGATCCACACTGCCATCCAGGAAGAGGAGACACAGCTTTGAATTAGTTCGTCCTTCCTGTGAGTTTAATTCATCATATTCTTATAGTCTGAATTTCTCAGCACATTCAGTTTAGCTTCACGTCCAGTAACAACCACCCCTATACACACAATACACTGAGTTAATACTGACCAACGTATCATGTACTTTACATGTAACTATCCTGATCTGTGCTATAAACCTTTTATACCTTTTTAAACCAAATACTTAGCTTTTATATGCAGTATATTTTGCATACATCTCCCACGTACATGAACACCAGACTGAAGTACTACTTTGAAACAAAGGATTTAATACCCATCTGGAAAATGTATGAACATCAAACTTACACGCTGCTATTTGTTTGCTTGCAACTTCTGTGTTAAAATACATTTCTATCACCCTCCACCATCCAGCTCCCACCTGTTGTTTGGATCTGTTTTGGTACGGGGGGTTTCTGGTCATTCCTGTTTAGTGGGGAGAGATGCCCGTGCTCCAGAGTAGTACCTAAAGCAGATCCATTTGGCACCAAACCAAAATAATTATTGCAGCACATTCATTCATTAAAACATGTTATTTGAATACATGTGTTGTCCTGACAGAAATTGCATTATGGTCTTAAATCAGTATGTGAATCAAAAAGAATATTTGATGGAGCATTTGCTGCATCACATAATATATTGCAGATTAATTTGAGTGTAACAGATAAATTGTTGTTGGTGTTGTTACAGTTAGTGGAGGGACTCCAGCCCCCTCTGAAGCAGGCAGCTCTTTGGAGGGTTATGCTCCTACACTTTTCAGTAAGAGGAAGACTTTCAGAGCACTTTTTGACTGTTAGTTTTTTATGATTGATTGAAATTACTTTTAGATGAATAACAATGGAATATTAAGATTAGTCATAACTTTGTTCAATCACTTTTCATTGAGGTGCGCTTTACCAGTGAAAAGTGTTGCTCCAGAGAGACGTATATACAGTATCAGCCCTTATTCTCTCCTGCCTTTCTATTCTGGGGTGTTCCCTTCTCTATAGAGGAGAGATACGGACCGGGCTTACTCTTGATAGAGAGGAAGTTGAAGGGTCTGGTTGACTCAGAGACAGAGGGATCCGCCCTGCCATTCAGGAGGAGGAGAAACCGCTTAGAATTTTTATCTCCTTCCTGTGAGGAATTCATCTTCCTATAGATTGAATTTCTCAGAACGTTCAGTTTAGCTTCAAGTCCATTAACAACCACCTCTATACACATAATACAATGAGTTCACACTGACCAATTTATAATGTACTTTCCAAGGAAATATCCTATTCTGTGCTATTAACATTTTTACGCATTTTTGAACAGTTCATATTGCAGTGCACATGGTTAATACTTAGCTTTTATATGCAGTATATTTTGCAATCATCTCCCATGTATATGAAAACCAGAGTAAATCGCTACTTTAGAAATGAAGGATTTAGTAACCATCTGGGAAAATGTATGAACAACCGTTTTCTAACATGGATCAATTTAACATATTTTTGAGAAGGTGAGAGTGAGAAATATATCTATGCACCAGAGAAGCCACTGGTTCAGATAATGATCTTAAATCGCATTATGGTCTTAAATCAGTATGTGAATCAAAAAGATCTCAAAAAATATTTAATACAGCAGTTGCTGCATCACATAATATAATGCAGATTAATTTGAGTGTAACAGCTTGTTGGTGGCGTTGTGTTACAGTGAGCGGAGGGACTCCAGCCCCCTCTGAAGCAGGCAGCTCTGTGTGGGATTATAAATCTGCTCATGAACCTTCCAGTAAGGTGTTACAGTCACTGAAATGGATCAAGCCAGAGAGTTCAGCATCGTATGGATATGGAACAAGGAGTTCTGTAGTGAGTGATGTAGACAGATGTGTGACAGGGTGACACTCCACACTAAACACTGCTCTACACTGCCACCATGTGGTCGATTGTATAACTACTTCATCTGTTATTTTCCAAAGTGTAAATTAACATATTATAAATCAGCCATCATACATTTGTTTGTGCTAGAAGGAGGAATTGAGCAGAACACTGGAGGCGCTGAGAGAGACGATGCCGAAGGTTGTGGTTGACTCAGAGACAGAGGGATCCACACTGCCATCCAGGAAGAGGAGACACAGCTTTGAATTAGTTCGTCCTTCCTGTGAGTTTAATTCATCATATTCTTATAGTCTGAATTTCTCAGCACATTCAGTTTAGCTTCACGTCCAGTAACAACCACCCCTATACACACAATACACTGAGTTAATACTGACCAACGTATCATGTACTTTACATGTAACTATCCTGATCTGTGCTATAAACCTTTTATACCTTTTTAAACCAAATACTTAGCTTTTATATGCAGTATATTTTGCATACATCTCCCACGTACATGAACACCAGACTGAAGTACTACTTTGAAACAAAGGATTTAATACCCATCTGGAAAATGTATGAACATCAAACTTACACGCTGCTATTTGTTTGCTTGCGATTTCTGTGTTAAAATACATTTCTATCACCCTCCACCATCCAGCTTCCACCTGTTTGTATCTGTTTTGGTACGGGGGGTTTCTGGTCATCTCCTGTTTAGCGGGGGGAGATGCCCGTGCTCCAGAGTAGTACCTAAAGCAGATCCATTTGGCACCAAACCAAAATAATTATTGCAGCACATTCATTCATTAAAACATGTTATTTGAATACATGTGTTGTCCTGACAGAAATTGCATTATGGTCTTAAATCAGTATGTGAATCAAAAAGAATATTTGATTTAGCATTTGCTGCATCACATAATATATTGCAGATTAATTTGAGTGTAACAGAGCTTGTTGTTGGTGTTGTTACAGTTAGTGGAGGGACTCCAGCCCCCTCTGAAGCAGGCAGCTCTTTGGGGGGTTATGCTCATAAACCTTTCAGTAAGATGAAGACTCTCAGAGCACTTTTTGACGGTTAGTTTTTTCTGATTGATTGAAATAACTTTTAGATTCATAGCAATGGAATATTAAGATTAGTCATAACTGTGTTCAATCACTTTTCATTGAGGTGCGCTTTACCAGTGAAAAGTGTTGCTCCAGAGAGACGTGTATACATTTGAAGTCGGAAGTTTACGTACACTTAGGTTGAAGTCATTAAAACTCATTTTTAACCACTCCACAGATTTCATGTTAGCAAACTCTAGTGTTGGCAAGTCAGTCATCTACTTTGTGCATGACACAAGTAATTTTTCCAACAATTGTTTACAGATTATTTCACTTTTAATTCACTATATCACAATTCCAGTGGGTCAGAAGTTTACATACACTAAGTTGACTGTGCCTTTAAATTTTAAATATTTGGTTGCATATCCTTTGCATGCCATGACTTCCTGATGTCTGCGACCCAACAACATCAAAAGACTCTTGATATCTTATTTTCTGGTACTCTTACAAGCGATATTATAACGTCTCTGCATTTGAATGGATCTCTATGGGAATTCAATCAATCAATCAATCAATATTTATTCATATAGCGCATTTCACAACAAGTTGTCACAATGCACTTCACAGCAAAACAGCAAAACCCAGCCTAAACTCCCCACAAGAGCAAGCCAAAGGCAACAGTGGCAAGGAAAAACTTCCTGGTGTAACTAGGAAGAAACCTTGGAAGGAACCAGACTCAATGGGGGAACCCATCCTCCTCTGAATTGGGGGGTGGGACTAGATTTAGCTGTAAATTATGCTGGAACAGTATGGAATACATGATTGGTAAAATGGCTGTAAGTCATCAAGGGTCTGAGGTATCAAACGAGCCCCAAACCATCACTCTGCTGCCATATATCCAGTAGATATGGATGGATCACTTTAAGGGTTGTTTCTCCTGACAAATTGTCCTATTGAACTCTATGGAATAATAAGTCGGGAGAAGAAACCTTTCAAGTTATCCATCCAACTCTGTGGAGTGGTTAAAAATGAGTTTTAATGACTTCAACCTAAGTTTATGTAAACGTCCGACGTCAACTGTATCAGCCCTTATTCTCTCCTGCCTTTCTATTCTGGGGTGTTCCCTTCTCTATAGAGGAGAGATACGGACGGGGCTTACTCTGGGAAAGAACAGCACATTCAGTTTAGCTTTAAGTCCATTAATAGTCCTCATAATACAGTGTGTTCACACTGACCAATTTATAATGTACTTTGCAAGTAACTATCCTATTCTGTGCTATTAACATTTTTACACATTTTTGAACAGTTCATATTGCAGTGCACATGGTTAATACTTAGCTTTTATATGCAGTATATTTTGCAATCATCTCCCACGTACATGAGTAAATCGCTACTTTAGAAATGAAGGATTTAGTAACCATCTGGGAAAATGTATGAACAACTGTTTTCTAACATGGATCAATTTAACATATTTTTGAGAAGGTGAGAGTGAGAAAGATATCTATGCACCAGAGAAGCCACTGGTTCAGATAATGATCTTAAATTGCATTATGGTCTTAAATCAGTATGTGAATCAATAAGATCTCAAAAAATATTTAATACAGCAGTTGCTGCATCACATAATATAATGCAGATGAATTTGAGTGTAACAGCTTGTTGGTGGTGTTGTGTTACAGTGAGCGGAGGGACTCCAGCCCCCTCTGAAGCAGGCAGCTTTGTGTGGGATTATAAATCTGTTCATAAACCTTCCAGTAAGGTGTTACAGTCACTGAAACGGAGCAAACCAGAGAGTTCAGCATCGTATGGATATGGAACAAGGAGTTCTGTAGTGAGTGATGTAGACAGATGTGTGACAGGGTGACACTCCACACTAAACACTGCTCTACACTGCCACCATGTGGTAGATTGTATAACTACTTCATCTGTTGTTTTCCAAAGTGTAAATTTACATATTCTGTATCTGTCAGCCACCTAACATTTTAAAGTACATTTGTTTTTTGTGGAAAAGTCCACGGGAAGAACACAGGATATCTTTGAGGAGGAATGGAGCAGAAGAGAGGAGGAGCTGATTGAGATGATGTTGAAGATTGTGGTTACCTCAGAGACAGAGGGATCCACACTGCCGTTCAGGAAGAGGAGTCACAGCTTGATTGATCTTCCTCCTGAGTGTGAGTTTAATTCATCATCTTCTTATAGTCTGAATTTCTCAGCACTTTCAGTTTAGCTTCACGTCCATTAACAACCACCTCTATACACACAATACACTGAGTTAACACTGACCAACATATCATGTACTTTACATGTAACTATCCTGATCTGTGCTATAAACCTTTTACACCTTTTTAAACCAATTACTTAGCTCTTATATGCAGTATATTTTGCATAGGTCTCCCACGTACATGAACACCAGACTGAAGTACTACTTTGAAACAGGATTTAATACCCATCTGGAAAATGTATGAACATCAAACTGTTTTTTAATTTGGATCAATTTAACATTGTGTTTGCGATTGTACGAATGAGAAATGTAGAAGAGTTGACATAATGGTCTTAAATGAGTGGCGCAAACATTTTAGTGTGCATAGTTCTGTCAGGACACTCTTGCTGTACCCGACCATGGTCGGCTAGCAACCACGCGTCTCGTACTCAACCAATCGCATGCATACACCTCTAACGGAGCGCCCTTTTTAACCAAGAATCAGTTCTGTCTGTGCTGCTCACTGATACGCTGCTCTTTCCCTTAAGCCCCCCCCCCCCCCCCCCCCCGCTTTAGAGGTAAACTTTATTAGTTTTATTAATACTCGTGTTTACATATGTGACCCTTTGAAATCTAACCCCCAACTCCCCCCTAACCCCACCCACCCTTCAGTAACACATGATGAAACCCCCCCCCCCCCCCCACACCACTTGATACAACTTTTGATACAAAATTGATACAATGTCAGTCTGCCCCACCTCCATCACCAAATAGTGAGAAAAGGAGAGAGAGAAATAAAAATCTAATAATTATAGTAATTATAGTAATAATATATATAAAAAAATAAATACAAATTTAAAATGATCGGATCCATAAGACAAACAGGAAGCACAATAACAAACATACAGGATTTCATAAAGGACAAACAGTCATAAGATAGGGATTTGGCTGATGTTATTATATAAACTAAGAACTGCAGATACTGACTATCTTTATTATTATTATTGTTATTTTTTCTGGTATGGTATGGTTGGTTGCATTCAGAAACATTTGAGGAAGTTCTTGTATTTGGGTGTGAAATTGTTAAATTGTGAAATTGGAGTTGGTGGAATTACTGAAGTGAGCTCACTGGCAGAGATGTAGGGAAGCACTGAATGACACGCTGCTCCTTGTTTGCTTGCGACTTCTGTGTTAAAATACATTTCTGTCACCCTCCAACATCCAGCTTCCACCTGTTGTTTGGATCTGTTTTGGTACGGGGGGTTTCTGGTCATCTCCTGTTTAGCGGGGGGAGATGCCCGTGCTCCAGAGTAGTACCTAAAGCAGATCCATTTGGCACCAAACCAAAATTGACAGACAGAAATTGCATTATGGTCTTAAATCAGTATGTGAGTCAAAAAGAATATTTGTTGGAGCAGTTGCTGCATCAAATAATATATTGCAGATTAATTTGTGTGTGCTCTTTGATTTATTGATTGATGCACAATATACATGTACAATTAATTAATAATGACAATATATAATGTACTTTCCAAGTAACTATCCTAATCTATAGATAAATTGTTGTTGGTGTTGTTACAGTTAGTGGAGGGACTCCAGCCCCCTCTGAAGCAGGCAGCTCTTTGCGGCGTTATGAACTTTTCAGTAAGATGATGTCAGGATACCTAAAAACGAGTAAATCAGAGAGTTCAGCATCATCTGGATATGGAACAAGGAGTCCTGTAGTGAGTGAAGCAGAGATATCTGACAGAGAGACACTGGAACAGGTCAGTGTGGGTGACACTCCACCCTATTGTGTAACTACTTCATCTGATTTCGAAAACATCGCAAATTGTAGATCCTTCATACCCCTGACATTTTAACGTGCATTTCTTTTTTGTGGAAAAGAACACGGAAGGAAAACAGAAGAGCTTTGAGGAGGAATGGAACAGAAGAGAGGAGGAGCTGATGGAGAGGATGATGAAGGTTGTGGTTCACTCAGAGAGAGAGGGATCCGTACTGCCATTCAGGAAGAGGAGAAACAGCTTTTGAATTTTTTCCTCACAAATGTCATTAAAAGAAAAATGTGAGCGGAGGGACTCTAGCCCCCTCTGAAGCAGGCAGCTCTGTGTGGGGTTATAAATCTGCTCATTAGGGCTGTCATACGATGGTTCGATATTCGAATGCTATTTGAATTGTAAAAAAAAAAAAAATAATGACGAATCTGAAAATTAACATTCCCGAAAAAAAAAAATGCTACGTCTCTTTATCGCAGACAAGTGTCTGTCTTCCTTTCAACTTCGGTTGTGTTAAACCAAAAATAAATCTCTAATTTTAGCGTCTCCTCTGTTGAAAATGGAAGACGCTGCATACGGGTCATTGCTATGTTTGTACTGGACGGACACGGCACTTTCATTTAATAGCAGATTGAAAATCAAATGTAGGCATATTCGTCGAGCTGAAAAGAGCCAATAATTCAACAGAAGCAGCATGGCTGAGAATTTCGGAAACCAGCTCGGCCGCGGAGAGAGTGATTAGCACTCCGAGCAATCTAAAAAGCCCCGTTTGGAAGTACTTTATTGTTTTACCATATCTAAGTTACTGTGTCGCGGTATGGGGTAACACCTACAAAAGCACCCTACAGCCATTATGCATACTTCAACAAAGAGCCATAAGGATAGTTAACAATGTAGGATATCTAGAACACACCAACTCACTGTTTTTAAAGTCATATACCTTGAAGTTCATGGATCTGGTAGAATTTAAGACTGCACAAATTATGTTTAAAGCAAGAAAAAATTTACTTCCGGGCAATGTACAAAAAGTGTTCATCGACAGAGAGGGGGGTTATAATTTAAGGGGATAATCTGTGGGGTGAATTTGTGGAATGGTTTGGAGCTGGAGTTAAAACAAAGTACAAACATAAATCAGGTTAAAAAGATTTCTAAAGAGGTATATGGATGAGGACGGGTTGTGTTAACTGTAAGTTTTATTTTATTGACACCGGGTGGATATTTGGTATGTACACTGAATTGGGTTATTTGTTTATACTTGTTATGAATTGTATTGGGCTGTATATTAAATTGGGATAGTTGTTTATATTTATAAATTGTATTGGGTTGTATATAAACTCCTCAAAAAAAGTTTGGAAACGTTATTTCGGTCGATTATTCCTCCCCTTTAATAATACCAATTGGTATTGTATTTTATATCGTTGGAAAGCCTGATTAGTCACCTTTACAACGAGGTACAACTTGTAAGGATCATGCATTCGTGGAATGAGCAACACAGCTAACCGTGTGGGTAGCGGCCCAAAATAATGTGCCAAAATCCCCTGCAATATTCTTCTGTTGGTATTCACTCTCGTTTTGAGCTTCAAGTGCTGGCAGGTGTATGCCAGTCACAGGTGTGTGACTGGCACCTGATTGGCACCTAAATGACAGCACTTGTGTGCATGGGTCCTGCAACTTTGTTGAGTTTGTGTGTGCTCCAAGCATAAACATGCCACGTTTGTCCCTTCAGGATAAGGCCCGTGCAATAGGGCAAGTGGAAGCTGGTGTTCCGGTACGCAGAGTGGCAGCATTATTTGGTGTCAGCCCTGGTACCATTTCCAAACTTAGGACCAAGTTCCGTGAAACTGGTGAAGTCAAAGACAGACCACGAAGTGGCCGTCCCAGGAAGACAAAACCCCAAGAAGACCGGTTCCTCACCCTTGCTTCACTGAGGAACCGTAGGCTTTCTTCCAGCGATTTACAGGCAAGATTTGCACAACGGTACCACAGACAGATCTCTGATCAGACGGTGAGGAACAGACTGCACATGGCCGGTCTTCGTGCTTATAAGGCTGCCAGGAAGCCTGCAATGACTGCCCTTCACCGTCAGGCGTGTTTGCGTTGGTGTCGACAGCACCGACAGTGGAACCTAAGAATGTGGGGCAACGTCATGTTCAGTGATGAATCAAGGTTCTGTCTGCGGAAGCTGGATGGCAGGATCAAAGTATGGAGACGGCGTGGAGAACGCTATGCAGATTGCTGCACAGATCGCGTGACACCTTTCAATGTGAGCAGTGTCATGGTGTGGGGCGGTATCTCTCACAGGCAAAACAGAACTTGTCATCATTGAAGGCAATCTCAATGCAGTGAGATATCGGAATGAGATTCTGGAGCCAGTGGCGATCCCATATCTCCAGAATCTGGGACCTAACTCCATCCTCCAGGATGACAACGCTCGCCCCCACAGAGCCAGGATCATCACAGAGTACCTCCAGAATTTGGGAGTGGAGAGGATGGAATGGCCTGCCGTGAGTCCAGACCTCAACCCAATTGAACACCTGTGGGATCAGCTTGGGCGTGCTGTACGTGCCAGAGTGACTAACGCAACCATGTTGGCTGACTTGCGGCAAATCCTGGTTGAGGAATGAGATGCCATCCCACAGCAGTGTGTGACCAGGCTGGTGACCAGCATGAGGAGGAGGTGCCAAGCTGTTGTGACTGCGTATGGATCTTCCACACGCTACTGAGGTCCCTGACAGTGTAAAATGAATAAAGTGTAAAAAGGGCCAATATGTGTTGTTTTTTCCTTATTACTGTGGGAGAGTGCAATCATCCAATCCACCAAGCAACTCAAAACGAGAGTGAATACCAACAGAAGAATATTGCAGGGGATTTTGGCACATTTTTTTGGGCCGCTACCCACATGGTTAGCTGTGTTGCTCATTCCACGAATACATGATCCTTACAAGTTGTATCTCGTTGCAAAGGTGACTAATCAGGCTTTCCAGCGATATAAAATACAATACCAATTGGTATTATTAAAGGGGAGGAATAATCGACCGAAATAACGTTTCCAAACTTTTTTTGAGGAGTTTAGAATTGGGATAATTGTTTATAATGTTTATATTTATATTGTATTTGGTTGTATATAGAATTGGTATAATTGTTTATAATTGTTTATAATGTTTATATTTAAATTGTATTGGGTTGTATATCGAATTGGGTAAATTGTTTATATTTTTATTTGGTTGTATATTAAATCGGGATAGTTGTTTATATTTATAAATTGTTTTGGGTTGTATATAGAATTGGGATAATTGTTTATAATTCTTTATATATATATATGAAAAAGGGGTAGGAACAAATAAGTGTTTACTTCTACCTACTCCTTTTCGAATATGTAGTATTCAATTTATTTTGTTTGAATATTTGTTTATTGGTTCAGTGTTTATTTACTTTATTGCTATTGTTCGCTTTTATCTGTTTGTTTTTGTCATTCGTCATTTATTATTTTTTATCATTATTTCTTTTAGTTGTATTTTACATGTTCGAAATAAAAATTTCATTTTTATGAATGATCATTCATTCATTCATTGTAAATGATCCCTCAGGATCTAAATTCTTTTTAGTAACATTTATCGAAATTGTGTGCCTTCATTTTATTCAAACAAAAGCATTGTAAAAGTGTGTATGTAGATTTTAAAAGCCATCTCAAATGTTCACAGGGTTTTTTTCAAACTTGACTGCGTTCATGTTTATATGTTCAAATAAAATGTACCTATACTAGTTATGTGTCTCGTTGTATTGGTTTGCCCTCTTGTGGACCTAACGTGCAATAACACAGCCTGAAAGTTGGTCAAATTGTAACATTTAAAAATTGTAATAGATATTCGAATATATGTGTTTTTTCAGAAGGAATATTCAAACGTGATTTTTGGCCAATGTCGACGGCCCTACTGCTCATGACCTTTCCGGTATGAAGGGGTCACAGTGGCTGAAAAGGAGTAAATAAGAGCGTTCAGCATCATCTGGGCCCAGTAGTTCAAAACGTTTAATCCCTATCCGATTGGATCAGATTTGGATTTTAGGTAGTTCAAAAGCAATCACTGGGATCACTGATATCCGATCGGATCAGGAAATCAAATCCAAGCTTTAATCTGGATCAAATCTTCAAAACGGGTATAGTTCAAAACAAAAACATCGGATTGGGATCAGTTTGATCCAAAAAATCAGGATTACCTTGATCCAACTGGAGGGGTGAATTTAGAGTGGATTACCAGAGCAAAATGTACTATACAATTAATTTAAAAATATGTTTCAAAATAAATAAGATGATAAAGTTTGTAAATAGAAATAATACATACGAATTTTCATTGTTTTTATTTGTCACATTTGCAGTGGCCTCTTGCCTACCTATCAGAACAGTGTATTCAACCAAATAATGAGTTTGTGATCATGAAATGATTTAAACAAAAATTATGTCAATCAGAAATGTAATTTTAATTATTAATCAAAAAATATCTTCAACAAAATAGGCACAAGTCCATCATCTGTGATCAACCTTCAAAAGTAATTGTGGACAATAGTATCTCGCATTGCATGACCACTCAGTCTCTCATTTAGAGGAGAATCCACAGGTGGGTCTGGATCATCAGCAGGAGCAAGGGGTTCTGGGGGATCATTGATGTCACAGAGGGTGGCTCTGCGGCAGGTAGTGATACTGTGTAGCACAATTACAAGCCAGTATTATGCTGCATGCTCACTGTGGTTCCACTCGCAGATAGTTTAGGCACGCAAAGCACCACTTCAATACCCCATTTAGGCTCTCAATGGCACACCTTGTTCTTCCATGGGCATTGTTGTAGCGCATCTGTGAGGGAGTGTTGGTCATGGAACTGAAACCAGACTTTGGATTCAGCTCCTCAAATCACGCATTGATGATGCTGCTGCTCTGCAGCTGCCTTTTAATGAAGAGGATCCGTAAACTTTGTGCTGTTGTTACCCTATTAGATTCCTTATTTTTGATTGCAATTCCAAGTGTTATGCACTTGGAAAATATAATTAATCATTATATCCTTAATAAATGGCTCTACATTTCTTTACTGTCTGTCTTCCTTATATTGTTCTTCATGTCCAATAGGTGGTGATAGGTAGGATGATTAAAGCATTGATATTCAGGATCTGGTCATCTGTAGAAATCTGAATCTGGATCAGGGTGGTCCTATCCTGAATTGCTTTGAAATACCGGGACAAAATTTGGATGAGTCGTCTCATCCTGGATCACAAAATATGGGATTTCTGAATCTGATCCAATCGGATAACAAAATAATATCTCTGTATATCTGTGTATCTGTCTCAGCATGTTATGGCACTGGGTTGCAGGTTTGAACCTCGGCTATGCCTATGTCCTCAGCTGACTGACGGGGGTCTGCTGTGGAAGGACACAGTTGGTCTCGCTGGGTTCCTTTGGTTACTGCAGCATTAGTTCTTCCCAGTGGCTCACTTTGCACACACAGACTCAAGAGTGTTCCATAAGCGCCGGCAACCAAATATTAAATATGATACCTTTATTACAGTTTGTTAATTTATCCAAATACTTTTGGTCCCCTAAAATGGGGGGGTTATGTATAAAAATGGCTACCATTGCTGCGCTGTTCACCCGATATGGACGTAAAAACCCTCAAATTAAAGCTGAAAGTCTGCACTTTAACCTCATAGTCACTGTTCCATTTCAAATCCAATGTGCTGGAGTACAGAGCCAAAACAACAAAAATTGTGTCACTGTCTAAATACTTATGGACCTGACTGTACGTATTTTAAAATGTGAAACTCGCCAAAGCAGAGGGGGGCGTGCACCACCCCCAGCCCTTCAAAAAGCCTGGCCGGCCACTGCTTCTCAATTGCCTGGCCACTCTCAAACCTTGTGGAACACTCCAACAGACTACAGGATGAGAGACACACCGCTCCCCTCTTACCTTCAGCTGCAGTGCTCCCTGGTGGGCAGGAGGTGTCATTTAAG
Source organism: Synaphobranchus kaupii (assembly GCA_029718625.1). Lineage (NCBI taxonomy): Eukaryota > Metazoa > Chordata > Actinopteri > Anguilliformes > Synaphobranchidae > Synaphobranchus > Synaphobranchus kaupii. The sequence continues at coordinate 32,504,770 of CM056387.1, forward strand.
GTGGATATTTAGGAGGAAAATGGTCTGTATATATTTTATCTGTGTATATTTATGTTTCTATACTTTTGGGATTGTCACCGTATGCACTTGTATCACCTTTTGTCACTAAGTAAACACTGCTGCACTATATATTGTTGGCATTTATTTATTCTCCCCCATACGCTTATCTGGAAGCGGTACACCTTTCCTATACCCGGTCATTATTATTATTAGTTACTGTTACACTCACCCTTCCCTTACCCCTAGACAGGGTCGTAACGTAATATTATTATTTTTCAAAATTTTTCTTGTACTAACATATATTACCATTTTGTACCAATTCTTGTGCTTGCTAAAGGAAAAATGAATAAAAACAATTGGTCGGAGAAAAAAATAAATAAATGTGATGTGTTTCAGGCTAAGGCTCAACGGCTAGCCTGTAGTGCCTTCCGAACAACTTCAATCCCGGCCCTCCTAGTGGAATTTGGGGAAATGCCGTTACGGCTTAGGCGGACTAAGCTGGCGCTCAATTACTGGACGAAAATGAGGGGACGGACAGGGAGGGGCCGGCGGACAGTTTACTGCAGGAGTGTTGGGAGCTCACAGGTGGGAACGCAGCATGTTGAGGATTGATGGGGCTCAAGAGTGGGCTGAGCATCAGGGTATGGTGGAAGTGCTGACTGCACCGTCAACAGTGTAGGGACAACAGACTACATTTCCATTCATTCCACAGGCAACACAAGTGAAGCAACGCGGTCCCAGCGTGACAGCCGTAGTTAGTGTTCCGATCATGTCGCTTGGAAACACGAGACGCTAAGGGTCATGAAACTCAAACAGATCAGACTGAAGACATTCCAGTTTGTCGCCCCGGTTCTTTCTTCTCTTCCTCGATCGTGCTGCGCAAGAGGCAGCACTCAATTTTTGTCTTCCCCTTTTGCTAGCTACACAGTTACAAAGGTGCATCTCCTTTTGCTTTCTCCATTGCACCAGCAACACCCCGGCAGCAGCATCAGAAAGGCCGCGGAGAGAGACGCAAGCGACGTTAGCTTGCCTACGGCATCTAACCGTACAACTGAATTAACGCAACTCCGAAGGTGTGTTCCAGCCACGGACAAAGACCCAGGCGATAACCAGATGACCAGCAGAACTCCCTACCAGGATAAGAAAGGCCAAAGGAGGCCATCCACCTCACGGACAAGCCAGCTATAATCAACTCACCGCGGACTTCAGTAAGACTGATCAAACATCCCAGGCATAGTTTAGGATTTTAGTTTGAATTGTTTATCGGTAAATTGATTGTATCTCGACTTTGTGCGATAATAGCTATATAAACTTGTTGCACTGGTTAGCAAGCTAGCCGGCTGGGCCTATCGTTTTATAGTGTGGTAGTACTGTTAACTAACCAAAGCAGGCCTCATGGTTTGCTCATCAATCCTAACATTTAATAAAATTTGTGTGATATGATCTCATTTTAGCTTACTGTAGATGGTTAACTATTTCCTGACTGAAGTGCGTGAACTTATGTATAGTAACGTTAGATCTGAGATCACTAACTATAACTTGGCTGCTCAAAACCTGAGCTTAGCTTACTCCACATGACTCTGTTCTCTGAGCACACGTGGCATACACACACACACACACACACACACACGTGCATACCCACACAAATCAATATGTCTACTTAGTAGAATGTGATTATTCCTGTTTTCCTTGTGTAATAAATCTATTTTTGTTAAACCTGGTGTCTGTTTTGATATCATATGAGCACGAGGGCTGAGAACCTTATCAATAGAACGTAATACCTTCAACAATGACTTATTAGTTATTAGTGCTTTGATGGTAAATTGTAGTAGTAATTATAATCCATAATAATCAAATGAGACTGATTGATTTAATTTTAACATAATTTAAGAATAATAAGGGTAAACCTCATTATTCCAGTTTTTGCCTATATTTCTGGCATCCCATGTAAGAGTTTTATATATAGAGGCATATTCCTTACATTTATGGTGCCCTGGTGTGAGGATTTATTCTCTACATTTATTGGCGCCCCGTCCGAGGATATTCCCTACGTAATTGGTGCCCGGGTGAAGACTGGTAAGACAGACATGCTTTATTTGACTATCACCACTACTGCTAAATGTATATGTAAACACCTTGCATGAGTAATACTCCACATGTAGGAATATAGAGGCATGTTCCTTACAATAGTGTGGTCTGCAGTTCCAGACTGGCTTCTGCCAACCCCAGAAGTAGATTTGACTAGTCTGGAGGCAGTACTGGTGATGTGAATCGACCCATATATCAGTTAGTGTTGAGAAGCACATTAAAAGTGGGTGGGATTCCTCTCTCCAGGTGTACACCGAAGGCTTGAAGGCCCCAGATAGTGGAAGAACCAGGTGTGCAGTTTTTATCCCTATACAGATCCTTTCCAAAAAATTAGAATATCATGGAAAAGTTTTTTTTCTTCCATAATTCCATTCAAAAAGTGAAACTTTCATAGATTATAGATTCATTACACACAAAGTGAAATATTTCTAGCCTTTATTTGTTTCATTTTTCATAATTTTGGCTTACAGCTCCAGAAAACCCCAAAACAGTATTTCAAGAAATTAGAATAGTGTGTCGAAAATCAGCATTTACTTCAGTTATTTCAGAGAATGAGTGGAGTGGCTTGACTCGAGGAATCCGACAGTTGTAGCCCATGTCCCGGATACGTCTGTACGTGGTGGTTTTTGAAGCACTGACTCCAGCCTCAGTCCACTCCCTCTGCATCTCCGCCAAATTTTGGAATCGTCTTTGCTTGACAATCCGCTGAAGCCTACGGTCATTCATTCTCTGAAATAACTGAAGTAAATGCTGATTTTCAACACACTATTCTACCCCCAAAACAGTATTTCAAGAAATTAGAATAGTGTGTCGAAAATCAGCATTTACTTCAGTTATTTCAGAGAATGAATGTTTTAGACTGAGTGTCACACTCTAATCATCTAATTTACTTAAAACACCTGCAAAGTTTTTCTACAGGTTTGTCGTTAAATTGGACAGGTATCTCAGTTTGGTTCAGTATGGGGAAGACTGCAGACTTGAGAATTGGCCAGAAGACCATCATTGACACCCTCCAGAAGATGGGTAAGCCACAAAAGGTCATCGCTAAGGAGGCTGGCTGTTCACAGAGTGCAGTGTCCAAGCATATCAATAGAAAGTTTAGTGGAAGGGAAAAATGTGGCAGGAGAAGGTGCACAAGCAAAAGAGATGACCGTAGGCTTCAGCGGATTGTCAAGCAAAGACGATTCCAAAATTTGGCAATTTTGAAATTTCTCCCGAAACACTCACATTTTTACAAAATAAGAAAATGTGTTCTGCAGTTTCAATGTAGTACAAAGGACACACTGATTTAAATTAAGGTTAAATATTTTTCTTAGAAACTCATTCAAGGGATAGATCTCATTTAAAGTTTTGAAATGCACTTCTTTGATTTTTAGTGCTAATGGAAAAGCAAGGTATTTAGTTTTTAAATGTGATTATAGTAGATTTAGAATACTCTTTTCCAAAGGTAAAGGAAATAATTGTATGAGTATTTCTCTTGAACTTCTACATTTCCTATTAAAAAAAACGATTCCATTAACATACAGTGGAGGAAATAATTATTTGATCCCTTGCCGATTTTGTAAGTTTGCCCACTGTCAAATAAATGAACGGTCTATAATTTTAATGGTAGGTTCGTTTGGTGTGTGTTTGTGCCATTATGCTACTCGCCTGTTCTTATGCGTCTCATTACCGAGGCAGGGCGTTTGTTATTTCTGGCTCGTTCTTTAGTCACTTAGCTCGTAGAAGTTTGAAAGCCTAGTGCTTTGTTTCCATTAGTTTTGTTTGGTTTTCTTACTGAAACCTGACGTTTGCGCTTCTACTCATTGGTGTGTGACAGTGAGCCGGTTAGTAGCTTTGGTACGTGTGTTCCCTGTCTTGTCTCCTCCCTTAACTGCCTTAGTGGCCTTAGGGCTTAAAGAATCCCCTTGTTGCGTTTGGCGCCTCCTACCTCACACGTCACTCCGCATTACATATGCAAGATATTTTGCCTAAATTGTGTGTGCTTCAGTAGGTTATTATCACTCATCGGCAATCTAGCCTTCGGATCCTATAATGGATAACAAAATAACAGTTCGTTTTTGCTGCTCATGTAGAGACAAATTCAACAATTTAAGAGGGGAAGCAGCTTTCCTTATTTGGTTGTACATGAATGTTCCTTAAACAAACAACTCTGTGTATGTGAATAGCCTACGCATTAATTAATTAATTAAATTTGTGAACTTTCATTTCAGACGTGGGAAATAATTGTTTATGGATGTGAACACTGACATAATATAAACATTTGGAAAAAATATCTCCGATAATATGAAGCGAAAAATTCATTTCACTAATCTACGGAGATGTTTCTGAATTGGCTTACGTGAAATGCAATGAACTGGTAACAGAATGTATGTTGTCACAGTATAGCTACCATAGCCTGTATGAGGTGACTTTGTATTCTGTATGTTCAGACATGGGGATTCCGGAATTACAGTAGGCTAAATTGTTATGTTTGTGTAGATCTATACCCTACTACGAGATGTTTACTTGGATCTAATGTGCTGGTTACATATTAATTAGTGTTTCAACGAGAACCACAATGTCAGGTAGGCTACATGTTTACTGTAGCCTGCATGCAACTAGGCCTACTTGTACTTGAACTTACAAGATACTTTGCAGCTTAAAATGGAGTGACCATGTTTAAGATCTGTGATTGGCGATTGGACTATTTGTGGGCTTGGCGTCAGTCATAGTTATGACAGGGCAACTTCATCAATAGTCAACGGCGATTTTGATGACGGTGAAGCAGATTAGCTGTCTCAATTTTCTACATGGCTCCTCGTTCTCTCCTTTCCTCCACTCCCCTCCTCCTCTCCATTCCTCCACATACTTCCGGGTAGGAGAGGAGGTGGTCTTGGGAAAGTGCAGAAAAGGAGGAGAGGAGTGAATATTGGGATAAGTCATTCATAATAAGGCCTTCCGCATGTTTTTTTTGTTGAAACCATTTTTTTCATTTAGTTTTAAGCAAATTCCAGAAGTAGCTTGAAAAATCCATGCAAGATTCATACAAGAACAAAGGTTTGCATCCAAAGCACACTTTATTGTTTGAAATATGATATCCATAAATATTGATAATGATATACTAATAATATTATGGTCTTTTTAAAAAATAAATGATGGCCAAATGAGGTTTATATTCTACTTTCAATACAAGAGTTGAGTACAAGTTGGTGGGAGGAGGTAAAACTCAAAAACAATGGAAATTGGAACTGAAGGATTCTGAAAATTAATTGTGGTTCAGGTTCAGGTTATTTAAATCAGATGCCAGGCGAGTCTTGGCATGAGGATGGCATGAGGACGGGGACAGGAATAATATTAAATGGAACGATATTTGCTTTTTGTAACACCTGCCTAACCCATGAACCATATTTGGACGTTCTACTACCTTCACTGAGATGAAGGGGTGTATCTTGTAGTGAGGGGCGTGTCTTTGGAGTCTGCAAGCTGCAGCTATACCCTTTTCTTTCCACAGGAAGCATTGTGGTTTGAAAAAGATCACAAGACACTCTGGTCTTTTCTGTCTCTTCATTTCCACCCATCCCCCACCCTGTCAGCGCTAGCTTAGCCAATAGGGAAATTGCTACAGACCCTACATCACCCAATGGGAAATTACCATGCTTGCAGTCATTTGGAGCTATGCAGATTTTTCCCGCACAGGTTCATCTCTGTTAAAAAGGTAGCAACATTAATTGAAATGCGTATTTCAAATACATATAATTGAAATACTGCCCATCTCTGGGTGTCAGCATTAATAAAAAGCATCACAGAAGACGCTCACGTTCTGAACCGTTACAAAGTTTAATGTTTAACTCAACCTAGAACCATAGACTGTATAAGCCTAGAACACAGATTATATGGAAGTGACAGAAATATTGTGAGTGGGAACCTAGGCTACACTTCACAACTACAGAACGCTCACACAAAGCGGAGAGAGTTGTGTTAGTCAGGTAAAAATGTATTTTATCTTTCAGCTCCACAGATATACAGAATCGCATTGATGTATTGTTTTTTTTAAATTTTATTTTATTTTTTAAATTATTTTTAAAATATTTCATGTATAATATAGCATTGATGTATTGTTAACATAAATATTCATGTCTAGTTTACAGGTCTCAATCTTTTCAATTGAAGCTCTTAGTCTACATTATTGCATAATGTGTCAAACTAAGAAGTAAAACTTAATCAACTCTTCCACATGTGCCATGATGTACAGACGTTTTAACATGATCCTGTAACATGATGGGTTTATCTCGTATTAACGTAATGGTTATCATGTTCTAATGTATAGGGTATAAAGGTGATGTGATATTGTCATGTAATAACATGATCATTTCATGATCTCGAAATTGCCGCATTATAATCTTAATTATTCACTTCTGTAGGCTATGTACTTTAGGAGCTGTGGTTGTGGAATTTGGTGACAATGAACAGAATTCAAATTTTGTTAAGAAAAATAATACTTTATGCAGTTCTGCCTGGGAGTATCCACATCTATTGCAAGACATATAGCAGACTTTTTATCAAGGGACTTCAAGTATGTGGTTAAAATGACCATGATGCACTTATACAATGTTTAAAAATGTTATGATGGTATATATTTTATTACATGAAATGTTGGCTCTTCAAGTTTTACAAAATGGCTGTCCAACTTGTTTCCGTCTCCTTTGCGGGGAGAGAAGGTGCAAAGACATTGAACATAAAGGGAGAGTTCAGTTTCATTTTGAAGTGTATTTTCTTCATTTAAACCACAACCCCCTGATGCCTCTAATGCCCATTGTAAAGCTGACAGGTTGTCAGAAGCTTCTCTAAATATGTAAAATATATGAAATAAAAAAAAAAACTCTTAGTCAATTGAAAACATGCACAAATACTGAAATAGTGACCCAAGAAAGTGAAGTATCCCCATAAGAAAAGCCTGATGTTAGCATGTGACACACTTTTTGTGTGTGTGAAAATATTTCAGCAAAAAACAACAGAAGATGGGTAAACATACTACGTAAAAACTGGTGATGATTATAGATAATAAATATAAATAATTGTATTTAACAGAGGAAACTGGACAGAGAGAAAGGAACCAACATGGCAGCTGGTGTTGTGATCTCTCCTCATGGTGAGTTTGTTCTTTCTGTTCAGAAAATGATTTTTAAATGTTTTTTTCAACCAATACATTTTTGTTTATCAGTACCTGGGAAAACAATTGTGAAGGCTGGAATTAAGAATACAGAGACCCAGAAAAGGATGATAATCATCAATCAAACAGCTGGTCATATCAGAGAGAGCGCAGCTCATGGCCAAGCTTGAATATCTCAACCTTAAAGGCTATAGATACAGCATTGTTATGGAGACAAAACATTTTTTTCAATATAATACACCCACAGAGCTGCATCCAAGATGTAGAATAAAATAATTGCTTTTCCCTATAAATAAATATTGATTATGAATGTATCATTTCAAAAGTTGTTTTAAGGGCCTTAAAAGAGTGCAGTGTTTCTCTCTATCTAAGATGTCAGAGTTCGGTTCCCGGTGTTGTGCCGTTCGCTTTTTGGACTCCCCTGCAGATCTCTCTCCCCCGAGACTATAAACGTGCTAGCTACGCTACGTGATATGCTATGAATGTCCTGTGCTTTTCTTTGACTTATTTTCTCCAGTTAAAATGAAAACGGTAATGGATTGCGGTACGAGGATTGTAAACACCGGCTGTGTTATGAAATGCAATCTCCATATGAGACGTGAGCAAGGTGAAATGCTGTATCCATAGCCTTTAAAGGTATAGTTCAGTTTCGTTTTGAAGCGTATTTTCTAAATATGTTAAATATCTTAATTTGCCAAAAGATTGTCTGTGTCAATGAAAAACAAGCAGTAAAACTAAAATAATGACCCAAATCCCCATATGAACTGAGTCAAAAAGCCTGACTTTATAATGTGGTGCACTTTTTGTGTGTGAAAATATTTCAGCACAAAATCAACAAAAGATGGGTAAACATACAAAATAAAAACTGATAATAATAGTTTAAAATGGTGTTGAAATAATTCTATTTAACAGAGGAAAATTGACAAGAGAGAGGGACCGACATGGCAGCTGGGGGTGTGACCTTTCCTCAGGGTGAGTTTCTTATTTCTGTGGAGAAAATAATTTTTAAAGATTTTTTTAAAGATTTTTTTTCTCAAACACTAAATTTATTTTCAATGCTTGGAAAATAATTTTGAAGGCCGTACTCACCAAAACAGAGACCCTTAAGAGGATTATATTGATCAGTCAAACTGCTGATTTTATCAGAAAGAGAGCAGCTCATCTCCGAGCTTGAATGTCTCATCTTTAAGATTTGCCTTAATTAGAACTAAGGGGACTAGCCCGAAAACACCACCCCAGGCCAAGTAGTGTCCAGATACTTTGGGTTTTCGGATACAGTTTATAACCACAGCCCACCTGTCTTATATCCTCTGTGATAAATGTAATTTCATTATTAATACTCACGACTCCAAACGTACAGAGAGCAGCTCATCTCAGAGCTGAATGTTTTGTTAATACTCCTGATGAGGAGTAAATTGTTCTCTTTCTCTCTGACAGGGGAGGAACACCGGCTCTCAGAGCTGAGTATTGTGCTGCTGGGGGGGAGAGCGAGTGGGAAGAGTTCAGCAGGAAACACCATCCTGGGCAGAGAGGAGTTTGAGTCGTCTGGAATAAGAACTGCACAGTGTGTGAAAAGACAGGGTGAAGTAGCTGGGAGACAGGTCACTGTGGTCGACACACCAGGCTGGTGGTGGGGTTCTGTGAATGACACTGCAGAGCTGGATAAACAGGAGATTGTGCGCAGTGTGTCTCTGTGTCCCCCGGGACCCTGCGCTCTCTTCCTGGTCATTAATGTGAGCTCAGCATTCAGAGACACACAGAGGACATCAGTGGTGGAACACCTGGAGCTTCTCTGTGAGAGAGTCTGGAGACACACTATAGTGCTGTTCACCAGGGGAGACTGGCTGGGAGACACAACCATTGAGCAGCACATTGAGACTGAAGGGAGGGCCCTCCAAGAGCTCATAGATAAATGTGGGAACAGGTATCATGTTCTCAACAATGAGAACAGGGCTGATGGGACTCAGGTCACAGAGCTGCTGGAGAAGATAGAGGAGATGATGGCAGGGCATGGAGGCTCTCACTATGAAATAGATAGAATACTCTTACAGGAGGTGGAAGAGAAGAGGAGGGCAGTGAAAGAACGAGTGAAACAGAGGATGATGAAGGTTCAGAAACAGAGAAAGACTCTCAGAGCACTTTTTGAGGGTTAGTTTTTTCATTGATTGAAATTATATTTAGATGAAAAACAATGGAATATGAAGATTAATCATAACTGTTCAGTCATATTTGATTGAGCTTTGTTTTATCAATAAAAAATGTTACTCGAGACGTATATATCTGTCCTAATTTTCTCCTGACTGGCTAATTATGCTGCATACTGAGGTTATTGGCTGTGCAGACAGCATCATTTGTAGATTTAAAAAATGTGGAATACTTGAATTTATTTTTGTATGAATGACAACCAATCAAAGAAGTATAATTAATGAATTTTTTTAAATTGCTCTTCTCATTACAATATTAAAAGTTTGTGTTTTAACATTTCAGGCTGTAAAATGTATTGAACTGAATAACACATCACGTTAATATGAACAAAAGTCTCACACAGAATTTAGCTCACACAGATATAACCCACAGTCCACCTGTCTTATGTCCTCTGTGATAAATGTAATTTTTATTATTAATACTCACCACTCCAAACGTACAGAGAGCAGCTCATCTCAGAGCAGAATGTCTGTTAACACTCCTGATGAGGACTAAATTGTTCTCTCTCTCTCTCTGACAGGGGAGGAACACTGTCTCTCAGAGCTGAGGATTGTGCTGCTGGGGGGGAGACAGAGTGGGAAGAGTTCAGCAGGAAACACCATCCTGGGCAGAGAGGAGTTTGAGTCTGGAATAACTGCACAGTGTGTGAAGAGACAGGGTGAAGTAGCTGGGATACAGGTCACTGTGGTCGACACACCAGGCTGGTGGTGGGCTTCTGTGAATGACACCCCAGAGCTGGATAAACAGGAGATTGTGGGCAGTGTGTCTCTGTGTCCCCCAGGACCCTGCGCTCTATTCCTGGTCATTGATGTGAGCTCAGCATTCAGAGAGACACACAGGAGATCAGTGGTGGAACACCTGGAGCTTCTCAGTGAGAGAGTCTGGAGACACACTATAGTGCTGTTCACCAGGGGAGACTGGCTGGGAGACACAACCATTGATCAGCACATTGAGACTGAAGGGAGGGCCCTCCAAGAGCTCATAGAGAAATGTGGGAACAGGTATCATGTTCTCAACAATGAGAACAGGGCTGATGGGACTCAGGTCACAGAGCTGCTGGAGAAGATAGAGGAGATGATGGCAGGGCATGGAGGCTCTCACTATGAAATAGATAGAAGGCTCTTACAGGAGGTGGAAGAGAAGAGGAGGGCAGTGGAAGAACAAGTGAAACAGAGGATGATGAAGGTTCAGAAACAGAGAAAGACTCTCAGAGCACTTTTTGAGGGTTAGTTTTTTCATTGATTGAAATTATATTTAGATGAAAAACAATGGAATATGAAGATTAATCATAACTGTTCAGTCACATTTGATTGAGGTTTGTTTTACCAATAAAAAATGTTACTCGAGACGTATATATCTGTCCTAATTTTCTCCTGACTGGCTAATTATGCTGCATACTGAGGTTATTGGCTGTACAGACAGCATAATTTGTAGATTTAAAAAATGTGGAATACTTGAATTTATTTTTGTATGAATGTCAATCAATCAAAGAAGTATAATTAATGATTTTTTTAAAATTGCTCTTCTCATTACAATATTAAAGGTTTGTGTTTTAACATTTCAGGCTGTAAAATGTATTGAACTGAATAACACATCACGTTAATATGAACAAAAGTCTCACACAGAATTTAGCTCACACAGATATAACCCACAGTCCACCTGTCTTAAGTCCTCTGTGATAAATGTAATTTCATTATTAATACTCACCACTCCAAACTTACAGAGAGCAGCTCATCTCAGAGCAGAATGTCTGTTAACACTCCTGATGAGGAGTAAATTGTTGTCTTTCTCTCTGACAGGGGAGGAACACCGTCTCTCAGAGCTGAGGATTGTGCTGCTGGGGAGGAGACAGAGTGGGAAGAGTTCAGCAGGAAACACCATCCTGGGCAGAGAGGAGTTTGAGTCTGGAATAAGGACTGCACAGTGTGTGAAGAGACAGGGTGAAGTAGCTGGGAGACAGGTCACTGTGGTCGACACACCGGGCTGGTGGATGAATTATTCCTGTAATCACACTGCAGAGCTGGATAAACAGGAGATTGTGCGCAGTGTGTCTCTGTGTCCCCCGGGACCCTGCGCTCTCTTCCTGGTCATTGATGTGAGCTCAGCATTCAGAGAGACATGCAGGAGATCAGTGGTGGAACACCTGGAGCTTCTCAGTGAGAGAGTCTGGAGACACACTATAGTGCTGTTCACCAGGGGAGACTGGCTGGGAGACACAACCATTGAGCAGCGCATTGAGACTGAAGGGAGGGACCTCCAAGAGCTGATAGAGAAATGTGGGAACAGGTATCATGTTCTCAACAATAAGAAGAGGGCTGTTCGGACTCAGGTCACAGAGCTGCTGGAGAAGATAGAGGAGATGGTAGCTAGGAACAGGGGTCTTGCCTTCACTCTAGATGAGAGAGAAACACAGGGCTTATTATCCAAGATAAAACTGAAATTTTCCAGAAAGAAAATGAGTGAACAGAAGAGCTTTGAGGAGGAATGGAGCAGAAGAGAGGAAGACCTGATAGAGAGGATGTTGAAGGTTGTGGTTGACTCAGAGAGAGAGGGATCCACACTGCCGTTCAGGAAGAGGAGAAACAGCTTGGATTCTCTTCCTCCTTCTTGTGAGTTTTATTCATCATCTTCCTATAGACTGAATTTCTCTGCACTTTCAGTTTAGCTTCAAGTCCATTAACAACCACCTCGATTCTCATAATACAATGAGTTAACAACGACCAACTTATAATGTAATGTCCCAGTAACTATCCTAATCTGTGCTATAAAACTTTTACACCTTTTTAAACAGTTAATAATGCAGTACAGAAATTAATCTTAGCTTTTACATGCAGGACATTTTGCAAACATCTCCCACCCACATACATGAACACCAGACTAAAGCACCACTTTCAAAATAACAGATGCAATTATAACCATCTGGAAAAATGTATGAACATCAATTGTTTTCTCATTTGTATCACTTTAACATATGATTGCAGATTAAGTACAAATGAGAAACAGATCCATGCGCCAGAGAAGACAATTATTCACATAGTGACCTTAATATTAAATTGATTGTAACAGAGCTTGCTGGTGGTGTTGTGTTACAGTGAGTGGAGGGACTCCAGCCCGCTCTGAAGCAGGCAGCTCTGTGTGGGGTTATGAATCTGCTCATAAACTTTCCAGTAAGAAAGTGTCATGGTGGCTGAAAAGGAGGAAATCAGAGAGTTCAGCATCATCTGGATATGGTGCAATGAGTTCTGTAGTGAGTGAAGCAGAGGTATCTGACAGGGAGACACTGGAACAGGTCAGAGTGGGTGACACTCCGCCCTAAACACTGCTCTACTCTGCCCCCATGTGGTAGATTGTGTAACTTCTTCAACTGTTTTCCAAAACGTAGCAATTTGTAAACCCTTCCGACCCCTCACATTTTAATGTACATTTGTTTTTTATGGAAAAGAATACGGAAGGAACACAGAAGAGCTTTGAGGAGAAATGGAGCAGAATACAGGAGGAGCTGAAAGAGAGGATGTCGAAGGTTGTGGTTACCTCAGAGACAGAGGGATCCACACTGCCATTCAGGAAGAGGAGAGGCAGCTTGGATTCTCTACCTCCTTCTTGTGAGTTTAATTCCTCATCTACCTTTAGACTGAATTTCTCAGCACTTTCAGTTTAGCTTCAAGTCCATTAATAACCTCGATTCACACAATACAATGAGTTAACACTGACCAATTTATAATATAATGTCCAAGTGACTATCCTCATCTGTGCTATAAAACTTTTATACCTTTTTAAACAATTAATAATGCAGTACACAAGTTAATACTTAGTGTTTATACCTTTTTAAACAATTTATAATGCTGTACACAAGTTAATACTTAGGGTTTATATGCAGGATATTTTGCAAACATCTCCCACGTATTTTAAAACCAGACTAAATCACTACTTTAAAAATAACAGATTAAATAAACATCTGGGAAAATGTACGAACATCAAACCGTCTTCTAATTTGGATAAATATAACTTATGTTTGCGAATGTATGAATGAGAAACCTAGCCATGCACCAGAGAAGACAATAATTAACATAATGATCTTAAATCACATTATGGTCTGAAATCATTATGTGAATGAGATCTAAAATGACTATTATGCAGCTGTTTCTGAAAATAATAAAAATATAACAGAATACAATGCAGATGAAATTGAGTGTAACAGAGCTTGCTGGTGGTGTTGTGTTACAGTGAGTGGAGGGACTCCAGCCCCCTCTGAAGCAGGCAGCTCTGTGTGGGGTTATGAATCTGCTCATAACCTTTCCAGTAAGAAAGTGTCACAGTGGCTGAATAGGCGTGAGCCTGAGAGTTCAGCTTCATCTGGATATGGAACAGAGAGAGTGAGTGATGTAGAGAGATGTGTGACAGGGTAACACTAAACACTGCTCTACACTGCCACCATGTGATAGATTGTGTAACTACTTCATCTGTTGTTTTTAAAAATGTAAATCAACGTATTGTAAATCCGTCAGCCCCATAACATTTTAACGTACATTTGTTTTTTGAGGAAAAGAACACGGAAAGAACACAGAAGAGCTTTGAGGAGGAATGGAGCAGAAGAGAGGAGGAGCTGATAGAGAGGATGTTGAAGGTTGTGGTTGATTCAGGGACAGAGGGATCCACACTGCCATTCAGGAAGAGGAGAAACAGCTTGGATTCTCTTCCTCCTTCTTGTGAGTTTTATTCATCATCTTCCTATAGACTGAATTTCTCTGCACTTTCAGTTTAGCTTCAAGTCCATTAACAACCACCTCGATTCTCATAATACAATGAGTTAACAACGACCAACTTATAATGTAATGTCCCAGTATCTATCCTAATCTGTGCTATAAAACTTTTACACCTTTTTAAACAGTTAATAATGCAGTACACAAATTAATCTTAGCTTTTACATGCAGGACATTTTGCAAACATCTCCCACCCACATACATGAACACCAGACTAAAGCACCACTTTCAAAATAACAGATGCAATTATAACCATCTGGAAAAATGTATGAACATCAATTGTTTTCTCATTTGTATCACTTTAACATATGATTGCAGATTAAGTACAAATGAGAAACAAATCCATGCGCCAGAGAAGACAATTATTCACATAGTGACCTTAATATTAAATTGATTGTAACAGAGCTTGCTGGTGGTGTTGTGTTACAGTGAGTGGAGGGACTCCAGCCCGCTCTGAAGCAGGCAGCTCTGTGTGGGGTTATGAATCTGCTCATAAACTTTCCAGTAAGAAAGTGTCATGGTGGCTGAAAAGGAGGAAATCAGAGAGTTCAGCATCATCTGGATATGGTGCAATGAGTTCTGTAGTGAGTGAAGCAGAGGTATCTGACAGGGAGACACTGGAACAGGTCAGAGTGGGCGACACTCCACCCTAAACACTGCTCTACTCTGCCCCCATGTGGTAGATTGTGTAACTTCTTCAACTGTTTTCCAAAACGTAGCAAATTGTAAACCCTTCCGACCCCTCACATTTTAATGTACATTTGTTTTTTATGGAAAAGAATACGAAAGGAACACAGAAGAGATTTGAGGAGAAATGGAGCAGAATACAGGAGTAGCTGAAAGAGAGGATGTCGAAGGTTGTGGTTACCTCAGAGACAGAGGGATCCACACTGCCATTCAGGAAGAGGAGAGGCAGCTTGGATTCTCTACCTCCTTCTTGTGAGTTTAATTCATCATCTTCCTTTAGACTTAATTTCTCAGCACTTTCAGTTTAGCTTCAAGTCCATTAATAACCTCGATTCACACAATACAATGAGTTAACACTGACCAATTTATAATATAATGTCCAAGTGACTATCCCCATCTGTGCTATAAAAATTTTATACCTTTTTAAACAATTAATTATGCAGTACACAAGTTAATACTTAGCGTTTATACCTTTTTAAACAATTTATAATGCTGTACACAAGTTAATACTTAGGGTTTATATGCAGGATATTTTGCAAACATCTCCCACGTATTTGAAAACCTGACTAAATACTGGAACAGGACGATGTGGGTGACACTCCACCCTAAACACTGCTCTACACTGCCCCCATGTGGTAGATTGTGTAATCTTGGAGAAGTTGTTTAAAAGTAATTGCAAAAATGGCTAAAAAAAGTGAAGTAAGTTCTGAGAAAAGGTCTAGCATCATTTGTTGGCACAAAGAAGGCAACTCTATTCGACAGATCCGCAAAAAACTTAACCTCCCATCTTCCACAGTTGGGTATATTGTAAAAAAATTCAAGGATGAAGGACTTGTGAATGAGAACAGAAAGCGCAGAGGCAGACCCAGAAAGACCACCAGCAAATTGGACAGGATAATTGTAGGTACCATCAAGAAAAACAGGCGAGAAACAGCAGCAAGGATTGCCTCAGACATCAACAAGAATTACCAGATACAACTCAGTTCACAGACTGAAACAGGATCAATGAGCATGGGTACAGAGGGAGAGTAATGTGGCGAAAACCATTCATTAGCCTAAAGAATAGGAAAGCCAGTGTAAAATTTGCAAAAGAACATGCGCACAAAGATGGCAGCTTTTGGAGAACTTATTTTCTGATAAGTCCAAATTTAACCTCCATGGATCTGATGGCAGAGCGTTTGTGTGGAGAAAGCCAGGAGAAGAATTCCAAACGGACTGATTGAGTAATTGCTTTAGAAATAGCTTTAACCACAGAATTATATTGTCTTTTATTGCAGTTAAGACTGAATCTTTGAATGAAATCATCATGGTTTAAAGTGTTTCTAGTGTTATCCAATAAATGTTGAAATGTTGATTTCTTTTGTCATGGTTTTGGTCGCCTCTTGTGGTTTCTGCGGCCGTTCCTCCTCGGAGCGGCACGAGGGCGCTCTTGCTTTATTTTTCCGTCGTCCGTTCCGGGCTTTCGTTTTCTCCAGGCACTTATTTTCTTTGACCTGTCCTAGGTTACCTGCGGCTGCCGGCTATAAAAGCTCTGAGCTTCCGTTTTCTGGTGCTTCGGTGTTTTCTTCTTGTGGCGCGTAGCCGGTAAACGGTATAGGATTTAGGCATCAAATGGTGACCATCGCTTTGCTTTGGAGTAACACGGGACTGAGCCTTTGTTGCGTTAGAGTTCCTTTTAGGATCCTTTTTTTGCTTTTGCTTTCTCTGTCTCTTGGTTCTATCCGCCTTTGCTGTTCTCTCTGAGACAGCTCCTGCTATCCTGTTTCCTTTCCACCTCTCTGTGTGTACCACTCTCTCGTATTGAGGGTGAGAGGTCATTTCCTGTTCTTGCTTTGACTGCACTCGGAGCTACGAGCCTATTTCGGCCAGTTTCCCAGGCCGCCTTATTTTTATGTTCTTTTGTGTCTCTGTTTTTCTACTCTCCGGTATCGAGAGTGAGAGGTAATTTAACTTTTTTACCTATACTAAAGCTGTTACGTTCCACGTGTGTGCCTGTCTCTCTCTCGGTCTTCTCTGTCATTTTCTGCAGGAATCCGTCACCATTGGTCCATTTCTGCTGTCTATCATCATCACACCAATACCTCTATGTCCCGCTTCCACCAATCAGAGCTCCACACCATTCTGGCTCCTCCAATCAACAGCTACCACTCTTCATTTAAACCCATGACTTCCAGTTTTTGCTGTCTGCCATTTTTGTTGTATGTTTCTTCCTGTTTACCCCTTACGACTTGTTTGCTATCCTTTTGGTTATTTGAACTGTTTGGTCTTGTGTTTTGTGTGGCCACGATGAGGACTTGGGACAGGGTAAGAGAGAGGCCTCTGTATACTTGCACACTTAGTTTTTAGTACTGTTTAGAGACACTAGTTTAGGAGTGATTGCCACCTACTGTATTTCTGTTTGGTTAGCTAGAGTAGAGAGTTAGGTTTTGTCTTAGTTGTGAATATAGGTACCTCATTTAGACAGCGTTTCTCTTTTTGGTTTCAACTAGCATTGTTTTGTTGAGTTCTTTTCGTTGGCAACACTCAGGTCCCCTGACCTCAGTTGTGTGTCTTGTACTTTTTCTTGTGTGTTCTGTAAATATTGTAAATATATATATGTTTCACCAGTAAAAAGCCTTTCACTTGGCAGTCCGGTTTTGCAGTACTTTATTATTTTTGCACAATTGCACCACTTAATATCACCCGGTCACAAATAAAACGTTACACGCCCCAGGTACCCCTAGACCAATTGGGGTTGTAACAAAAGCCTACAAGTTTTTTTGCCCATTATTGTATGGGTTGTAATTATTTCTCCTGTTTCTGTTACCTCCATTTTGAATCCTAGTAAGAGTGAGAGAATTGGGGTATTATGTGGGGTGAAATTATGTCTAGAAATTAATTTCCAATATTGGAGGACTTGTTGATGGAATGTTGATAACTTTGCAGGTAACTTAGGTGTCTGTCAGTTAATAAGAGGTATATTGAATAAATTATGAGGAATATTGAACCAAAAACTTTAACTTTTCTTTATAAAACACTACAACCATTTCAGCTTGATGATCATTCATTGTATCAATATCAGTTGCGTTTAAGCCTCCTTCCTGAATAGATTTAGCAATATCACCTTTTTTTAAATAATGATGTTAATTTTTCCATATAAAATTAAAAAAGGATTGGTTAATTGATCAGTTAAGTTATTCAGAAATAGCAAGAGCATAAGATGGGTAAGATAATCTCGATAAACCTTCCTTTTATTTTGCTAAGTAAAATATGACCAAAATATCTCTTTGTAGCCAGCTATTAAGAACAGTCTTGGCCTTCTGTAGTCTATTCTCAATATTACACTTCACTTTTCTCTGATATTCCTGTCTTTGGAAATAACCATGCCTAAATATTTAACTTAATATTTTAATTGAATATTGTGCTAGATGTCAAAGGATGATTATGAATTGCCAATAATTCATTTTTTCATTTGATCTGCGTTCTTGAGGAAAAAGGTGGTATCCCCCGCAAGCTGACTTATAACCAGTGAATTTCTCATTACATTTAATGGTTGAATAATTGAACTATTTTTGATTTGAAAAAAAAGCTAATAATTCTGCAACAATTATAAATAGTAACAGGGAGCAGGGACATCCTTGTGGGATTCCTCTCTTAACTTAAAAGAGAGCTCAACATACAACATTCCGATTATGTTTACAAAATTATCCCCAAAACCAAAGTATTCAAGTGATTGAAAAATAAAAGGGTGTCCTACCATATCAGCCTTATAAAACAAAACCATCATAAACAGTAGTCAGTACCAATCTAATATTGTTATGTATAACTCTTTCTTTAATAAAGCCAGACTGAGTTTCACTTATAATTTGTGATATTCCTTCTTTAAGTCTATTAACTATAATACGGGTAAACAATTTATAATCTATACATTTCGTAAAGTTATAAAATTATCAATGTATCTTTTATCCTTCCCAGGTTTAGGTAGAGTTACTGATATTATATTACTATTTTTCTCAACATATTATTTTAAAGCTTCAAACAGTAAATATTTTATGTCATTCCAAAATAACTTTAAAAAAAAACTAGAGTTTAAACCAGGGGTAGACAATTCCAGTCCTGGAGGGCCCGTGTGTATGCAGGTTTTTGTTCACACCAATTACCCCAGCTAAATGAGCTAATTGGCTGTTTACACCAGAAGTTGGCATGAAAAACAGATACGGCCCTTGTTGCCTACCTCTGGTTTAAACCATCCTGCCCTGGAGCTTTTCCTAAATGTCATTGGTTTATATCACTGTATCACTGATCTCTGAGTTACAAAGTTCTCTGTATGTCTCATTTATCCTTGGAATATGAAGTTTTATACTTTCTAGGAAAGTTAGGGAGTCCGAGACCGAGTAAAATCTGTAAACTTCCTCAGAAATGACTTTGTGGTCTGTGCATTTTATATCATTGACATTTACCATTAAGACATTAACTGCATTCATCTCCTGTCTTCTTTTTCACAAACTGCTGAAGTAAGAGGGGTTTTTCCCCTTCATCAGTCCATTTAGCTCTGGTTATAATATACGTATACTCCACTAGCTCTTTGCAGGTACAAATTATCCCATTTAGATTGCAAATTAATCAATTTGTTTTTTCTCTCCTCTATTAAAATAGTATTTTACAACATTACAGTACAACTTTCATTTATATCATGTACCAATTTAGCCTCAACCTCTCTGATTACTATTATTTTTGCTGAACTGTATAAAACTTGAAATTTCAAGTTTTAAACTTGAAATGCTCCCATTTACTTTGATAACCAATTATATGTTTGTCATTCTTAATCCTTTGCAATAAGCCTCGAATAGCCTTACAATAGCTTTCATATTTTTAAAAGTTGTGCATGAAATTTCCAATTATCTTTTTTATTTGTAACCTTAATCCCTGGGGGTTTTTTTTCTCTCAATGGAGCACTGGCAATGTTTACCATAGATACATAGCTGGTCTACCATATCTACCATAGATACATAGCTGGTCTACCATATCTACCATAGATACATAGCTAGTCTGCCATATCTACCATAGATACATAGTTGGTCTACCATATCTTCCATAGATACATAGCTGGTCTACCATATCTACCATAGATACATAGCTGGTCACCTCCGAGGGAGAAAGCCACAAATCAGTCGTAGATTATCAATTTACGTCTACCCATGAAAACTGAATATTATTTGGGAACGTATCTCAGTAAAGAATTATAGATAGTAAAGTTAAGGTGTGTCATGTAATAAACCAGTCATAATTGTCAGTTTCAGTAACAATTTCCAAAATTAACTGCAAAGCACAAGATAAGTATTCAGTATTCACAAGAACAGAAACGCGATTGTGATTTGGTGGATTAAAAAGCTCTTATCCCTGATACCAATGAATGATACCTTACTAAACTTTAAAGTGACAGTATTAATCTACAAATTAAATATGCATGAGACCAGGGAATGTGATATCCTTTTTTATCTTTCCTTCACACATGCAGCTTAATAGCTTTTCAGAAAATATACCAAGCAATTTATTGTACTCAGCCCATTTCAACTTGTTTTTTATGCAACTGATTTGTTGATAATATATATATTTGCTTTAAATAAAATGATTTGTCATATGTGTGCATTGGGTGGTTGAAGCATGTGCTGCTAAGTGTCGTGCAGAATGTCCTCCTGCCTTTTCTTTCTTAATATGTTCACTTCACAGTAAAATGTAATTAATTCACTCAGACCGAGTCAAACTGCTCATTAATCTGGCTGTGATTCTGATATGGATTTATTTGGTGTGCAGCAGCCTGGTACTGATTCTGCATTGGACTCTCACAGCAGAATCTGCAAAGGTAATAAAAATAAGAAAACACAAGTGTATATACCCTTAATGGATATGACAGCCATCGACACGTAACATGTTTTTAATGTATTTATAAATGTATAACATATTTATTTTTTAAAGGAGAGTGGATAGCCCCCTACGGACTGCGCCATGCGTTTCGCCGAAATGGCTCGTATTTACAACAAGCAAACAATATTTATAAAAGTAGGTAATTATCGCACTACACTATACACATATCCCAATCAACTCATTACCTTATATTTTTGTACCCTGCAGGGGACTCTGTTAATTATATTTATGTGTGAAATAAATGGACAGCCTTTTTATTTATTAAGCCACATTTTATGATATATTTTCCCTGTCAGTTGAATTATGTCATCATTATTGTCATCACTAAATGTAATTGGTTTACTTAAATTTTTTAATGCCGTTTTCTTTTTTTAGAGGTTTAAGATAGAGATCGATGAAAAAGCATTCAAAGGAAATACCCCGACAGGTTCTAAGTGGTAGTACACTCTGTATGAGCATCTGAAGAGAAGCTTTCATTGTCCTCCTTCAAATTTTAATTATATAAGGCTAATACTTTTTCAGTGTTGCTGTATGCATGTAGGTATAGTTTGTTGACACACATTTAGTAGAATATTATCAGTACAGATGGTAAATACACTGCAACATGCATAAAGTACCAGTAAACTCTGCTCAACTCAACAGTACTAGTAAACTGCTCAACTCAAGAGTACCAGTAAACTCTGCTAAACTCATCATTACCAGTATACTCTGCTAAACTCATCATTACCAGTAAACTCTGCTAAACTTATCATTACCAGTAAACTCTGCTAAACTCATCCTTACCAGTAAACTCTGCTAAACTCATCATTACCAGTAAACTCTAAACTCATCATTACCAGTAAACTCTGCTAAACTCATCATTACCAGTAAACTCTAAACTCATCATTACCAGTAAACTCTAAACTCATCATTACCAGTAAACTCTGCTAAACCCATCATTACCAATAAACTCTAAACTCATCATTACCAGTAAACTCTGCTAAACTCATCATTACAAGTAAACTCTAAACTCATCATTACCAGTAAACTAAACTCATCATTACCAGTAAACTCTGCTCAATCTCAGAAGCTGGAAAGTACAAATGGTAAACTCAGCAGTGCTGGTGTCAGGAAGACATTCAAGTCAGATCTTATCCTTCAGAGTTTGGGTCCCTCAGGGTTGGGGAGGGGGGCCTCCAGGGGGTCACAGATCCTGTTGGATGACCCCGGATTAACCCAGGTGGGTGTTAAATCTGGGTTTTGCCCTCAGAACAGCCTTCAATTTTTAGCTTTTAAGACAATGGGCAGATCACTGGTTCTAAGTCCACTTCAGTCACATGCCGCATGTTTATTTTGGTGATAACTGCTAGGCACCATTACTGTGTTTACTGTGTTGTGGCTTTATTTTGGGGGTGGGGGAGGGTTGTGCCTTTGACAGCTGGATCTTCTGGCTGCCCATTAGCCTGTGTAAGTGCTGCTCCGGTGACGCGCACTTAAGAGTCGTAACGTGATGGCATTTCAGAATGTTCTATCAAATGAATGAAAAGTTCATGAATAAATGGTCAAATTGCACTGCCCTGGCGTAGCTCCTCGGCTCCCGTCAACCATCCGATCCATGCTATTTTACATGCATAACACTTCTCACAATCTCAAATCTCAGAATTTGAGCTACCCCTAGGTACTTCAAGGGGACATAACTTGCAAGATATTCATAGTATAAAGTTTACATCTTGCATAACTTCATTAAATTGATTATAGTTCATGTACCAAAAAATCTGGTGATTCTGAGGGGGTCTGGGTCTTTTCCTAGAATTGATTGATTTTATATGGAATGACCCATATCCAAAAAGTGCAGTGAGGCTTGTAAGTCACGAAACAGGAGAAGTATCGTTTTGTAAGCCAAGTTACTGACATCTAATGAGTTAATTGCAGTAGCTGTGTATGTTTTATGACCCTTATGTGAACACAATACAGCAACTTATCCAGGGTAATAATCCAGTGTATAAAATTGTTTGCTCCGGTGCCTGAAAAGTCAGATTTTTTTTTTACAATGTTTATAGCAGGAGAATGAACGTACCAAACGTTTTCAACCTGAGCATAAAAAATGCTCCTGAAGCTTATGATTTATTTATAAATTATTTTAACATATTGACTTTCATTTGTCCAACTTTCATTTTTTGTTGAGGTTTAATATCACAAAGTGCAAAGGGTTTCTTTTCGTTGGCTCTTGTAATGTCAGGTTTGAAGATTAAAAGTCTGTGAGTCATAAGTCCAGACTCGTGTAAACACCTTCAGGCCCTATGAGAAGACAACCTTCTGGCTCAGTGCTGCAATCAAATGCATATACTTTCTGCAAATTTACATTACCTCCACAGCAGAGTCCTGACAAAGCATCATTTTCTGACACTTAATACTTGATAAGAGACAGCTGAAGACTGCCTGTCTGGGACCTGTAATGCTTCTTCGCTTCAGTTGTCTCAGTTTTCATTATGTTTTCTTATGCCTGGTGCTCAAGGTTCACAGAGTGCAAGGAATTTTTTGGAGGGGAGTTGGGTAGGGGTGCATCTTCTAATGCATTAAATGTCCATTTGACAACAAGAGCATGAACATGTTCAAGGTGCAGGAAGTTTGTCCTGATCTCTGTGTAAGAGGGGAGTCAAAGTGAGACTTTTGCTCCCAAGAATGTCCCCATCTGGAAAACTGATAAAGAGAAACTGGACTGTGTCATGGGTGTGTATGTGTGGTTTAGGGGCATTTATGGCGCAGGGGTCATGGAGCAAGGAATGTCCTACCCGACCATCTGTGACCTGTCCCGTGACCTCACACCTGGTCAGTCTATGAGAAAAACTCTGGACAATACCACAGTGCCCTCATGTTGGCACCTCTGTCATTACACCCTTTACTTCTCTCCTGGATTAAGACTCAAAAACTTCAGTTGAGGTCAACAGACCCGGTAAAACGTACAAACACTGCACATGTGATCCTTATATTGTTACATTATGTCTTATGTAATAGTAATAGGAATTGCATGTAAAATGGTTCATCAGGAGGGAATTTTCATGACAACTGCAACATAATAAGAATAATAATCATAATGTTAATCTGTTTGGTATGGATGTAATCCGGTAAAATCAAGGAATCGAATGAGATACATTCCATACCAAATGGAGTTTAATAAAGCATAGTTTCAACAACTCAGGGAAAACTATAACAGTGGAATGTCCTCTCTGGTAATCATCTCCTTTCCCCTCTCCCAACTCAACATCCCCCAAAGGTGGGGGTCTAAATTCCAGATTCGACCACACCTCCAGGATAATTTATGGCACTGCCGCCTGGTTCAAACGCGTGATTCGGCATAAAAGAAAGGGAGACAAGCCTATCTGGGAGAATCGTAACCGATCTCCCACACTGTGTGTGTGCGTGTGCGTGTGCGTGTGCGCGTGCGCGTGCGCGTGCGCGTGCGCGTGCGCGTGCGCGTGCGCGTGCGCGTGCGCGTAGTGAAGATCGCAACCGACTTCCCACACCGTGCATATTCTGTGTCTGTGTGTAGCTGAAGCAGGCTAGTAAGATATTTACTCTGTGTTTTCTTTTCTTAATTTGTATATTCTGTAAATTGACTGATAATTCTAAGATAATGACCTACCTGCCTGTTAATAAATTCTTCTTATTTTAACTTGCGTGGTCTCCATGACTATAATCCATTTTATACCTTTTTTCAGCCTAAATTACGACTGAATACTCAGGGGAACAATTCTGACCAATGACCAACTGATCAGTGGCGTGGTACAGTATGTGGAGTCCCCAAGCTGGGAAAGGCGGCTAAGTTCTGCCAGTAAAAAGGATTGGTGATGCATGGTTCTGGGAATTTGATGTGAAGAGAACCCATAGACGTTCTACGTCGGTTCTTGTCAAATTAGCCTTAAGGAGCCCTCTAAATGCACGCTGACCTGGGCTTGCAACTATCTATATAAAATATAATGCATGTATTGTGTTGGCCAGACCCCCAACCTCTGTGTTCTCCACCGAACTGAGATTTGGCAATAGTGCTAATCCCGAGAGCATATATTGAGTAATGGTGGCACACAAGGAAGAGTCGAGTGTAACCACTCTGAGCTTCACGCATGATTAAAGCTAAATTCTAAATTCTAGTTTTATATGGAGTCAGATAATTACGAGTAACCCAATAGTAACTGTTACGCTTACTTTTTGTGATCATAGATATATTCGATGTGTTGTTCAGCTCCTTTGTGAATGTTCTAATGCTCCCATTAGAATATTGACATTTGGACGACAGGTCGGATATATCCGTGATGACAACATGGCCCCGTTTGCGAACGGAGAATAATAAGAATCATACTGATCCATTTCAGGCCTGTCTTAAGCGGGATATGGAGCAGCGCATTCATATCTGGCTCGTGGCGACGGACCCAGTATATTCTTAAATGTAGTTGTGCTCTGTTCATGAACGGAGGATAAATCCAGCTATTCCCTCATTGGTCTAGCTGTGCGGGTTCTACAACTGTAAGGTGATAACTCAAGAAGGCGATGCCCCTATCCATAGAGAATTTTCCCAGCGGCATGAGGAGCACAAGACTAACATCACCAGGTGTCATGGCCATCACCAGTAGGGCTGGGTATCGGACCTCGGTTGTTTTTGAGCACCGACCGACTCATGTCCGTAGCCCAAGCATTCGGTGCCAATTTTTTGTATACTTTTTGCTAAAAAAGTTCTTGAATTATCTGCTAAGTACCTAATTTTTAGCCTTGCCAGGGGGACTATTTTTCTTGTTTTTATTCTTTGATCAGATATTGCTTAATTAAAATCATAATTTTGTTCATTTTGAATTGTATTGTATACAGCTGTTTGAGTTGACAACATTAATCACTGAAGTGTTTGCAAAAGTTTTGGCTTATTTTGTTCAATGAGAATTTTCTTTGGTTAATGTAGAAAAATGTGTTTACACTTTGCAAAGAAAGGCATTGTGCAGAATTCCTGATACTGGACTCGATGTGATGAGGCACGTACAGAGTCCATTCTGTAAGGGGGGAGTCGGGTTCAGAGGACCAGACGCGACAGAGAGGAATCCAAAAGTAAACCACAGAATGGATTACCACTAAAGCGGAACCGTGTCCACGACAGGGAAGGAAAACACAAAGGATAGGGACAAAAACTCCTGGCTTAGTGCCAAAGAAAAACAACCCTAAAAATAGGGCGAGGCTCGAGACTCGACAGAAAATACCTCCGACTCTCAGTAAGAGAGAGAACTAAACGGAGGTAAGAAAAACTGAAAATAAATAATAGCGACCCAAAATGATAAGGCAGAAAAACTCGAAGACTCGAGTAGTAGAAGCAAAAGGAAAGAAACCTCTCGCCCTCAATACTAGAGGGAACTAAAAAGAGATGTAGGAAAACAGTAAAGAAAGAACAGTCTCAGCGATACCAAAATAGGAAAACCAGAACGGGGAACAGAAAGTGCAAAAGGAGGAATCCTAGAAGGAAACTCTAAGCACTAACAGGCAAGTCCCGCGTTACACCAAAGCAGAGCGATGGTGCAAAGTGGTCTCTCACAACTGATACCGGCTTCGTGGCAGAGCAGATCTTTTTTTTAGATCTTTTTGAGTCATATAATGACATAAGATCATTGTCTGACTGAAAAAGATTTGTTTTTAATTATGATGCAACAGTCACCTATATTAAGAAAAATATAACAGAATATAATGCAGATGAATTTGAGGGTAACAGCTTGTTGGCGGTGTTGTGTTACAGTGAGTGGAGGGACTCCAGCCCCCTCTGAAGCAGGCAGCTCTGTGTGGGGTTATGAATCTGCTCATAAACTTTCCAGTAAGAAGGTGTCACAGTGGCTGAAAAGGAGTGAGCCTGAGAGTTCAGCATCATCTGGATATGGAACAATGAGTCCTGTAGTGAGTGAAGCAGAGATTTCTGACAGTCACACTGGAACAGGACAGTGTAGGTCACGCTCCACCCTAAACACTGCTCTACACTGCCCCCATGTGGTAGACTGTAACAGATTTAATCATCTGTTATATTCCACAATGCAAAATCAACAACTTCACTAAATCATACCCGCCATTCTCACAAGATGGTTTGAATACAGTATAATACAAAAATTGCAAGTGTCAGGAGAATTTTTTTTTTTCAATTTCTTAAATTCCATTTGCTGAAATAACAGTTTTCCTTCAAATACAACAAAAAAGTGTGACATGGCAGCGCAAGAGTGGGGTGCAGGGTTGGCAGATCTTGCAAGACTTTCTAGCCAAATGGCGACTCAAAACTAACCGAAAATATATTTTTAACCGAAACCAACGTATTTTAAATAGAAATCATCATATTTTTACTTTTTAAAATAAGTGCATGCTTTGTGACTTTTTATTTTTACCTGTGACTGCACTTTGAAAGTATTCGAATTTAGCTGTAAAACCGCGGACATGGCAACACTGGTGGGACGTCTTATGACCTGCTTATGACACTTCCACAGTGCGGTTGGAAAATAGTACCTACAATGGCGAATATTTTTCGTGGACTGCTAAACAGTGTGCATTAAACAGCACACTTCTGCCAGTGCACTATACACAGAAGACAGGGCGCAGAAGACAGGGCTCTGATTCGGACACAGCCCACCTTTTTTTCCGAACAAAGTTCGCAGAAAAAAATGATTAAATGACTCAATACGCGTAGGCCTATCTTGCAGACACGCCTCATTTTCATCAAAACTCCACCCCGCGCGCGTAATGACGCGTATGAGAGATGTTTAAAATAGTGGATAAGTCAAATGTCTGAATCACAAATAGCTTAAGCTACACGGAATTTCGGGAGTAAGTCCCATTTGCGTGTGCTCATCTCAACTCTGAATCTGGCCCTTCGATTTATTTGCATTAAATAAAACAATATGTGTGGTATCTGTGCATAAGATTAGAAGGTTGAAGTATGTGCTGTTAAGTGTGCTGCAGAATGTCTTCCTGCCTTTTTATTATAGTTTTTTTGCCTAATGGTGTCACAATAAAAACTCAATGAATGTACTCAAACACAAAGAAAGATACATCAGCGCATTGGTGCCACGCTGGAATTACTAGCCATTTAAACTCATGGAGCTTCTGGTTCTGCCCCAATGTATGGACATGTCTCAGTCCATCCTAACCATATTTTAATGACCCTACTCTCATGGAAGATGTTCATGACCATAGACTACACAGGCACTGCTTTGGCATGCATGCATAGCTGAGGTTGGTTGATGATCAGCACAGCTGAGGTTGGTTGATGATCAGCACAGCTGCGGTTGGTTGATGATCAGCACAGCTGCGGTTGGTTGATGATCAGCACAGCTGAGGTTGGTTGATGATCAGCACAGCTGAGGTTGGTTGATGATCAGCACAGCTGAGGTTGGTTAATGATCAGCACAGCTGAGGTTGGTTGATGATCAGCACAGCTGCGGTTGGTTGATGATCAGCACAGCTGCGGTTGGTTGATGATCAGCACAGCTGAGGTTGGTTGATGATCAGCACAGCTGAGGTTGGTTGATGATCAGCACAGCTGTGGTTCGTTGGCTTCCTCGGGCCTCATTGGGTTTGTAACGTTTGCTGTGCCTTTGGGGACAGACCATAATAAACACAGCCCCCGAAAGATCCATCTGTAGCAGGGGGGTATTTCACAAAGCAGGATGACTGAGTTAGCTGGATAACTGCACTGAGTAAAACCCGGAACGGCTCTTTTTACTTCAATCCATGTTCCAGATTTGGGAGGGTTCCCGGTTTTACTCAGTGCAGTTATCCAGCTGAGTAATCCTTCTTTGTGAAATACCCCCCAGGTTTCTGTTCCCAAGTGTATATTTTTGAATGTAAATCCAGTTTTTTTTTCTTTTGCTTACTTACCAGCATTAAAATGCAATAAAACATTTCATCCTTTGACTTGTTTCTTGCTGTCTGTATGGAACGTTTGCAATTGTACAATTTTATTTTTAGGAACTAATCCATGAATATGCTGTAAATTCTAAATATACATTGTGAAGGAATTTTCTGTTTTACAATATGTGTGTATTAACATAGAGACAATCACATGATTATCATTAAGCATTTAATACAATAGATCAATTATATATGGAGTTAAGTAATTAAATAATGTATTCTTTGTGAACACTGAGTAGGTCATGGTTCACTCCCTTCTGTGTCTCTCCTTCACATTCTGCTGAGACAGGCAGTCTGTAAGGCAGATGTTTTCGTTACTTGTTTTGAAGGTTATTGATAGTTATAGAGACAAAACATCAAGAATTGGATACCTTTGTCTCTGTATGTTTAGAAACCGCCCCTTGTGGCAAATCAGTAAAGCAACGATTATTGTGTATAAATCTCCTCTGTATGCTGTTTCTAAGGCAGAGTGATTCTGATGAGAATCTCTCTCATTCTAAGTTTATCTCCAATAAACTGAAATTCTTTTTCTTATTCTATTTACATCGGTTTGTTGTGGTTCTGTTTGGACAGACTTGCTCACTGTGGGTTTAAAGGGAAAAATCCACGACAATATGGCGTAGTCGGCAGGATTGCTAACTTGATTTTCTCCTACGCAGATTTCTCTCAAGTCGGAACGGCTTAGACAGTGCGCACTGCCGGGAGTTCAAACCCCGATACCGCAACCCACCTTCTCATAGAGAGGTAACTGTAACCAGTGGCCTAGAGGAAGGACGGCGGCGACCGGACCGAGGAGAGTAAGACGTCTGTCTGGGGTGATCAATACGCAATCCATAGAAAGAGAATCACAGGTGAGCCACCACAGCAAAACGTAACTTGAGGCTGTATCGCGCTCAAATTCTAAAAAGTTTGATTAGTGACCGACGGGTCCGTCACTCTGTGGAGTGATTCAAACTGTGGAGGCTGTATGCTGCTCCCACCCATGGACTAATATTTCTCTTTTTCTTTCACCTTTTTCTTTCTCTTGTAGTGAGCTCTGAAACATTTTTGTAATGTGGTATCATGTATTATCAGTAGAGGCAATAGGCTACACGGACTAGTACAGGAGAGGCATTTTTGCAGAGGAGATGATTATGGTCATTTGTACCTGTACGAGACACTTAATGAGGTTGACGGATATGGAAGTGGTTTTTCTGTTGTAGCTACCTAGATGTGAATGGTTAAAAGAGAAGGAAACGGCATTAATAGAAGTTAGGCTAAACGTTCACCCTGAAAGTGAGGGCAATTATCCAGAGGATAGTGCAGAATCTGAAACTGATTCTGACTAAAATAGGCCTAATTAAAAGGGAAATTTTTTTTTTAATTTTAAAAAAATAAAAATTAAAAGGCATAGTTTGGTTGTGGGACGAACGCACGAAAAATGGGTTCTAACAATTCAAAGAAGCAGGACTCTGAATTTACGGGTCCAATGAAAATAATGCATGACAAATATGGTCCGGCAACCACACACCAGCGTGTTAAATGGCAAAAGTTAGGTTTCCCTGAAAAAGGCTCTTTTAGCCTAAATCAGATTGATAACTTAAAAATGCGGCTGCGGTCATATGAGGTTAAAAATAGTAAACGTAAAAATAAATGGCAACCCGACTGGGATGTAGTAGATTTGTGGGAAAAGGAATCAAAATTAAGGCAGGAAAAACAGACCAGGGGAGAAAATAAGAATACTGTGGAGAAATCCCAACAGAGTAATTCAGTGCTATCTCCTGTTGTGCATTCCGGCGGCTCTTTGTATCCCGATGTAGCACAGCTTGCAAGCGTACACAAAATTAACCTGGACTTGGACTGTCCTGCGTGTCCTCCAGCTTATGTTCCACAGCAAGCGGCAGGAGCTCACGGACATCCCTCAGCCCCTGCTCCCCAGGCAGCGCATTCCAGTGCTGCTGCACAACCATCTGCGAGTGGGCCGGCGACCAGAGCGAGAACCGCAGCTTCAGTAGGCCCAGATTCCACAGTACAGGTAACGTCCCACAAGGGCGAACTGAACGAGGTAGAGATGCCTACCATCCATACAATGATGATGCTGCTTCTGAGTATATGGAACAAATTAAGACGTTGGAAATCAGTATGAAAACCGAATTCCCTGTTCGTCTGAACTGGGAAGCAGTTAGACAGGTTAAACAAAAGCCTGGTGAAACTGTTAATGACTTTCTTGAGAGACTTTCAGATAAGTACGACGCACACAGTGGAATGGACAAACCGGAGAACAGCGAGACTCTTACTCCGTACGAGACTCAGCTAACCCACTGTTTCCTGGATGGATTGGATAAACACCTTGCGACCGCTATTAAGACCTCCTGTGTTGGCTGGCAGACTCGGAGACTTAAGGACGTTCTCCGTTATGCTGTTCACTGCGAAGAACAGGACCGCGACAAGCAACACAAAGACAAAAAGAAGAGCGACAAGATGACCTCTCAGCTGCAGCTGGCCCAGCTCAATTCCTACCAGGGGAACCGAGACGGTGCCGGTGGACAGCAGCAGCAAAGGAGAGGCCGCGGTAGACGTGGAGGACGGAATCAAGGGAACAGACAGAGACCCAACTCCATGGGACCCACTACCATGGTGGATTATGATGTTTGCCGAAAATGCGGGAAAAAAAAAGGGACATTGGGCTCGCGGTTGTAAATTTTCCGGTAATGCTGATAATTGGGACACAGCACCCCACGGGAATGTTACTTTCCAACATCCTGGGGGTCAAACTGGATTACCTGGACAATGACATTTTGTGGGAGACGAGGAAACGCATGCGGACATGGGTGAGTTTGCTGGGTTCCTTTACCATACGGCTCCAAATGCGTTACCACTTTGGTCATTAAAAGTTGATGGGCGAGCATTAAACTTCATTGTGGATACGGGAGCTGGTCGGTCTGTAATAACAGCTAAATCATGGGATTCAAAACCTCCTCTTTTTAGTGGTAAAACCATGCTCAGCCAAGATGCTGGTGGAAATACCACGACAGAGAAATTTACAGCTCCATTAGTGGTGCAAGATTTCAATACGGGCTCAAATATTACTTTGAAACATGCGTTCTTGTTCTCCCCTGTATGTCCGGTAAACCTGCTTGGCAGAGACTTAATGTGCAAATTGGGTCTGAGTGTGCAGTGTACTGATGACGGTTTAACTATTGACAGAGCTGCTACGGTAGAAACTCTAGAAATGTTTTACTATGCTTGGGATCTGGACAGATCCTCAGTCACAGCTAAAGCCATACAAATGGCCAAAACTGAGTGGACAGGCACTGGCGACAGACTGACAGAATTACAACTACATGTAACAGCACATTTTAGTCGAGGTAGAGATTGGGAATTTGAGAAGAATTGGTACGGTGATTGTAAATTAATTTCGACATTGTTTTTGGTTGGTCGCGATTTCTGTGCATTGTCTGTAGAATTGAGCTCAGCACATCAGCAATTCTATTCCATAGCGGGAAGTGCACCCCATGTTTCACTGTGCAAAGCCTCAAATAAAAAATGGGGGGACACAGGACCATGGGTAAAATTATGTTTGGACACCACGGACTGGGAAAAGACAGGGGAATTTTCAAAATATTCTCCCTCTCTGCGTGTCACTGCGCACCAGTTTCCGAACTCTCTGACAGCTGTCTGCAGCATCCATGAGTTGCTGTGTGACACCCAAGCCTACTTGCATTTGTCAGACCCGAGATTCAGTGCAATTCCCTCTCAATTGTGGGCAACGTCCCAAAATGATGTGGGGCTCATAGCTGGAGTTACTCCACTTCAAGTAACCCCTAAATCTGAATACAGACCATGCAAACGTCAATATCCCCTACGCCCAGAAGCCGAAGACGGCATTGTCCCCGTATTTAATGCGTTGTTAGAAGCTGGTGTTGTGGTTCCCTGTCCTGACTCTCCATGCAACACTCCTATCTTGCCTGTAAAAAAGCCTGATGGGTCTTGGCGGTTCGTACAAGATTTACGAGCTGTGAACAGCGCCGTTCAACAGCGCGCTCCCGTTGTGTCGAACCCCGCGACCATTCTTGCACAAGTCCCGGGTAATGCAAAATATTTTTCTGTGATCGATCTAGCGAATGCATTTTTTAGTATTCCTGTTGATGTAAATTCCCAGTACTGGTTTGCTTTTACATTCAGGGCAAAAAGGTATACCTGGTCTCGATTACCCCAGGGGTATGCTGAATCACCAGCAGTTTTTTCAGCAGCGCTGCAGGAAAACTTGGAACAATTCCAGTTTTCTTCAGGCCAAAGTACTTTGATTCAATACGTTGATGATCTCCTCGTCTGCTCTCCAGACGAGCACAGCTGTATTCAGGATTCACTTGAACTATTGACATTCCTAGCCAGAGAGGGCCACAAAGTTAAACAGGAGAAACTGCAATTTGCATTAAATACTGTTACCTACTTAGGGCACACTATTTCTGCAGAAGGCAAATCTTTGGGAACTGACAGAATCCAAGCGATTCTTGACCTCCCTAAACCGGTTACAAAAAAGCAGGTAATGTCTTTTCTAGGCATGACAGGTTACTGTAGGCAATGGATTTCTGATTACGCTGAAATCTCCCAACCCTTGCAAGATTTGGCACATGGCCATGATTTTAGCAGCTAATGATAAGGTCACGTGGACAAAGTTTGCTGAAATTTCCTTTCAGAAGTTGAAACAACAGTTGGCCTCCTCTCCTACTTTGGGCCTGCCTGACATGATTAAACCTTTTCTTTTGACTGTTGATGAGAAGGGCGGCTACATGTCTGCTGTTCTTTTGCAAAAGCACGGTGATAAACACAGGCCTGTGGCGTACTATTCTCAGCGACTTGATGCTGTTTCTAGGGGCCTTCCTCTTTGTTTGCGCTCCATTTCAGCAGCGGCTTTGGCGGTAACTGCATCTGCATCACTTGTTGCTTATCGTCCGCTCACTGTCCTTGTTCCGCATGCGGTAGCAGAAATTCTGTTAAAACAGAAAACGGCCCATTTCTCACCAGCTCGAATGCTTCACTATCAACATGTGTTGCTCTCTTTGCCAAATGTTACAGTCAAATGATGCAATGTTCTGAATCCCGCTACTCTTTTACGTACACCTGAGGATGGGGAGCCACATAATTGTGTTCATGTGTTAGATCAAATTCTCTCCCCCCGTCCTGACCTCGCCACCACTCCCCTCTCAAATGCAGACTTTGATATGTTTGTTGACGGTTCTGCCAGTCGATGTCCCCTCACAGGTGACAGTCAGGTTGGCTATGCAGTAGTGACACAACACCGGGTTCTGGAGTCAGCCCGCCTTCCTGGACACCTCTCAGCACAGGCAGCTGAACTGTTCGCTCTTACACGCGCTTGCCATTTGGCTGAAGGTAAAACTGTAAATATTTTCACTGACAGCAGATATGCTTTTGGAGTTGTGCACGACTTTGGAACTCTTTGGCAGCATAGAGGCTTCCTTACCTCTACAGGGAAAACTATACAGAATGGACACTTAGTGAGCTGCCTCCTACAGGCAATTATTTTGCCTGCTGCCATTGCTATATGTAAATGCTCCGCTCACACAAACCAGACTGATGCTATCTCTCAAGGTAATGAGCAGGCGGATTTGAGAGCCAAGGCGGCTGCAATCGCCCCCCCTCACACAACTCTCAGTCTGCTCACACAGGCTGCTGTTCCCACAGACATTCCAATGGCCTCTGTACAGGACTGCCAAGCTGGGGCCACACCCCAGGAAAAGGCCAAATGGAAGCGAGACGGCACCTACACTGATGGGGTCTGGCTAGGCCCTACTGGTAAACCCTGTTTATCTCGTTTTTTATTTCCCTATTATGCTAAATTGACTCATGGACTGGATCATGTGTCAAAAGGAGGGATGATATCTTTGATGTCCAGACACTGGGACACAAGCGGATTTTCTACTTATGTAAAAAACTTTTGTGAAAAGTGTGTTATCTGTGTTGTAAATAATGCTGGGAGGGGCCAGAAGGTTCCAAATGCGGCCCACCCGGCTCCACAGGAGCCTTTCGAGTACCTGATGATGGACTTCATTGAACTTAACCCATGCAGGGGTAAGAAATATTGTTTGGTGTTTGTTGACATGTTTTCAAAGTGGGTTGAAGTTTTTCCTACAGGGAAAGCTGATGCTGCAGCAGTGGCGAAAGCCCTACTAACAGAGCTTATTCCTAGGTGGGGGATCCCGAGGAAGCTGTCTTCAGACAGAGGCTCACACTTTTTAAACAAGGTGTTGGACAAAGTGACCGAGCAATTGGGGATCAGGTTAAAGTTCCATTGTGCTTACCACCCTCAGAGTGGAGGGGCGGTAGAGAGGGCAAATGGAACCATTAAGAACCGGTTAACTAAAGTGATGGCAGAGACAGGTCTGGATTGGGTCCAGGCCCTGCCAATTGTCCTTACAGGTATGCGGGGGAGGGTCCACGCTGCTACAGGGTTGTCGCCCTATGAGGTCATCACAGGGCGGCCCATGAGGACTGGATGTCAACCCCCAGGGCTGATGTTGGACAAGGAGCTAGCTGACACTCGCATGGTGAGTTACTGTGTTCAGCTAACCAATGTTCTGAGATCTGTGCATCAACAGGTGAAAGCAGCTCTCCCAGATCCAGCCAGCGGGCCTCTACATGACCTGCAGCCAGGAGACTGGGTGGTGATAAAGGACTTCAGAAGGAAGAAGTGGCACCAGGCCAGGTGGAGGGGTCCTTTCCAGATACTACTCACTACGCCCACAGCCGTGCGAGTGGAAGGCCGTGCTTCTTGGGTCCACGCCAGCCACTGCAAAAGAGCTCCACCAGCGCCAAAGGAGGGATAAGGGTGAGAGACCCACCTCGACCGACGCGCAGGGACAACTAAGTTCTCACGGAGTTTAAAAACTCAGAGAACCACCACTTCAAGGAGCACGTGACGGTAATATCTGCTCCCAACATGCCAGACGACAGCAGGAACACCGAGGGGTACAACCCTTTGAGAAGATTAGGCTGCAGCCTGAAGGTAGGCCTATTGATACTAGGCCTCATTACACTCATCACAGTTCTGCCCATTATCCTGATTCATGAGACATTCTACACCATTAACACCAGTGAAACAAACGCTACTGTTGTAATGACTAAAAGGCCTAAAAGGTATGTCACCACCGGGAATGAAGCTTGGCTGACACCAGGAACTGTGAAGCATCATTATGCTACTAATTCTTGGTGGCGTTATGCTGAGTGGACTGCAAAACAGCACTTTAACCGGTCTTGTTATGTTTGCTCTCACATGCCTCATTCCACAGCAGGCCCTCTTCTTCAGGTGCAGAATCTGAAGAAAGACCTCTCAACGTGTTTGGTGGGACTGAGTTCTCACCCAGGTGTGGGAATACGGTGGGGAAAAGCTAATTTCTCTGTGCCATTAAATCTGTCACGTTTGGGTACTCCAGTAGTAAATAGAGATTGTTCTTTTCTGAAAGATTACCTAGCATGGCCACAGGTGTCATGGAAAATGCCCGGTCCAGTCGTACTTAAACATAGTATGAAGTTTGGAAGTTGTATTATAGGTAATGGCTCTAATGCACTAGGTCAATTAGACAATGTTCAGTGTAAAAATGTTTTCTGTGATTGTCCGCCCATACATCCTGATAAGTGTTTTGACTGTCTGAGTGATTCCTATAGTCCTTGCAGAGACTACCCTGACATGGCTGATGAGATATGTAGGAAGAACTGGTCACACGCAATCTCATTACCTTGGTGTAGGAAGCAAACTGCAAACTGTTCCGGGATAACACCATCCTCTCGCCTTGGGAGCCGGCTGTTATCTGATTGGTAATTGCTTTGTGGGCACTCTGCTCTCCCCCCTGACTGGAGTAGAGTTTGCGCCCTCATTGCCACATATGTGATTCCTCACTCAAGCTGCTATAGGTCAGTACTTACAGCAATATGTTCCTGATCCGGAACAAGATAATGTATTCCTTCTCCGACAACTTCCTGAGTTTACTGACGACCCTATATAAAGTATAGGCCTGAATTATGTACCCACCCTGTCACATGGTTGGTGGGAAGACAGTGTTGTAATGTGAAGAGATAAAAGGTTGACATTCCAGGAGTTGTGAAAAGTCTCCATTACATGATGGGTTTTTATTTTTTATCTTTCTTTTCTTTCAGACTTTCTCTTGATAGTAATAATTTTATATGTTAAATAATCAGTAGTACATTATAGTGAAAATTATTTTTATATTCAATTCTATTCTATCCTGTTACTATATTCACTATGATTTTATTTTTATATTTTTATATTTTTATTTTTTCCTATGTTGATTCTTGTTATTAGTCAGATATGGATGATGTGCAATAATTGCTAATATCCGGAAGCGAAGCTTGATTGCCTTGAGAGGGATCGGAGGAATTATTTTTTCCGGAACTGATTGGGTTTTCTGGCTCTGTGCTAGTTTTGTCCCATATAAGTCCTGAGTCTGCCGGTTTTTCAATTCCCCCTGGATTATTGGAGTATTGTACATATCCACACGAAATTATTGTATTTGGTCTGTATAATCATGTAATCATTTATGATGTTATTAAAATTAATCACTTACTAATTGATTGAGTACATTAGGTAGATTGTAACAGAAAATTGTTAGTTATCATGAAATGATAAAAGGAGGGTAATGTGAAGGAATTTTCTGTTTTACAATATGTGTGTATTAACATAGAGACAATCACATGATTATCATTAAGCATTTAATACAATAGATCAATTATATATGGAGTTAAGTAATTAAATAATGTATTCTTTGTGAACACTGAGTAGGTCATGGTTCACTCCCTTCTGTGTCTCTCCTTCACATTCTGCTGAGACAGGCAGTCTGTAAGGCAGATGTTTTCGTTACTTGTTTTGAAGGTTATTGATAGTTATAGAGACAAAACATCAAGAATTGGATACCTTTGTCTCTGTATGTTTAGAAACCGCCCCTTGTGGCAAATCAGTAAAGCAACGATTATTGTGTATAAATCTCCTCTGTATGCTGTTTCTAAGGCAGAGTGATTCTGATGAGAATCTCTCTCATTCTAAGTTTATCTCCAATAAACTGAAATTATTTTTCTTATTCTATTTACATCGGTTTGTTGTGGTTCTGTTTGGACAGACTTGCTCACTGTGGGTTTAAAGGGAAAAATCCACGACAACATGCAGATATGCAGAAGGTATTTTTATTTTTCTGTGAGTTTTAATGAATATTGGTCATTGGAAATACTCACATTTTGTATTTTGTGGTGAATATGTGAGCGGACAAGGAAAAGGAGTTAATTATCAATAATCTCTGTGGAAAAAAATCAATATTTTAATAACTAATGAAATCTTGTCTGGAAAGCCAAAGAAGATAATGCATACTGATAATGACACTACCTACCAGCGTCCGATTTAATTTGTCAATGGCTGTAGGACACTTTTGCCTGCACAATAGATGGCAGAGAAGAAAGACAGAGAAATGCTTGAATTCCTCTACAAACCCTTACGAAAAAATAATATACTTAAGTATATTTTTATAAGTATACTTCAAGTACACAAGTATACTTTTTTGGAGAAACCTTTAAGTATACTACTAGTTTATTTAGTTATATACTTGTTTTTGTACTAAGTAGACTAAATTGGCCCATTTTTTAGTTTATTTGGTATACTTTAAAGTACACTTAAAGTTAACTTTAAGTATACTTTTGAATACTTCAAAGTGTCTGTCTAGTATACTTTCAATTTATGAAGTAAACTTACTGAAATACCTAAAAGTATACTTTTGAATACTTCAAAGTTTCTGGGTAGTTCACTTTCATTATTAAGTAAACTTACTGAACTACTTAAAAGTATACTTTTGAATACTTCAAAGTATCTATGCAGTACACTTTTATATACTTATTGAAATACTTATACTTATTGGAATACTTCAACTTTTGAAAACTTAAGTGCAACTTAAGTTTCAGTCTAATGTCTTTAGCCTAAGTCTAAGTCTAAGTTTTAGTCTAAGTTTTCAGTCTAGGTTTTAGACTACTTTCAGTCTAATGTCTAATGTCTGTCTAATTCAGTCTAAAGTCTAATGAACAAAATGTGGAGCAATAAAAATAATTACAATATCAAATGTGATTATTCTTAATAGTATAATGGTATAAAGCTATGACTTCAGTATAAAATGCATCATGTAATTTACTTCTATTTTCTGAATACTTAAACAATATACACAAGATTAAAAAAAAAAAAAGAAGTAAATTCCAGTGTACAGTATTTCAACAGTTTTGGCTGTATAATGGAAGTGGACTTGCATATGACTCCAGTATGAATATATACTACTTTTTCTATTATAACTTTTTCTATGATAACATAGGGCCTCATTAACCAATCACTCTATGAACAAATTTGTTCTTAAGACTTTAAAACGTTTTTACAAACATTTCAGGATTCATTTATGTTTGCGTTCTGAGCTTCTGTTCTACCCAAGAAAAAATCAAAAATAAGAAAACATTGGTGGATGCCAGAAAGTTCATAAAAACATTTTAAAGAGTCTTAAGAACAAATTTGTTCATAGAATGGTTGGTGAATGAGGCCCAATGTGTGTTGGTTGTGCAGGGGGCTGCTCGAATGAGCTGGTGCGACAGGTACAACCAAGCTGATCCAGCAGAGGGCGACAGAGAGACAGCCCCGCTACTGAAACTGAGACACACCTGCAGGATTTACACACTTTATTTATAGCGCCATGCAAATGACGGAGTGATTTTATCTCCTTTCACAACTCAGAAGGAAAGGCCCATGTCTGTTTATAGACCTGCAGGTGTGAGGAGGGCTGAACCAGAGCGCACAGAATATTAATGTATCGTTGTAATAACCTGACAAAATGAATGGCAATGTTCTCTCTTTGACTGGTTTATATAGAGAAGGGAGACCAGTATAAATAATATTCTTTCATTATTGTATTTTCTAGTGCAGTGACGTTTGAAAAAACCTAAGCAAAGCCATAAATGTTGCGTAGTGACATAGCTGCATGTCTGAGTATTACAACAAGAGTAAAGTATGTGAATATGGGGTTATCGATTACCAGAGATGATTTCATTCATAGCACTTTGTAGTACTGCTGCACTGCAGGGATTACTGGGGTCACTCCTGCCTGCTGTTCTGACTCCATACCTCCATTATGAGTGGGAGGGTCTCATTAGCATCAGTCCCTGAGCTCCTTTTAAAACAGGTGGGACAGAGAGCAGAGAGGATGGACAGTGCACACACAGCTCCTATACTTCTGGAGCCATCAGCTCATTGTGGAAAAATTCATTCACAATCTTAAATGTTCTCTAGACTGAGAAACACATGGGAAGAATACTGAGCTGCTGCGATTGGCTGAGTGCAGAAGCTCCTCCCTCTCCATCTCCCTGACTGGCCCCTTATAGCTGGGTCCTACAGCCTCTCCTCTCCTCACACTCCAACCTGCGCATCTCTCAGCTGGACAGTAAGGGCCGTTCACACCACACACTGAAAACATGCTGGGGACACTCTGCACTCTCATCGCTGTGCTCTCATGTAAGAAATTAATGTGCATTTTTCATCATTGAAGTATGGATCAGTTGTTTTTTTAAAGGATTTGAAAATATGTTCTCCTTTTGTTGCTTTCACAGGTGTCAGTGGCCAGAAGGTTTTAACACAGAAACCCTCAGTGCTGAGTGCGAATAAACAGCAGAAAGCCACAATGGACTGTAATATTGCCCGAGATGATGGACAGTATGTTTCCTGGTACAAGCAGTTTCCAGGCAGTGTTCCTCAGTATGTGCTGCGTTTCTATCACTCTCACAGCTCTCCTGATAGCTATGGAGCTGGTTTCTCCAGCCGCTTTACCTCCACAGCCCATAGTAAAACAGATTATCAGCTAATAATTAGCAATGTGGAGGCAGGAGACTCAGCAGTGTATTACTGTAGCACATGGGATAACTCTGCTAAAGAGCAGGTATCACAGTGATTCACACCATGACAAAAACCTCTGAGCTTCACTTCTGCTACATGCAGCGTCGGAACGGAGATAACTTCACACTCAGAGCAGGATGTGAATTCATTCAAGCGGAGCCAGGACTTCTCAACCATGTCAATACCAGCATAAAGCCTAGACCACAGGTGTCAGAAACCTGTCCTGGAGGGCTGTAGCATCTGCTGGTTTTCGTTGTCTATCGGCACCACTCCCACCAGTTATTAATTTAAGCCCTTGATTGACTACATAAACAACACACCATCCAGCAAGGGCTTTATTTGTACTAGAATGGAAGGGAACTCACAGAATCCTGATATAGCACTCTGTACCTCTGAACTGTGCGGATGTAACCCCCAGTCTGCACCTCTTAGCATCACCACCACATGCTGAATCAGCAGCTCTAGAGACTTTTAGACCAAATGCTGCTCCTCCATCTTCAGACAGAGATTGTAGTTCGAGGAGAAGAGCAGGAATTTTGCAGGATTCTGTCCCCTCCCCCCTGACACTCCCACAGCAGGAGTCACACAGCATCCATCAGTATTCACACATGGAGGAAGTGAGTGACTCTCTGGAGCTCTGTAATGTCTGTACTACAGACATCTGCAAAGCCTTACTTTACTTAGGAGCCTCCACACTAAACAGCCAAAGCAGAGCAGCACCCACTGCCATTCACTGCTTCACTTACAGAGTGAACAACTAATAATGTGAGCTGTGCTCAAAGAAAAGAGTTCAACACCTTCCTTCACAAATCAGTTCCACAGTAGAGTCATCACCTGTGATTGGAGATGCCCCTCCTCCAAATCAGGCCCCACATCCTCCCTAACTGCACTTTTTAAAAGCCCAGACAGATCCTTATCATTATATCAACTAAATCTGAACAGACATGAGAGCCATTTCAGGTGAGGAGACAAAACACAGATTAACAGAAAATGTGTTTCTTTTATATGAGGACAGTTCTCCGTAAGAAGATGAGTAACCTATCTTGTGTTAAATGACATTACACAACATTTTAGGCATTTATCAGACATGCTTGTCCAGAGCAACTTACACAACTTACATTATTTTTACATGGAATCCATTTATACAGCAGGATATTTACTGAACCAATTCAGGTTCCTGCCTTGAAATGTAACCCAATCTTAGACTTCATGCCCCACTTCTTAAATGATCATGGCACAGTAACACAGTCTGTGGGTAGCATCTAAAACGTTCAATAATTCTTCACAAAGGGAATTGTTCTCTTCTGTCCTTTGGTGACATGATCCCTTATTTCACAATGAAGGTGTTGAATAAAAAATGCATACTGGCAGAAATGAAAGGCAATATCTAAAAAAGTGAATCTGTTTGAAAGCCACATGAAATAAAAAACTGGTAAAATGTGTTCTTGCTTATATTCATCGGTAACTGACAATATAATTGACAATCACTTTGCCATATGAGATACACAATTACAGAAAAAACTTATTTTGTTCCCCAAAACATTTGATTGGCTGAGTCCATTGGCTCCTCCCTCTCCATCTAACCCCACCAGCCTATAGGTGGAACCTGCAGCCTCTCCTCTCCTCACACTCCAACCTGCTCATCTCTCAGCTGGACAGTAAGGGCCGTTCACACCACACACTGACAACATGCTGGGGACACTCTGCACTCTCATCGCTG
This sequence comes from Synaphobranchus kaupii, assembly GCA_029718625.1. Classification (NCBI taxonomy): domain Eukaryota; kingdom Metazoa; phylum Chordata; class Actinopteri; order Anguilliformes; family Synaphobranchidae; genus Synaphobranchus; species Synaphobranchus kaupii. The sequence goes on from CM056387.1 coordinate 32,547,105, forward strand.
CGCTCTCATGTAAGAAAAACCTAATGGTGCAAAAAACTACAATATGTATTTCATTTAAAATTCAATATCATTTAATACATGATTGCATTTTGAAATGTGATTCTTATTTTCTCATAAAAGCATCTTATGTTTCAGATGTGAGTGGAGTGACAGTGGTGACACAGAAGCCTCCTGTTCTGACAGTGAGTAAAGGAGATACGGCCACTATGGACTGTAACCTCGGGACTGTGACTGGTCATGTTGCTTACTGGTATAAACAGGTTCCAGGCAGTGTTCCTCAGTTTGTGCTGTATTTCCACCGCACTGACAGCTCTCCCACATATGGAGCTGGATTCTCCTCCAGTCACTTCTCTTCTGTGTGTCAGACTAATTCTGACTGTCAGGTAATAATTAGCAATGTGGAGGCAGGAGACTCAGCAGTGTATTACTGTAAAACATGGGACACCACTGTGGATGAGTTCGTATCACAGTGATTCACACCATGACAAAAACCTCTGTGCTTCACTTCTGCTTTAAAGCTACAGAAAGGAGAGAAGTTCACACTCAGAGCAGGATGTGAATTCACTCAAGCTGAGCCAGGATGTAGGAGGGGAATCAAAGTGTGACTCAGGAAAGGCTGCCATTTGTGAGGAGCCCGAGAACGGTGCTCGTCATAAACTTTAAAGGACCAGAGAGCTGTGTGATAAAACAATGGACTCTTTAGACTTCCTACAGGGGGGTTCAACCCATCTGTTCTCAAGGATGTTCTCACCTGGAAGAGACTGTGATAAGAGGAAGTTGGACTGTTTGGTCATGGGTGTGTTTGTGTGTTCTAGGGGCATTTATGGCAGAAGAGGCCATTAAGCCCCTGGCCAAAACAATACATCTGGGATCTGTCCCGTCTCTCAGGCTGACACCTCAGTTCATTGCACCCCCTTCTCTCCTGGATTAAGACTCAGTTTAAATGGTCAACAGACCCTGTAAAACTTACTAACATTGCACATGTGATTCTTATATTGTTACATTATGTCTTATGTAGTAGTAACAGGAATTGCATGTAAAATGGTTAATCAGAAGGGAATTTTCATGACAACTGCAACATAATAATATTTAATATGTTAATAATAATCACAATGGTAAGCTGTTTGGTATGGATGTAATCCAGTAAAATCAAGGAATCAAATGAGATACATTTCATACCAAATGAAGTTTAGTAAAACATAGTTCCAATAACTCTGTAAAACTGTAACACTGGAATGTACTCTCTGGTAATTAACTCCTTTTCCATTCACTCAACGGTGGGGGTTTAGATTCCCGATTCGACCACACCTCCAGGTTAATTTATGGCCCTGGTTCAAACGCAGGATTTAGCTTAAAAGGAAAGAAGACAAACCAATCTGGGAGCATCGTATCCGATCTCCCACACCGTGCAGATTGTGTATTTTGTGTAGGGAATATCGCAATTCGATTTCCCACACCTGTGCAGATTTCTGTGTGTGTGTGTAGCTGAAGCAGGCCGGTAAGATATTTACTCTGTGTTTCTTTTCTTAATTTGTATGTTTTGTAATTGACCTGAATTTAAGATAATGACCTACCTGCCTGTAAATAAATTCTTATTATTTTAACTTGCGTGGTCTCCCTGACTCTAATCCATTTTTTACCTTTTCAGCCTAAATTACGACTGAATACTCGGGTAAAATTCTGACCAATGACCAACTGATCAGTGGCGGGGTACAGAAAGTGGAGATTCTAAGTTGGTAGGCGGCTAAGGTCGGTCATTAACAGGTTTAGTGAATGTACGGCTCTGGGAATTTGACGTGGAGAGCCCATGGACGTTTTTACGTCGGTTCTTGTCAAATTCGCCTTAAGGAGCCCATTGAGTGCGCGCTAACCTGGGCTCGCAACTATCGATGTAAAATATAATACATGTATTGTGTTAGCCAGACCCCAACCTCTGAGTTTCTCCACCGAACCGAGATTCGGCAATAGTGTTAATCCCGGGAGCATATATTGAGTAATGGTGGCATTCATGGATGAGTCGAGTGTAACCACTCTGAGCTTCACGCATGATTAAAGTAAATTCTAAATTCTATTTTAATAATTACGAGTAAACCAATTGTAACTGTTACGCTTACTGTTTGTGATCATAGATATATTCGATGTGTCGTTCAGCTCCTGTGTGAGTGTTCTAATGCTCTCATTAGAATATTGGCATTTGGACGATAGGTCGGATATATCCGTGATGACAACATGGCCCCGTTTACGAACGGAGAATAAGAATCATACTGATCCGTTTCAGGCCTGTCTTAAGCGGGATATGGAGCAGCGCATTCATATCTGACTCATGGCGACGGACTTAGTATCTTCTTAAATGTAGCCTACTTATAATATATTCATGACCGGAGGATAAATCACTAAACTCTTTTATTTACATCACAACAGCAGAGGACAAACATATTTACTCCTTCCCCTCCAGCTATTCCCTCATTGGTCTAGCTGTGCAGGGTTCTACAAGGACTTCTCAACCATGTCACTAACAGCATAAGGCCTATACCACGGGGGTCAGAAACCCGTTCTGGAGGGCCACAGCATCTGCTGGTTTTCGGTGTGTATGGGCACCAGTGATTCATTTAAGTCATTCACTGGCTAACTAATCCAAACGTCTTTATCTCAGGGCCTTGATTACCTGCTAATTGAAGGGGAAAGCACATAATCCTGATACAGCACTCTGTACCTCTGAACTGTGTGGATGTACCCCCTAGTCTGCACCTCTTAGCATCACCACCACATGCTGAATCAGCAGCTCCAAGACTTTTAGCTTTTAGAGCAAATGCTGCTCCTCCATCAGATTGTAGTTTAAAATATATATATATATATATATATACAGGTGGAGCTCAAAAAATTAGAATATCGTGAAAAAGTTCAATATTTTTTGTCACTCATTTCAGAAAGTGAAACTCATATATTATATAGATTCATTACACAGAGTGAAATATTTCAAGCCTTTATTTCTTGTAATTTTGATGATTAATGGCTTACAGCTAATGAAAACCCAAAATTCAGTGTCTCAGAAAATTTGAATATTGTGAAAAAGTTCAATATTGGAAACTCATGGTGTCACATTCTAATCAGCTAATTAACTCAAAACACCTGCAAAGGTTTCCTGAGCCTTTAAATGGTCTCTCAGTCTGGTTCAGTAGGCTATACAATCATGGGGAAGACTGCTGACTTGACAGATGTCCAGAAGACAGTCATTGACACCCTCCACAAGGAGGGTAAGCCACAAAAGGTCATTGCTAAAGAAGCTAGTTGTTCACAGAGTGCTGTATCCAAGCATATTCATAGAAAGTTGAGTGGAAGGAAAAAGTGTGGTAGGAAAAGGTGCACAAGCAACAGGGATAACCGCAGCCTTGAGAGGATTGTCAAGGAAAATCCATTCAAGAATTTGGGGGAGCTTCACAAGGAGTGGACTGAGGCTGGAGTCAGTGCATCAAGAGCCACCACGCACAGACAAATCCAGGACATGGGCTACAAATGTGCATTCCTCGTGTCAAGCCACTCCTGAACCAGAGACAACGTCAGAAGCGTCTTACCTGGGCTAAGGAGAAGAAGAACTGGACTGTTGCTCAGTGGTCCAAAGTCCTCTTTTCAGATTAAAGTAAATTTTGCATTTAATTTGGAAATCAAGGTCCCAGAGTCTGGAGGAAGAGTGGAGAGGCACAGAATCCACGTTGCTTGAAGTCCAGTGTGAAGTTTCCACAGTCAGTGATGATTTGGGGTGCCATGTCATCTGCTGGTGTTGGTCCACTGTGTTTTTTGAAGTCCACAGTCAACGCAGCCATCTACCAGGAAATTTTAGAGCACTTCATGCTTCCTTCTGCTGACAAGCTTTATGGAGATGCTGATTTCATTTTCCAGCAGGACTTGTCACCTGCCCACACTGCCAAAAGTACCAAAAGCTGGTTCAATGACCATGGTATTACTGTGCTTGATTGGCCAGCAAACTCGCCTGACCTGAACCCCATAGAGAATCTATGGGGTATTGTCAAGAGGAAGATGAGACACCAGACCCAACAATGCAGACGACCTGAAGGCCGCTATCAAAGCAACCTGGGCTTCCATTACACCTCAGCAGTGCCACAGGCTGATCGCCTCCATGCCACGCCGCATTGATGCAGTAATTCATGCAAAAGGAGCCCCAACCAAGTATTGAGTGCATAGAAATGAACATACTTTTCAGTAGGCTGACATTTCTGTTTAAAATATCCTTTTTTATTGATCTTATGTAATATTCTAATTTTCTGAGACACTGAATTTAGGGTTTTCATTAGCTGTAAGCCATTAATCATCAAAATTACAAGAAATAAAGCCTTGAAATATTTGACTCTGTGTAATGAATCTATATAATATATGAGTTTCACTTTCTGAAATGAGTGACAAAAAATATTGAACTTTTTCACGATATTCTAATTTTTTGAGCTGCACCTGTATATATATATATATACAGTACTGTGCAAAAGTCTTAGGCACATGTAAAGAAAATCCGTAAGGTGAAAATCCTTTAAAAAATAATTAAATTAAAAGTTTCTAAATATCAAACAATTGACAATAAAGAACAGTAAACAATAAAAAACAATCAAATCAATATTTGGTGTGACCACCCTTTCCCTGTAAAACAGCATCAACTCTCTTAGGTACACTGTTGTTCAGTTTTATAAGAAAATCAGCTGGTAGATTGTTCCAAGCATTTTGGAGAACTTGCCACTGTTCTTCTGCAGACTTTGGCTGTCTCGCTTGCTTCTGTCTGTCCAGGTAATCCCAGACAGCCTCGGTGATGTTGAGAACAGGCCTCTGTGGAGACCATACCATCTGTTTCAGAACTCCTTGTTCTTCTTTTCTCTGACGAAAGTTCAATTAAGTTTTTGGAAAATCAATGTTTGGAAATCTACAATTTGCTCTTTTCTACTGACACAAAAAATAAACACCTAAGAAAATATCTATGTAAAAAATCTAGACATTTGCACACAGTACTGTATGTATTTTATTTACATTCTGTACACTTACACGTTTATCTCCACTTACCAAACAACCGTACACGCCCCCCTCTTCTTTAGTGGCTGCAGCAGCAAACAAATGAAAATCAGAAAGAAATCAAGAACCAAACTATAAAAATGTGACCACACTCACTTTCAGACTGCAATCACATTCATTTTAAATACATTACAGTACAGAATACTTGGAATACTTACTCTCACCACTCCTTCTACCCCCCAGTCCCTATTGGACTTAACAAAGTCCTGCCTTGCCTGCCACAGGCCTCTTATAGAGGCTGATTATCAGCCATAATAACAGCCTTGTCACATAGGTCACGAATATGTGGGTCCTGTTGTGGGTATCCCTCCGCTGGTCTCTACCACTCCACCTCTATTACCCACTGTGTGTTCCTGCTCCAGCTAGTCTACCACTCCATCTCTATTACCCACTGTGTGTTCCTGCTCCAGCTGGTCTACCACTCCAGCTCTATTACCCACTGTGTGTTCCTGCTCCAGCTGGTCTACCACTCCACCTCTATTACCCACTGTGTGTTCCTGCTCCAGCTGGTCTACCACTCCACCTCTATTACCCACTGTGTGTTCCTGCTCCAGCTGGTCTACCACTCCACCTTTATTACCCACTGTGTGTTCCTGCTCCAGCTGGTCTACCACTCCACCTCTATTACCCACTGTGTGTTCCTGCTCCAGCTGGTCTACCACTCCACCTCTATTACCCACTGTGTGTTCCTGCTCCAGCTAGTCTACCACTCCACCTCTATTACCCACTGTGTGTTCCTGCTCCAGCTAGTCTACCACTCCACCTCTATCACCCACTGTGTGTTCCTGCTCCAGCTGGTCTACCACTCCACCTCTATTACCCACTGTGTGTTCCTGCTCCAGCTGGTCTACCACTCCACCTCTATTACCCACTGTGTGTTCCTGCTCTAGCTGGTCTACTACTCCACCTCTATTACCCACTGTGTGTTCCTGCTCCAGCTGGTCTACCACTCCACCTCTATTACCCACTGTGTGTTCCTGCTCCAGCTGGTCTCTCCACCTCTATTACCCACTGTGTGTTCCTGCTCCAGCTGGTCTACCACTCCACCTCTATTACCCACTGTGTGTTCCTGCTCCAGCTGGTCTACCACTCCACCTCTATTACCCACTGTGTGTTCCTGCTCCAGCTGGCATTGTAATCGGAGCACCACCCTCCTCGCCTCACTCACCCTTTTTCTGCAGTACCACACATCATAAACCCTTGACCTTTCCTTGACCGCTTCCCACCATTGTATCACCCCCACATCCCTTCAAGGCCCTGGAAGAATGAGACAAACCTGTTTTCATACTCCTCCTCTTGTAGAACATCCCTGTAGTTCATTCTCCAGTAGCCAGGTCCCAAAACTGGCACTTGGGACCTGACTCTGAAAAACACACCGTCATGATCAGAGAAGAAAACTAGAATAACCTGGCCAGAAAAAATGCACACAGTACGGGGGGAAAAAATGTAATCTAACCTCCTAACAACCCCCCGTGAATTGCACCACATGGGCCCGTCCAGTCAAGGTGATATAGCTTTCCCACCTTCTACCAGGACAAGTCCCGCCATGAAGTCTTTAACACACCCAGTGCTGTAATCCCTGCTCCTGCCCAGTTCAACATTAAAATCCCCTCCGACTAACACCTGCCCGTTTGTGACAAAGTGAGGTGCCATTCTATCAACCATTTCCCTCCTCTCTGCAGAGCTCTGAGGACCGTCCCCAAGACTTCCACCAACCCCTCCACATCCCAACCCTCAATAAGGCCGGGTGGTGAACCCACATCCATCTCCAAATCAGTTCCAGCCTGATCCCCCTCCCCCTCCAGTGTCGCAAACCGGTTCAACGGTGTTACCTGACACAACGCCTTGTTCACCTTTGGACCATCCATTGTCCCTGACAGTGTGCGCTTCCTCACTAAAGGCCTCACCCACTCCGCCACTTCATCCACTTCCATAAAAGGACTGTCCCCCCATGACGCGGGGGTCTCCAGGCCCACCGTTGTCATGAGCCCCACCCCCTCCGCTATGGGCAACAAAGGCTCCGCTTGAACCCCCAGTGCCACAGGAGAAAACAGCTTGGGGGATGCTCCCTCTGCCGACACTACGGCTCCCGGAACATCGCCTTCTGTTGACTCCAACCCCGAATCTCCTGCCGTAGATGTTGATGCAGCCGGAACAGGAGCCGAACTAGGCCCGGAGACCTGAAAAAACCCTGCACATGCGCAGCTGAGCTAGAGCACTTGGCAAGAGTGGATCTTGGAGCTGGAACAGGCGCTGCAGCAGTAGCTGCTGCAGAAAGCAAAACCTGAGCAGAACCAGGAGCAGGGGCCAGAGCTGGACCAGGAGCATCCCCATGGCCTGCTGCAGGCTCTAATTCAGAGCCAGTGACTTGACTTGCATCATGGGAGCCTTCTGCTGAGGTATTCAGCAGGGATGATTATACAGAGCTATTAACACAGCTTACATTATTTTTAAATGGTTCCTGCCTAGAAATTTAACCCAGGCTTGGAGTTGAAGCCAAGTTCCTCAATAATCACGTCACACTACCACCATCAGAGGATAGCATCAAATCATCCAATAATTCTTGCACAGAGGTAATTGTCAAATGCTGTCCTGAGGTGAGATTCATTATATTATGATGAAGGTGTTGAAGAAAAAATACAGATTGGCGAAAATTAATGGGAAAATGTAAAAATAAAACAGTGAACCTGCATGAAAGCCACATAAAATAGCTGGTAAAATGTGTTCCTGCTTATTTTCATTTATAACTGACAACCATTTTGCCATATAAGTAACACTGTTATAGGAAAAATAATTTATTTTGTTGCCCAAAATCCTTGATTGGCAGAGTGCAGAAGCTCCTCCCTCTCCACCTCCCTGACCGGCCCCTTATAGCTGGGTCCTGCAGCCTCTCCTCTCCTCACACTCCAAGATACGGCCACTATGGACTGTAACCTCGGGACTGTGACTGATAAGGGAGCTCGGTGGCACAAGCAGGTTCCAGTCAGTGCTCCTCAGTATGTGTTGTTTTTCTACCACAATGACAAGTCTCCCTTCTATGGAGCTGGATTCTCCTCCAATCGCTTCACATCCACTCATCAGAGTAAATCTGATTATCGATTGATAATTAAAAATGTGGATGCAGGAGACTCAGCAGTGTATTACTGTAACACATGGGATGACTCTGCTAAAGAGTGGGTATCACAGTGATTCACACCATGACAAAAACATCTGAGCTTCACTTCTGCATTAAAGCTGCTTCAGAAAGGAGAGAAGTTCACACTCAGAGCAGAATTCTCTCAAGCTGAGCCAGGACTTCTCAACCATGTCACTAACAGCATAAGGCCTAAACCACGGGGGTCAGAAACCCGTTCTGCAGGGCCACAGCGTCTCCTGGTTTTCGGTGTGTATGGGCACCAGTGATTAATTTAAGTCATTGACTGTCTTACTAATCCACACACCTTTATCTCAGGGCCTTGATTACCTGCTAATTGAAGATCTAACCCCAGTCTGCACCTCTTAGCATCACCACCACATGCTGAATCAGCAGCTCCAGAGAAATTTTAGACCAAATGCTGTGTTAACCCTCCATCTTCAGACAGAGATTGTATTGAGTTTAAAATATATTATTTAAATTCTCTACACTGACACATTTATCTCCACTTACCAAACAACCGTGCACGCCCACCTTTTCTTTAGTGGCTGCAGCAGCAAACAAATGAAAATCAGAAAGAAATCAAGAACCAAACTATGAAAATGTGACCACACTCACTTTCAGACTGCAGTCACATTCATTTTAAATTAATTACAGTACAGAATACTTGGATTGCCAGTACAAACCCACTCAAAAATATAATCCCAAAAATCTTAAACTCCAGGGCCCAGTTGTTCAAAAAGTTTAATCTGGATCAGAATGATCTGGATTTGGAAATCCCATGTTTTCCTATCCAGGATCAGGTAATCCATCTTACTTTTGTGCCGGTTTTTCAAATGAACATTGGATTGGATCACCCGAGATACAAACTTTTCAAGATTACCAAATCCGGATTACCAGTGCTCTAAATGGGACTACATACAGTATCACAATGTAGGCTACTTGCTATGTAATAAACAACAGGTAGAATAGCCAGTGTGGGGTCACTTTAAGTGTTTTTATTTGAAGAGATAGAAAACAGCACGATTAACCAATACAAACATCCCCTTCCATTTTTTTATTTCTTTTAAACTGTCAGACCCCTCATCTGACCCACAACAAATAAATAAAAACAAACAAAATAAATAATTCACAAATATATTGTGAATATTTTGAACACGCGTTTTAAATCATAAAAAGGCTAAATGTCCAATAGTTAACAAAATAAAGAATGTTTATGGATGCAATTGATGCAATTGTTAGAAACTACTTTTGACTGGTTCATCTTTGATGATTGTGTCATTGTAATTAACATACAGTGATAAAAACATTTTTTGATATTGACAGCTGTTTGGGGGATTATTTTATGGTGACAAAATCCTTCTTTTTTTTTTTACTTTGCTGTACTGAAAGGCTTAATAGGTAGCCTAATGTCTACTTTATCTACTTTATCACTGTAACGGTTAAACAAATGAAGTGCAAAATATAAATAAATGTATATACACTACATGAGAAAAATGTTGTATTATTTGACCAATTTTAAAGTTTTATTAAATTTTGTTCCTGAAATCCACCCTGAATCCATCCTTCTGCTGGGATCAGGATAATCCAGATTTTTTGTACAGGGCCCAGTTGTTCAGAAGTAATCTCACCACTCCTTCTGCCCCCAGTCCCTATTGGACTTAAGAAAGTCCTGCCTTGCCTCCCACAGCCCTCTTATAGAGGCGGATTATCAGCCATGATAACAGCCTTTCCCTTTAATCTGCTACTGCCCTAACAATGCACCTCTCCACCCTCTCCACCCATTATCTAGGCCTATTAACTGTACCGACAACCAAACAGCCAGAGGGATACCCATAACAGCACCTGCAGTCTAACAGGACCAGTCTGGCTTCATTGGTATGTGAGGTACATCCTCCCCCCCCCCTTCCCCTATCGCTGCCATTATGCACACCCTTGCCACATATTCATACCTGCCCCCCACATGAACCCAAACACCGGACGCATCACAGGCCTCCTCATGCTGGCTGGCATTGGATAAACGTACAGCAGATAGAGGAATGATGGCAACACATCCAGCTTTAGCACCAGTACCTTCCCTGTAAATGTCAGAGTTCTGGCCTTCCAAAGCGCACGCTTCTTTTGAATCGTCTCAACCCGCCTGGCCCAATTGAGTTTTGTGCAGTTAGCTACCTCAAAGTGGATGCCAAGTATCTTCAGGGGCCCGCGACAGCCCCCCTGGCACCTCCTTCCTGCCTTTCCACTGCCAAAAATATTTGACAGAGGATTTTAATATGTTTAACTCTGCTCCAGACCCCCTACCAAACCACTGGAATATTTCCAGAGCTCTAATTAGACCGGTGTCACTATCAAGCAGCAGGGTGGTATCATGCATTTATTTTACCCTGTGGCCCCCACTAGGCACCAAAAACCCTTTCACCCCTGTATCGGCCCATATGGCTGCAGCCAAGGGCTCCATATCCAAAACATAAAGCAGGGGCAAATGCACATTTACCAAAACCACGCTCCCCACCCCTCTATACATACTGCACAGGCACCCAATGAACATCTTTCCAAAACCTAACTTCTCTAAAACCCTGTAAATAAAATCCCATTGACACACATTTGCTTATACTTCAGACATTCACACATGGAGGAAGTGAGTGACTCTCTGGAGCTCTGTAATGTCTGTACTACAGACATCTGCAAAGCCTTACTTTACTTAGGAGCCTCCACACTAAACAGCCAAAGCAGAGTCAGCACCCACTGCCATTCACTGCTTCATTTACAGAGTAAATAACTCATAATGTGAGCTGTGCTCAAAGAAAATAGTTGAACACCTTCCTTCACAAATCAGTTCCACAGTAAAGTCATCACCTGTGCGTGGAGATGCCCCTCCTCCAAATCAGGTCCTACATCCTCCCAAACTGCACTTTTTAAAAGCCCTGATCGATAATTCAATCAATTACATCTGAAAGATCATGAGAGCCATTTCAGCAGCAGAGACAAAACACAGATTTACAGAGAATATGTTTCCATCAGGACAGTTCTTTGCAAAAACATGTTTTATATTTTATTTAATTGGACTTTTGTTAAATTACATTACATAACATTTTAGGTATTTAGCAGGTATGATTATCCAGAGCTATTAACACAGCTTGCATTATTTTTTACATGGTATCTATTTATGCAGCTGCATATTTTTTGAAGCAAGTCAGGTTCCCACCAAGAAATTGAACCCAGGCTTGGAGTTGAAAGTCAAGTTCTTCAATAATCACGCCACACTACCACCATCAGGGGGTAGCATCTGAAACATTCAATAATTCTTCCACAGAGGTAATTGTCATATTCTGTTCTGAGGTGATATGTATTATTTTATGATGAAGGTGCATCCTACAGCCTGGCAGAAAAGAATGAGACTATCTAAAACAGTGAACCTGTTTGAAAGCCACATAAAATAACTGGTAAAATGTGCTTATCTTAAATTCATTAATAACTGAATATAACTGAAAACCAAATGAGAAAAATAATTTGAGGAAAGATTATTTATTTTGATCCCCAAAACCTTTGATTGGCTTAGTGCATTGGCTCCTCCCTCTCCATCTCCCTGACCGGCCCCTTATAGCTGGGTCCTGCAGCCTCTCCTCTCCTCACACTCCAACCTGCTCATCTCTCAGCTGGACAGTAAGGGCCGTTCACACCACACACTGACAACATGCTGGGGACACTCTGCACTCTCATCACTGTGCTCTAATGTAAGAAAAACCTAATGATGCAAAAAAACTAACTGCAATATGACATTGATTTTACTTTCAGTATTGTTTAATGACATTAATTTTGTGGACTTAAATGTGATTTTTATTTTCTCACAAATGCATCTTGTTTCCCAGGTGTGAGTGGAGTGACAGTGGTGACACAGAAGCCTCCTGTTCTGACAGTGATTAAAGGAGATACGGCCACTATGGACTGTAACGTTGGGACTGTGACTAATCAAGTCACTCGCTGGTACAAGCAGGTTCCAGGTGGAGTTCCTCAGTTTGTCCTGTATTTCTACCGCACTTACAGCTCTCCCACATATGGAGCTGGATTCTCCTCCAGTCACTTCTCTTCTAAATGTCAGACTAATTCTGACTGCCAGTTAATAATTAGCAATGTGGAGGCAGGAGACTCAGCAGTGTATTACTGTAACACATGGGATGAATCTGCTAAAGAGTGGGTATCACAGTGATTCACACCATGACAAAAACCTCTGAGTTTCACTTCTGCTTTAAAGCTACAGAAAGGAGAGAAGTTCACACTCAGAGCAGGATGTGAATTCACTCAAGCTGAGCCAGGACTTCTCAATCATGTCACTAACAGCATAAGCCCTATACCACAGGGGTCAGAAATCCGTTCTAGAGGGCCACAGCGTCTGCTGGTTTTCGGTGTGTATCGGCACCAGTAATTCACTGGCTAACTAATCCACACACCTTTATCTCAGGGCTTTAATTGCCTGCTAATTGAAGGGGAAAGCACATAATCCTGATACAGCACTCTGATACAGCACTATTTAACTCTGAAATGTGTGGATGTGCCCCCAGTCTGCACCTCTTAGCATCACCACCACATGCTGAATCAGCAGCTCCAGAGACTTTTAGACCAAATGCTGCTCCTCCATCTTCAGACAGTAATTGTAGTTTTAAATTTTTTTTAAAAATATACTGTATATTATTTACATTCTATACACTGAGACATTTATCTCCACTTACCAAACAACCATTCAAGCCCACCTTTTCTTTAGTGGCTGCAACAGCATACAAATGAAAATAAGAAATTAATCAAGAACCAAACTATAAAAATGTGACCACTCACTTTCAGACTGCAATCACATTCATTTTAAATACATTACAGTACAGAATACTTGGCTTTCCAATACAAATCCACTCAAAAACATAAACCCAAAAAGCCTTGAGCTCCAGGTCCCTAAATACATTGACCCATACATGTTAGTCAGGGATCTGCAGCACCAACACTAGACCTAGACCCTCTTTCCACCGCTCCTGTGCGGCGTGTTGACCCCATCTCTTTACATCCCACCTAATCCTCTCCCTCAAGTCTCCTTCCACTCTTCTCACCACTCCTTCTACCCCCCAGGCCCTAGTGGACTTAATAAAGTCCTGCCTTGTCTCCCACAGCCCTCTTATAGACGCAGATTATCATCCATAATAACAGCCTTACCCTTGTATCTGCTACTGCCCTAACAATGCCCCTCTCCAACCTTGCCCATGTCAGAGTAAAGCCCCCCCCCCTACAATGCCTGCTGCCCTTGCCCACACCACCCCGGCAAATAGGCAATCCCACGTTACATGCCTGATGGTTTTATCGGCATTACATGACGTCCTGGGACATGATGCGGTAAATACAAGCCCGTGCCTGTAATGTTTATCCCACACTGGCAAACTCCGATGTAGACACAGCCAATTCAAATCTTTTAGCCCATTATCTAGGCCTTTTAACTGCACCGACAACCAAACAGCTGGAGGGATACCCACAAAAGCACCCGCAGTCACCCCACCCTACCCCCGTACTTCTTCATAAAGGCCCTGACCTAATAAAACGCACACAGTACGGAAAAAAAGATGTAATCTAACCTCTTAACAACCCCCCGTGAATTGCACCACATTGTTCCATCCAGTCGAGGTGATATAGCTTTCCCGCCTTCTACCAGGGCATGTCCCGCCATGAAGTCTTTAACACACCCAGCGCTGGCATCCCTGCCCCTGCCCAGTTCAACATTAAAATCCCCTCTGACTAACACCTGCCCGTTTGTGACAAAGTGAGGTGCCATTCTATCAACCATTTCCCTCCTCTCTGCAGAGCTCTGAGGACCGTCCCCAAGACTTCCACCAACCCCTCCACATCCCAACCCTCAATAAGGCTGGATGGTGAACCCACATCCATCTCCAAATCAGTTCCAGCCTGATCCCCCTCCCCCTCCAGTGTACCAAACCATGTGCACACATGCGCAGCCGAGCTAGAGCACTTGGCAAGAGTGGATCTTGGAGCTGGAACAGGCGCTGCAGCAGTAGCTGCTGCAGAAAGCAAAACCTGAGCAGAACCAGGAGCAGTCGCCAGAGCAGGACCAGGAGCATCCCCATGGCCTGCTGCAGGCTCTAATTCAGAGCCAGTGACTTGACTTGCATCATGGGAGCCTTCTGCTTTGGTATTCAGCAGGTATGATTATCCAGAGCTATTAACACAGCTTACATTATTTTTTATATGGAATCTATTTATACAGCTGCATATTTATTGAAGCACGTCAGGTTCCCGCCTAGAAATTTAACCCAGGCTTGGAGTTGAAGCCAAGTACCTCAATAATCATGTCACACTACCACCATCAGAGGATAGTATCAAATCATCCAATAATTCTTGCACAGAGGTAATTGTCATATTCTGTCCTGAGGTGATATTCATTATATCATGATGAAGGTGTTGAAGAAAAAATACAGTTTGGTGAAAATGAATGGGAAAATGTAAAAAAAAAAAAAATGAACCTGCTTGAAAGCCACATAAAATAGCAGGTAAAATGTGTTCATTTATAACTGACAACCATTTTGCCATATGAGCAACACTGTTAGAGGAAAAATAATTTATTATGTGGCCCAAAACCCTTGATTGGCTGAGTGCAGAAGCTCCTCCCTCTCCATCTCCCTGACCGGCCCCTTATAGCTGGGTCCTGCAGCCTCTCCTCTCCTCACACTCCAACCTGCTCATCTCTCAGCTGGACAGTAAGGGCCGTTCACACCACACACTGACAACATGCTGGGGACACTCTGCACTCTCATCACTGTACTCTCATGTAAGAAAAACTTAATGATGCAAACAACTAAATAAAATATAACTTTGATTTAACTTTCAGTATTGTTTAATGACATTCATTTTGTGGAATGAAATGTGATTTTTATTTTCTCATAAAAGCATCTTATGTTTCAGGTGTGAGTGGAGTGACAGTGGTGACACAGAAGCCTCCTGTTCTGACAGTGAGTAAAGGAGATACAGCCACTATGGACTGTAACCTCGGGACTGTGACTAATGACCAAACTCGCTGGTACAAGCAGGTTCCAGGAGGAGCTCCTCAGTTTGTGCTGGTGCTCTCTAGAGGTGAACATTCTCCAGATGCATATGGAACCGGTTTCTCATCCAATCGCTTCACATCAACTCGTCAGAGTAGTACAGACTCTCGGTTTATAATTAAAAATGTGGAGGCAGCAGACTCAGCTGTGTATTACTGTAAAACATGGGACACCACTGTGAATGAGTACGTATCACAGTGATTCACACCATGACAAAAACCTCTGTGCTTCACTTCTGCTTTAAAGCTACAGAAAGGAGAGAAGATGTGCATTTACTCAAGCTGAACCAGGATCTCTCAAGCCATAGAGCCTCTTCATCTACAGAGTAATGCAAACAAAGAAAAGTCTCCTGTTGTCAACGATAAAACTATAAGTAACAAGATCAAATGAGTCAATCAGCAAAAAACTACCAAATAACAGCAGTCTTGTAGTGGTCTTGTATTTGCATTTGGCCTCTGCAGTTACAGCACTGTTCACTATAACTGGCTCAGTCCAACCAGTCAAACCATGAGGTAGTTCTCTATGTAGCGGCGATATCCCACCACAACCCACATAGCAGACGATTCTAGCCAAAATGTGGCCTGAAGCTGGCACTGCTGGCGTCCTGCCGGCATCGGCAAGCGGCGTGTTAACCGAGTGCCGGCCAGGTGTGAAAATGACGGCTCCGCATATGTGACGGCAGACAGCATGCAGATCGATTGTGGACAGGGTCGCGTGCCTCCGTTTTGAGGGCAACCTGGTCAGCTGAGATTTGGCCCTGTTATGGCCCATGTGTGTCCCTTGTCTGGCAACCACATCTGGGCCATCCACAAGCTCTCATTTTTTGCTGTATGTGGGCCATGGGAAACTGGGTTGTGTGGGCCAGAGCCGTGCCTGAACAAATCTGTTATGTGGGAAGACAACAAACCTCCACCTGCTAACAAGCCCTTACCTCAGTGTAGGGCTGCTGACCCCAGTGTAGGGCTGCTGACCCCAGTGAAGGGATGCTGACCCCAGTGTATGGGGTATTGACCCTAGTGTAGGAGATACTGACCCCAGTGTAGGAGCTACTGACACCAGTGTAGGAGGTACTGACCCTAGTGTAAGAGGTACTGACCCCAGTGCAGGGGGTATTGACCCCAGTGTTGGAGCTACTGACCCCAGTGTTGGAGGTATTGACCCCAGTGTAGGGGGTACTGACCCCAGTGTTGGAGGTATTGACCCCAGTGTAGGGGGTATTGACGCTAGTGTAGGAGATACTGACCCCAGTGTAGGGCTGCTGACCCGAGTGTTGTGTTCAAATCTTACGTCCCCTTTCCCCTTGTTTCATGTCTATTGTGATATTTTAATAAAATAATTTTGTAACCTTTCCTTTCGAGCCGGGGGTCATAACACCAAATATACTGTAATCATCTTTATTTAAGTGTGGGAATGACTCCAGATTGGCTGTATAATCCCCATCATCTCATCATGTCTGCTTGAGTCCTCAGGTCAGCACTATTAATGTGAGATGAGCTCTCATTTCAGTTTCCTGCACAAGTGGAGAATATGATAAATCAATTTTACACTTAATAATTTAATGTGTGGAAGTAAATAGTCTGTCGCAAATCTGGCTCAGCTATATATTATGTTCTATAATATCTGCACCATAAAATCACTGATAAACTTTATATTTATGAACATTTCATAATTTTCCATACATTGGTGGAGCCCTGTGCATTAATTGAAGGTGACGTTACTTCTATAGGTCTGTGTCAATGTGAACACTTGTTTTGTGATTGGCTGATTGCAGAAGCTCCTCCCTCTCCATCTCCCTGACCGGCCCCTTATAGCTGGGTTCTGCAGCCTCTCCTCTCCTCACACTCCAACCTGCTCATCTCTCAGCTGGACAGTAAGGGCCGTTCACACCACCCACACACACACTGCTGGGGACACTCTGCACTCTCATCGCTGTGCTCTCATGTAAGAATCCACTACTCCCTAATTTAATTTGAAATTTTCTATTATATTATATTTTATATTCATCTTTATTTTAAAATTTGAATGTAAGATGAATGTTTCTTACATGAGCTTCTTCTTTCCCAGGTGTGAGTGGAGTGACAGTGGTGACACAGAAGCCTCCTGTTCTGACAGTGAGTAAAGGAGACACGGCCACTATGGACTGTAACCTCGGGACTGTGACTAATAGTGAATCTCGCTGGTACAAGCAGGTTCCAGATAGTGCTCCTCAGTATGTGCTGCGTTTCCATCACTCATACAGCTCTCCCAGCTATGGAGTTGGTTTCTCCTCCAGTCACTTCACATCCAATCATCAGAGTAAATCTGATTATCGATTGATTATTAAAAATGTGGAGGCAGGAGACTCAGCCGTGTATTACTGTAGCACATGGGACAGCTCTGCTAAAGAGTGGGTATCACAGTGATTCACACCATGACAAAAACTTCACTTCTGCTTTAAAGTTGCTTCATAAAGGAGTTCAAGCTCAGAGCAGGATGTGAATTCATGCATCTCTCAGCCATGTCAGTACCAGTTCTGTATGTGGAAGAAATGCTGCCTAAATCATCCCAAATGCATACTACTTAGTATGTACAAATTTTATAATGTGATGTTGCTTCATGAGAGGAATCTAATGTCGTGGCTTTAATTAAGTGTTTTTTGTCAGGTTGTTGTTCAAATCTTTGCTTATTAGGAACACCTGTGTGTTGATAAATTAGATTTGTAGTATGTGGGATATGGATTTGTACTATGTGGGATATGGATTTGTAGTATGTGGGATATGGATTTGTAGTATGTGGGATATTGGATACAGGAGCCTTAACTTGTCAGGGGTGTGACACGGACTCAGGCGCAGAGAGTACGTAAAAATAAACCAAAGTTTATTTTGGGTCGAAACCCAGGGATAAGGCAAAGACATAGTCGAAAAACAGGCAGATGTCAAAAACCAGGAAGTCACAGCGAAAGTACAAAAACACAATCCAAATGTAGTCAGGAAACAGGCAGAGATCATTAACCAGGAAGTCACGGTAAAAGTACAAAATCTAAATCCAAAAACGTAGCCTAAAACAGAAACAAAGATCAGGAACACGGAGAATAGAGACACAAGAAAAACAGGCAGGAAAACACGGGTCAGAAAACACGGATCAGAAAAAGCTAAACAGGGCAAAGGTGAAGAACTCGCGAGGAACACTTCTTCTTCTTTGTGTGTTGTGATTGCATACCAACTTTAGGTGCATACCGCCACCTACCATACTGGAGTATGTAGAACAGGATCAACACAAATTTTCTTTATTCTATAATATTAAATTAAATTAATAAATAAAACAATAAGTGTAAAGTAAAATTCTATATTCTATTAAACAATCCTGTGCCTATTAGGAACTATTAGGAACTCTATTATCCCTCTCTGTACTTCCCACACCTTATCTCCATTTGTTCCTAGTATCCCGGCAGTGTAGTATAATGTAGTATAATGGTTAAGGAACTGGACTTGTAACCGAAAGGTTGCAGGTTCGATTCCCAGGTAGGACACTGCCGTTGTACCCTTGAGCAAGGTACTTAACCTGAATTGCTTCAGTATATATCCAGCCGTATAAATGGATAAATGTAATAAGAAGTTGTGTAAGTCGCTCTGGATAAGAGCGTCTGCTAAATGCCTATAATGTAATGGAATGTAGTCCCAACCTCGTCCAACTTCTCTTACCCTTTGTTGCAAATGCACCCTTTTAAAAAAAATATTTGACACAATGCATTATTACGTGTTCAGTATTTTCAGTTATATTACAATGTGCACAAACATGTGAATTTACTTTACCCAATAAAAATAAAGTTTTATTTAAACCAGTGTGGTCGAATCTTAATCTGGATATAACTACCTCCTCTCTTCTGCTTCACCCTTTAACACTCTGTGCTCTAACGGACTTTTGTACCCTATAGTATGTTCTACCCTTACTGTCCTCGTCCCATTTTTTCTGCCAGCGTTCCGATATTTTATTTTTAAAATTTTACCTTTCCCTATTCCTATATTAATTATGTGCGTCATATTTAGTGATCTTTTTGCCATCCTGTCTGCAATTTCATTACCCTCTAATCCCGCATGTGCAGGTACCCAACAAAATATTGTTTCTATTCCCATTCTCTGTGTTCTAAATAAACATTGAAACATTTCATATACTAGGTCTTCCCTAATTGAGTTAATTGTCTGTAAGCTAAAAAGAACTGCTGCAGAATAAATACACAGTACCACCCTATCTGGTCTCACTTATTCCACCCATTGGAGACTAACAATCACTGCCATCATCTCAGCTGTATAAACTGATAATGTATCAGAAATTCTCTTTCCTATATGTATTTTAAATTGTGAAATGTACACTCCTATTCCTACATGGTCATTTTGATCTTTTGATCCGTCAGTAAATATATGTAGGTAGTTAGAATATTTGTTTATTATATGCTGGCTTGCACAGTATCCTATTTCTCTTTCCGCCTAATTTTTCTTTAGTTCCAGGATACTAAAATCAACTTTAGCCTTAGGGAAGAGCCATGGGGGAACATTACTTATTGGAGGAGGGGAATTGAAATGTATTCCATCAAGGTCATATTCTTCTGTTTTATCTTTTATCTTCCATCCAAAACCATTTCCGTTATATCTATACTCCCAGCATTCGTTTAGGACACTTTTAGTGGCATTTTCATCCCCACATCCTCTAAGCCAAATCCAATATGTTAGAGTCAGTTTGTCTCTCCTGAGCTCTAGTGGGATTTCCCCTGATTCTGCTAGCACTGCATTACATGGCGTTGATCTCATTGCACCAATGCTAAGCCTCAAGGCTTTGCTTTGCATTCTATCAATTCTACTTAAGTACGATTTAGCTGCTGCCCCATAAACAAAACACCCATAGTCAATTGCTGATCTCATCAAAGCCACATATATATATATATATATATATATATATATATATAGTAATGCCTGCTTATCTGCTCCCCATGTGTATCCAGATATAGCCCTCATTAAATTTATTACTTTTTTACATTTAGTTTCTAGTTTTTCAACATGTGTCTTCCATGTACATCTCTCATCTACCCAAATTCCTAAATATTTAAATTCCTTTACTTTTTCCATTGGTTGTCCATATAAAAGAAGACTGTTCTTCTATCTTTTTCTTTCTAGTTAAGTACATGTAGCAAGACTTACTTGTTGAGATTTTAAAACCCCAATTGTATGACCATTGCTCTACCTTTAAAATAGCTTTCTTAATCTTTCTCAGCACACTTGTGTTGTCTCTCCTCCTAATCCATATAGCATATAACGATGAGCATATCTTTCTGTCAAGATTCATGAATATACCATTGATCATAATGTTAAATAACACCGGACTAATGACACTTCCTTGTGGAATTCCGTTAACTATATCATACTCATCAGATAACTGATTCTACCTTAACTCTGAACTTTCGTTCTGATAGAAAATCTAGTACCCAGTTGTAAAATCTTCCACTAATGCCCATTCTATTAGCAGTCCTTCCCTCCACATAGAATCGTACGCTTTTTCAATATCAAAGAAAACAATCACCATCAATTCTTTCATCTTAAATGCTTTCTCTATTTCATTACTGACTTTAACAAGAGCATCCATAGAAGACCTACCTTTCCTGAATCCATTCTGGTACGATGCAATTAAACCGCTCTTTTCTAAAAAAAATAGTTAAGTCTTTGGGCCAAAATCTTTTCCATCCATTTGCACAGATGCGAAGTTAATGCAATAGGTCTATAATTTCCATCATTATTTGGGTTTTTACCAGGTTTGCGAAAAGGTAAAATGAGTGCACTCTTCCATCTTTTTGGTAAAAATCCTTCTCTCCATATCTTATTGAACAGTTCCAGTATTATTCTCAATACTTGATCAGGTAATTTACTAAACATAGCGTAACTTAGTTGATCCTGCCCCGTTGCTGTGTATCCAGTGTTATTTATCGCTATTTCTAACTCACTCATAGTCAGCTCAGAATCAAGATTTGTGTCTATATTATAATTATTTCCCCTATTTATATTACGATTTTCCCTTAGCACTGTCTCTTTTCTCTTTTTACGCAGATCGCCTAAGTGATTACCACTGTGTATATTAGCAAAGCTCTTTCCCAATATATTAGCCTTTTCTTTATCTGTTACAGCTATTGTTTCTCCATCCTCTAGGACTGGAATTTTAGTATATTTATTTTTGCCACTCATTTTCTTTAACATTTGCCATACATCACCTAGTTTCACTTCTCTGCCTATAGTAGCACAGTATTTCCTCCATGCATTGTTTTTACTGGATTTCATAATTCTACGAGTCAGAGCTTTTTTCTTTTGATAATCCATTAAGTTTTCTTGATTCAAGTTACTCCTTAATACTCGTAATGCTTTATTTCATTCTCGAATAGCTTTAGTGCATTCTTCATTCCACCATGGTACCGCTTTCCTTTTCCCTGTTATTCTACTCATGGGTATGCTCTTTGAAGCAGCATTCAAAATGAAATTAGTCACTATAGAATAACATTCTTCTATCCTACCATTCATTGAAATTGACTTTGTTCCCTCCATGCAGTATTCTTGATATTTTTCCCAGTCAGCTTTTTCAAAGCACCATTTTTCTAACACATACCTTTCTTGGGCATGCATATTAATATCTATAGAGCAGAAGATTGGAAAATGATCACTTCCTATACTAGACCTATCATCCACGTTCCATTCACATGAACATGCTATATTTCTAGATACTAATGTTAGGTCTAGACATGATATAATATTTCTGTATACATCTAATCTTGTTCCTTTTCCATCATTAAGACATACTGGAGATATTTCTTCCAACAGTTCTTCAACTACATTGCCATTATTGTCTGTATGTATACTGCCCCATAAACTATTATGTGTATTAAAATCACTGCACCAGATTTCTCCTCTACCATGTTCAATTGTATTAAACATTTCAGCACTCAGCTTCTTGCACAGGTTGTAAAAGTTGATTATTTTGAGACTGACATTTGCACACTTCAATAATTACACATTCTATGTCTGCTGGTGATGGTATTCTTCGGAAGACTACACTATCTTTAACAAATGTAGCACAACCACCGCCTTGATTGTCTACCCTGTCATACCGGGCAGATATATATCCTGGAATAATAAAATCTAGATGGGGCTCTAACCAGGTTTCTTGTACACATATGATATCCGGTCGTGGTTTTGCGTCAGTTACATATCTTTTAAATTCTTGGCCATTAGCAATGATACTTTGCGCGTTCCATTGTAATAAATGGATCACCATAATAACAATTTTAATCATTAACCTGCCCCCCTCCATCAGAGTTTGCTTTCAGCATTTTATGTATATCTTCTGCTTTCAATGTCAGGGTAGGTGGAAAGCAAGACCGAATAGCAGGCGGGAAATACAAAAAAAAAACAAGTTTAATAAAAGGGGCAAGGCAGCAATCCGTAGTACAACAGGCCAAAAAACCGGGGAGACAGGGCAACGGTACAAAAGCAGAGTCCAAAGGGTAGTCACTGAACAAGCAGGGGTCGGAACCGGGAAGACACAGCAAAGGCACAAAAACAGAATCCAGAATCAGGGTCGCGAGAACACAGGCAGGGGTCAAAACCAGGGAGGCGTAAGAGGAACAAAAAGAAAACAAAACGAAGACTGAATACAAAACTAAAACAATAGGCGAAGGACTTGGGATAACAAAAACTCGGAGACAGATACTAAGGAATAAAACATAACTAGGGCAGATACTCGGAAAAATAGAAAGAAACACAGTAGCAAATCAATGGTGAGGAACTCACGAAGAAACACTGAGATGACAGGGTATATACAGATCCTTTCCAAAAAATTAGAATATCATGGAAAAGTTTTTTTTTTTTTTTCATAATTCCATTCAAAAAGTGAAACTTTCATAGATTATAGATTCATTACACACAAAGTGAAATATTTCTAGCCTTTATTTGTTTCATTTTTCATAGTTTTGGCTTACAGCTCCAGAAAACCCCCAAAACAGTATTTCAAGAAATTAGAATAGTGTGTCGAAAATCAGCATTTACTTCAGTTATTTCAGAGAATGAGTGGAGTGGCTTGACTCGAGGAATCCGACAGTTGTAGCCCATGTCCCGGATACGTCTGTACATGGTGGTTTTTGAAGCACTGACTCCAGCCTCAGTCCACTCCCTCTGCATCTCCGCCAAATTTTGGAATCGTCTTTGCTTGACAATCCGCTGAAGCCTACGGTCATATCTTTTGCTTGTGCACCTTCTCCTGCCACATTTTTCCCTTCCACTAAACTTTCTATTGACATGCTTGGACACTGCACTCTGTGAACAGCCAGCCTCCTTAGCGATGACCTTTTGTGGCTTACCCATTTTCTGGAGGGTGTCAATGATGGTCTTCTGGCCAATTGTCAAGTCTGCAGTCTTCCCCATACTGAACCAAACTGAGATAAACTTCGTAGGTGTTTTGAGTAAATTAGATGATAGTGTGACACTCAGTCTAAAACATTCATTCTCTGAAATAACTGAAGTAAATGCTGATTTTCGACACACTATTCTAATTTCTTGAAATACTGTTTTGGGGGTTTTCTGGAGCTGTAAGCCAAAATTATGAAAAATGAAACAAATAAAGGCTAGAAATATTTCACTTTGTGTGTAATGAATCTATAATCTATGAAAGTTTCACTTTTTGAATGGAATTATGGAAAAAAAACAACTTTTCCATGATATTCTAATTTTTTGGAAAGGATCTGTATACACAGAGGGAGACAGACATAATGGGAATCAGGAGTGCAGAGGCGGGGAGGGGAGATTGCTCACAGGTGAGAACAATGAGGGTTAACAAGGACCAATAATACAATAACAGGGGAAACGTAAGACACGTACTGGAATGCACATAGACACAATGATAACAAACGGCCTGGGGTTAGCAGGTAGACACATGCACAGCTCGGAGGGGAGGAACGAGGAAGTGGACACACGTGCAGAGAATGAGAAATCACAGATAGATGCAGGGATAGGATAATGAGGAGGGAAATGACAGCTGCAGGTAGAAACTCAAGATGAATTAGTAATTAGTAATGTTAGTAGTGAACTCTAAAACCCTAATGTTAGTAGGTGAGCTGGTTAGTATCATATACACCAGGGGTTCTCAATCCTGGTCCTGGGGGACCCCTGTGTATGCTGGCTTTCGTTGCAACCGCAGTTGCAATCCCAGAATTTTAACAAGCTGTTAATTTTTCTTTTCTGCTTGTCATGTTTGGAGGAATTATTCACCCTCTTAAGCCACATTATATCAGAAATAGCTATGGATGCCATGTAGAATAAACACCCCATGTTCACATTGTGCTATATTATTTAAAAAAGATAAGAAAATTATTTAACAGATCCATTTAAAGACTGATTTGAATCAATAGGCTCCTAATTGGTGAAAGTGTGGACACATGGCCACTAAAATTAACCATTTCGTAGATAATGAAGAATTCAAACACAAAGCAAATGATAACGAGCCAAACCTGCATTGTCTTAAGCTTAAAGAAAAAATTGAGTTAAACACATGTGTTCAACAACCTAATTAGGAGCCTATTGATTCACTTCACTCTTTCATTTGAGTGAAAATACACTATTTTGTAACCTTTTCTTATGTAATTGTTGCAATATAGCACAATAAGCACAATGTGAACATGGGGAGTTTGTTCTACATGGCATGCATAGCTATTTCTGACATAATGTGTCTTAAGTGGGCGAATAATTCCTCCAAACATGAAAAGCACCTAATTAAGAAAAATTAACAGCTTGTTAAAATTCTGGGATTGCAACTGCGGTTGCAACGAAAACCAGCATACACAGGGGTCCCCCAGGACCAGGATTGAGAACCCCTGATATACACATTAGTTTGTTAGCAGGTTAGTATTACATCTAATCTAACAATTAGTATGATTAGTACATTAGTATTTTATTAAAATATTAATAAAGCCAGAAGGAAGAAAACGAGATATGAAATACAGAGGAAACCCGAATGTTCCCAAAATCACCCGACTAGTGCAATGACAAAGACAGGGAGTGGAATCTCAGGAAACATGGAACGCGGACTGACAATCGTGAGGGTAATGCGGGAAAAAAGGCAACAAAAAAAAATCAGGAAAAATAATTACACAGAATAAACAGACAAAGTACAGGATCCTGACATTCAAGTCTTTAATACCCAAAAATTATTCTGCTGCATTCACCACTGTCTTAATTCTATCACTTTTCTTCTCTTGCTTGGTAGCCACATAAATTATTTTACAAATGAAGGCTATGATCTGATCTGATCCACTACCAACGAGTCCTCTTTAACCTTACATTTATGGGCACATTGAGTCTGCTGTACTATCGGATCACTTCTGTCTTCTTGCTGTATTCTGGGTCTGCTTGTTCTTTGGGGTAAAGGCCTAGGCCTACCACTACCTTCTTCACCTCTCCCCACCTCTTCATATGTTACAGATCTTTGCATTTCATCATTTACTTTCTTTAAAGCTTCTGCATAGGATATATTATTCATCACTTTATATTTCTGTACCTCTTTTGCTTTAATCTGGACTGCACAGCCCCCAAACGCAGCACTATGATCTCCTTCTCACATTTACCGTAATCGTGTTCTCCCCCACATTTTGCACATCTTTGTTTACCGTGACACTGTTGGGCTATGTGTCCAATTCTTTGGCATTTATAGCATCTTATTGGGTTTGGGATATATTCTCTCACCCTATAATTGATCCATCCCATTTTGATCTCTTTAGGAAGCGTGCTCTCAAATTGCACCAACATTGACAGCCTATGCTTCTTTACACCATCTTTGTTTGTCTGCAATCTCTTAACTTCGATTATTTTCCTCCCTCTAATTTCTTTGACTTCCTCCTCAGTGATTTCTATTGGAACATTTGAGATTACACCTCTCAGTTTAGCTATTATTCCAGGAATATCAGTTGTGATTTTTGTACCATCAAGTGTATCCAACTTGAGGATTTTGTCTTGTTGCTGTTTACTTGTAGCAGAGATAAGTACTTTTCGGTTGTTAAGGAATTTGGCAAATCTAATCTTTCCAATTAATTTTTCAATTGCTTTAGTCATTCGCACTGGGTGAAACTGACCTGTCTCCCTCCCAAACACAATTACAACTTTCCACTCTTTTTCTGTCTCTTGCATCTTTCCCAACCTTCCTGTATTGCCCCGAATATCTTTTACTTTTTTAGCAGCACCCCCTTCTCCTTGACTACCATGATCTGACCAATCTTCTCTTCTACCTTTCATCTCCTTCGGTTTCTTTGTTTTATTCGACGCAGTATACCACTCCATATCTTCCTCTTCACCACTCTCTGAGCTGTCACCCATTCTACACTCACGGTATGGTTGATTGCAATCCGCCTTGCTTCCTGATTCCTCGTTAAAACTGTGTTTCCAGACCTTTCTCCTCTCGCACACCTGTTTCAATCTAGATTCACGTCCGACAGGCATAAAGCCCAGACGTGAATCGTGTTTATCTATGGCGTTTCTTCAATAAAATGGCAGTCGTTTTTTTTCCTCCCGCGCCTACAGAAGTTTCTCGCAACGAACACTGAACAGAGTGGAGTTTAAATACACAGGACTAACAAGCAAACGAGACACAGGTGAGTAACGAAGCAGGTGAAACACATTGGTAATCAGGGCTGAGACGGGAGGTGGGGCTGTGAAGGTGAGGAAGTGAAATACGAGTACATGGAAGGGAAATGGAGACTGGAAATACAAAAATGGAGACTGGAAATTGGGACACACAAACACATTGAACAAGACCAAGAACAAACTAACAGAACTACAGAACTACAGAAGTGGCTTACATGAACATGGGATCTCTAATGACCACTGTGAGTGAGTCAGGACCTTGGTTTAACGTCTCATCTGAAAGATGGCTTCTCCTACAGCACAGTGTCCCCATCACTGCACTGGGGCATTGGGGTTTACTTTATTTGACCAGAAGATTACCCCCTACTGGTCCACCAACACCAACTTAGTTTTCCCAGGGGGTCTTCCATCCAAGTACTAACCAAGCCCACACCTGCATAGCTTCAGCAATTCAGCAGAAGCAGAGTGCATGGTGGTATGGCTGCAGGCCACATAGGATGTGGTGGACAAGGAGGGGCTATTAAGCCAGTTAAAGAATCAATAATCTGGTCTAGTTTAAAAAGCAATCAGAGGGGTCATAAAAAAGGAAATATTATTTCACTGAATGATAGCAACTCTTTAATAAATTGAATAAAATTATGAGCTCCATCATTTGCCATCAGGGCCGTGCAGGTAAATGCAGAGCATTAGAGGGGCGGGGCTCCAAGTGAAGAAAGGGCCACACAAGACCAGATGTGCTGCAGATTTACATGTGGATTCTATTCAGGAATTACTGATGTGCTGTGGATATTTACAGGATGTTTCTGATAGGGAATTACAGATGTGCTGTATATATTTAAGGGGCTTCTGATTGAGAAATATAGATGTGCTATAAAATTCAGAGTTCTGTCCATGGTGTGTTTCAGTTCCCTCTTGCTGTACTCAAACTGAGCTGAGGTTTTTGTACGGGGGTGTACATCATCTGTATCACTGTGGTATTCGGCCAAGGAACTAAGCTGATTGTCACTGGTAAGTCTCTTTACATTTATTTGAAAACTCTTTTCAATACGCAGATTTCCATGCCATTGTGCTTTTTTATCTGACATAAACTGTTGGATTTTAAAAGGAGGTTTGATCATTTATCAAATGCAGTTCTGTGTGTATCTGTTACAATTCACTGTTGAGATACAAACTCCATGCTTCACACCAAAAGAAAAGTACTTCTCAATAGGTGTTTGCTTCTCCTCATATTTAATTTTATATATTTTTTAGATGCATAAAATACCAGCAGCACCCACTGCCATTCACTGCTTCACTTACAGAGTGAACAACTAAAGAAAAGAGTTCAACACTTTCAACTCTTTTCTTTTTGCTCAAAGAAAAGAGTTCAACACTTTCCTTCACAAATCAGTTCCACAATAGAGTCATCACCAGTGAGTGGAGATGCCCCTCCTCCAAATCAGGCCCCACATCCTCCCTAACTGCACTTTTTAAATGACGTGATAGATAATTTAATAAATTACATCTGAAAGATCATGA
This sequence comes from Synaphobranchus kaupii, assembly GCA_029718625.1. NCBI lineage: Eukaryota > Metazoa > Chordata > Actinopteri > Anguilliformes > Synaphobranchidae > Synaphobranchus > Synaphobranchus kaupii. The sequence goes on from CM056387.1 coordinate 32,575,556, forward strand.
GAGCCATTTCAGCTGCAGAGACAAAACACAGATTTACAGAGAAAATGTTCCCATCAGGACAGTTCTCTGCAAGAACATAAGTAACTTATATTTTATTTAATTGGACTTTTGTCCAATTACATAACATTTTAGGTGTTTAGCTGATATCATTATCCAGAGCTATTAACACAGCTTACATTATTTTTTACATGGAATCTATTTATACAGCTGCATATTTTTTGAAGCAAGTCAGGTTCCCGCCTAGATATTGAACCCAGGCTTGGAGTTGAAAGTCAAGTTCCTTAATCATCTTGCCACAATACCACCATCATAGGGTAGCATCTAAAACATCAATAATTCTTCCACAAAGGTAATTGTTAAATTCTGTCCGGAGGTGATATGCATTATTTTATGATCACGGTGTTGAAGAGGAAATACAGACAGGCATAATAATGAGAATATCTAACACAGTGAACCTGTTTGAAAGCCACATAAAATAACTGGTAAAATGTGTTTTTTTATTTTCATTAATAACTGAATATAACTGACAACCGTATGAAAAAAACTATTTGGGGAAAAATTATTTATTTTGTTCCCCAAAACCTTTGATTGGCTTAGTGCAGAAGCTCCTCCCTCTCCATCTCCCTGACCGGCCCCTTATAGCTGGGTCCTACAGCCTCTCCTCTCCTCACACTCCAACCTGTTCATCTCTCAGCTGGACAGTAAGGGCCGTTCACACCACCCACTGACAACATGCTGGGGACACTCTGCGCTCTCATCACTGTGCTCTCATGTAAGACATTTATGTGTGTTTGACATCATTGAGGTACGGATCAGTTGTTTTTTTAAAGGATTTGAAAATAAGTTCTCCTTTTGTTGCTTTCACAGGTGTCAGTGGCCAGAAGGTTTTAACACAGAAACCCTCAGTGCTGAGTGTGAATAAACAGCAGAAAGCCACAATGGACTGTAATATTGCCCGACAGGAAAATTACTATGTTTCCTGGTACAAGCAGGTTCCAGGCAGTGCTCCTCAGTATGTGCTGCGCTTCCATCACTCTATCAGCTCTCCTGATGACTATGGAGCTGGTTTCTCCTCCAGCCGCTTTACCTCCACAGCCCAGAGTAAAACAGATTATCAGCTAATAATTAGCAATGTGGAGGCAGGAGACTCAGCAGTGTATTACTGTAACACATGGGATGACTCTGCTAAAGAGCAGGTATCACAGTGATTCACACCATGACAAAAACCTCTGAGCTTCACTTCTGCTACACGCAGTGTCAGAACGGAGATAACTTCACACTCAGAGCAGGATGTGAATTCATTCAAGCGGAGCCAGGACTAGCATCTGCTGGTTTTCAGTGTGTATCACCACCACTCCCACCAGTTATTAATTTAAGCCCTTGATTGACTACATAAACAACACACCATCCAGCAAGGGCTTTATTTGCCCTAGAATGGAAGGGAACTCACAGAATCCTGATATAGCACTCTGTATGTAACGTCCTCATTCCCGTCCTATTGTTCCCCGTGTTTTCCCTCAACCCTTGTTTCGTGTTCGTTTCTCCATAGTCCGTTTCCCCATTACTACAGGTTGGGCATGGTTTCCTATTTGTGCCACTCTGTTTCATTTCACACTTCTCAGCCTATCCTTTTTCCCCGTTTCGCATGCATTCCACACTCTCCGCTCTGCTAATCAGTGTCGCATACATTCGCACACGGCACCTAATTGATATCAATTAAATGTTTGCATTTAGTCACCCGGTGTTCTCTGTCCTGTGCCAGTTCGTTAATGCTCTTTGTCTGAAACCTCTGGTCTTTTCTTGAGTCTGAGAATCCAGTCTAGTTGTTAAAACTAAAGTCTTGTTTTGTGCCGGCGTTAACTCGCCTTGCTACTCTGCTAAAGTCAAAGTCTGCTTCAGTCTGGAACAGCACTTCCCGCTGTTCATTGTTTCGTCTCGCTATACTAACTCTGTCTGCTTAAGTCTGCCAGCCTGCAGTCGTCAGTTATCCCTGCCTGTGTTGCAGTTGTCCTGCCTTCCACCTGAACGTGTGTGCCTACAGCCTGGGCTCCTGTTCCTCCACTCTGCGGTGGTGCCCGCTTGCTGCCAGTGTTGCGGTGCTGTTGACGTGCTGTCGCTCCTGCCTCTGCTGTCGCTGCTGCCGCCCTGCTGTTGCTGTGCCGCTACTGCCGCTGCCCTACTGCAACGCCTGCTTCCTGCCCGGACCCCGCTCACCTGTCCTGCTCTACTGCTCCCGCTCCCGCTCATCCCCTGCTCCATCAAACTGGTTGTCTGTCTCCATAACCTTCCCTGGCTTCTCCTACTCCCACTGCTCCCCCGCAGCATCATACCTGGACTGTCTGTCATTATTGTTCTCCCTATGCTTCAGGAGTTTGGTTGAAGTATAATTTATTGGATGCTTAGGGCTCCCACTCTGTCTGTCCGTCTGTCTGTCGTAAAGTCCAGTTCCGGCTTGGAACAATTACCACCAGTGTGTAAAGTCCAGTTCCGGCTTGGAACAATTACCACCTTTGCCTTTCTCCCTGTGCTCAGGACCACCCTGATCACACAATAAAATATTGAGTTTTGGCATTCCTGTGTTCGAGTCGTGCATTTGGGTCCAGTCCATTTCCGGGGTCGTAACACTGTACCTCTGAACTGTGCGGATGTAACCCCCAGTCTGCACCTCTTAGCATCACCACCACATGCTGAATCAGCAGCTCCAGAGACTTTTAGACCAAATGCTGCTCCTCCATCTTCAGACAGAGATTGTAGTTAGAGGAGAAGAGCAAGAATCCTGCAGAAGCTGACTGAATTACTGAAGCAATTGAGGTTCCCACGTGGTAATTGAACCCTGCCTTAGAGTTGAGAGTCACATAAATTCCTTAATTTACATGCCACAGTGCCACCAACAGACGGTGGCATCTAAACCATTTAGTAATTCTTCCACAGAGGTAATTGTCATGTGCTGTCCTGAGGTGATTTTCATTATATCATGATGAAGGTGTTGAAGAATAATTACAGATTGGCAAAAATAAATGGGAAAAAGTAAAAAAGGGAACCTGCTTTAAAGTGTAAGAGGGGAGTCAAAGTGGAACCCAGGAAGGGCTGCCATTTGTGAGGAACCTGAGAACTGGGGCTCGTCATACACTTCAAAGGACCAGAGGGCCTTGTAATAAAGCAATAGGCTAGTCTGACTTCCTTTGGGTTTTTCAGGCCATCTGTTCTCAAGGATTAGATGTCCTCACCTGTGAAAAGACTGTGATAAGGGGAAGTTGGACTGTTTTTGTCATGGGTGGCCAAACAATGGGAAATGATCTCTCCCGTCCCTCATTTTGGCACCTCTGTCATTACTTCTCTCCTGGATTAAGACTCAAAACTTCTGTTGAGATGGTCAACAGGCCCGGTAAACCTTACAAACATTGCACATGTGATCCTTATATTGTTACATTATGTCTTATGTAATAGTAATAGGAATTGCATGAAAAATGGTTCAGCAGGAGGGAATTTTTATGACAACTGCAACATAATAACACTGTTAATCTGTTAATAATAATAATAATAATAATAATAATGTTAATCTGTTTGGTATGGATGTAATCCGGTAAAATCAAGGAATCGAATAAGATACATTCCATGCCAAATGGAGTTTAGTAAAACATAGGGAAAAACTATAACACTGGAATGTCCTCTCTGGTAATCATCTCCTTTTCCCCTCTCCCTACTCAACAACCCCCAAAGGTGGGGGTCTAAATTCCAGATTCGACCACACCTCCAGGTTAATTTATGGCACTGCCGCCTGGTTCAAACGCGGGATTTGGCATAAAAGAAAGGGAGACAAGTCTATCTGGGAGGATCATAACTGACCTCCCACACCGTGCAGACTCTGTGTTTTTGTGTAGGGAAGATCGTAACCGACTTCCCACACAGTGCATATGCTGTGTTTGCGTGTAGGGAAGATCGCAACCGACTTCCCACACTGTGCAGATTCTGTATGTGTGTGTAGCTGAAACAGGCTGGGTAAGATATTTACTCTGTATTACTTTTCTTTATTTCTGTATTGTATAATTGACTGATAATTCTAAGATAATTACCTACCTGCCTGTTAATAAATTCTTCTTATTTTAACTTGCGTGGTCTCCATGACTCTAATCAATTTTATACCTTTTTCAGCCTAAATTACGGCTGAATACTCAGGGGAACAATTCTGATTGAATGACTAACTGATCAGTAGCGTGGTACTTTATGTGGAGTCCCCAAGTTGGGAAAGCCGGCCAAGTTCTGCCAGTAAAAGGGATTGGTGATGCATGGTTCTGGGAATTTGATGTGAAGAGAACCCATGGACGTTCTACGTCGGTTCTTGTCAAATTAGCCTTAAGGAGCCCTCTGAATGCCCGCTGACCTGGGCTCGCAACTATCTATGTAAAATATAATGCATGTATTGTGTTGGCCAGACCCCCAACCTCTGTGTTCTCCACCGAACTGAGATTCAGCAATAGTGCTAATCCCGGGAGCATATATTGAGTAATGGTGGTACATAAGGAAGAGTCGAGTGTAACCACTCCGAGCTTCACGCATGATTAAAACTAAATTCTAAATTCTAATTTAATATGGAGTCAGATAATTACGAGTAAACCAATAGTAACTGTTACGCTTACTTGTTGTGATCATAAATATATTCGATGTGTTGTTCAGCTCCTTTGTGAGTGTTCTAATGCTCCCATTAGAATATTGACATTTGGACGACAGATCGGATATATCCGTGATGACAACATGGCCCCGTTTGTGAACGGAGAATAATAAGAATCATACTGATCCGTTTCAGGCCTGTCTTCTTCTTCTTCTTCTTTGTGTTTTTTGGCGGATTGCAATACCAACTTTAGGTGCATACCGCCACCTACCGTACCGGAGTATGTAGAACAGGATTCCAGGAAAAAAAAGAATTAAAAAAAAAGGAATAAATATAATTATTTTCTTTATTCTATGATATTAAATTAAGTTAATAAATACAATTATAAGTATAAAGTAAAATTCTATATTCTATTAAACAATCCTGAGCCTATTAAGAACTCTATTATCCCTCTCTGTACTTCCCACACCTTATCTCCATTTGTTCCTAGTATCCCTTCCAAATCCCAACCTCGTCCAACCTCTCTTTCCCTTTGTTGCAAACGCTCCCTTTCTTCTTTATATTTTATGCAATGCATTATTACATGTTCAGTGTTTTCAATTATATTACAATGTGCACAACCTTGTGAATTTACTTTACCCAATAAAAATAAAGTTTTATTTAAACCAATGTGGTCAAATCTTAATCTCGATATGACTACCTCCTCTCTTCTGCTTCTCCCTTTAACACTCTGTGCTCTAATGGACTTTTGTACCCTATAGTATGTTCTACCCTTACTGTCCTCGTCCCATTTTTTCTGCCAGCATTCCAGTATTTTCTTTTTAATTAATGCTTTACCTTCCCCTATTCCAAATGCTATATTAATTATGTACGTCATATTTAGCAATCTTTTTGCCATCCTGTCTGCAATTTCATTACCCTCTAATCCCACATGTGCAGGTACCCAACAAAATATTATTTCTATTCCCATTCTCTGCGTTCTAAATAGACATTGAAACATTTCATATACTAGGTCTTCCCTAATTGAGTTCATTGTCTGTAGGCTAAAAAGAACTGCTGCAGAATCAATACACAGCACCACCCTGTCTGGTCTCACTTCTTCCACCCATTGGAGACTAACAATCACTGCCATATATACTGATAATTTATCAGAAATTCTCTTTCCTATATGTATTTTAAATTGTGAGATATATACTCCTATTCCTACATGGTCATTTTGATCTTTTGATCCGTCAGTAAAGATATGTAGGTAGTTAGAATATGTGTTTATTATATGCTGGTTTGCACAGTATCCTATTTCGTGTTCCGCCCAATTTTTCTTTAGTTCCAGGATACTAAAATCAACTTTAGCTTTAGGGAAGAGCCATGGGGGAACATTACTTATTGGAGTAGGGGAATTGAAATGTATTCCATCTAGGTCATATTCTTCTGATTTATCTTTTATCTTCCATCCAAAACCAATTCCGTTATGTCTATACTCCCAGCATTCGTTTAGGACACTTTTAGTGGCATTTTCATCCCCACATCCCCTAAGCCGAATCCAATATGTTAGAGCCAGTTTGTCTCTCCTGAGCTCTAGTGGGATTTCCCCTGATTCTACTAACACGGCATTACATGGCGTTGATCTCATTGCACCAATGCTAAGCCTCAAGGCTTTGCTTTGCATTCTATCAATTCGGTTTAAGTACGATTTTGCTGCTGCCCCATAAACAAAACACCCATAGTCAATTGCTGATCTCATCAAAGCCCTATATATATATATCTATTAATGCCTGCTTATCTGCTCTCAGGCCTGTCTTGTCATGGTTTTTAACCCTTTTCCCTATGCGGTCGTTTTCCTTGGTGACCACGCGAGGGCGCTGCTCTTTTGTTGGATGCTTGCTCCGTCCTGCTTGGATTGCGGAGCTTCTGGTATCACCCACACCTGTGCGTGGTCACCTGGAGAGATATTTAAGCCTCCCGTTTCCTTCGTTCGGGGCTTTGAGATTGTTTGTTCATTGTTTTGTACTGTGGTGTTTTTGTTGGCTGTTGTGATGTTAGGTTGTTTAGGGTGCCACTGAGGGCTTGGTGGTGGGAGTGTAATATGTATTGGTTGTAGTTTTGTGTGGGTTGGTTTGTGTAAATGTAGAGTTGTTTTGTGTGTGTAAAGTGTGATATATTGGGTGGGAATGGGTAAATGTATTGTAGTGTTTGTCTTTGAGTGATTAATAAAACTTTTTTTTTTTTAAAGTTTTTGTTGGCTGTGAGTTACTCGTACCATTTGGGCTACTCGCCTATTTTAACGTCTCTTTGTTGAGGCAGGGCTTATTTCTTGCTGGCTTGGTAGTTACTTATCTCGTAGAAGTATGGGACCGCGGATCTCTGCTCTATTTCGCCTTTTTGTGTTTTTTCTCCGTGTATGGAGATTTGGGCGATTCTGTTCGGAACTGTAGTTCTGTTCGCCCTTCGGTGCATGTCGTCTCATAGGGAAATCGGGCGTTTCGCTTCTACTTAGTTCTTAGCTCGTAGAAGTATACAGTAGCTGTTCTTTGTTCCATTCTCGCCTGTTAAGGGTTCTTACAGAGAGTCCTGGCGTTTGCTTCTACTCATTTCCGTGTACGGTGAGCCAGTGAGTAGCTTTGGTGCGTTTGTTCCCTGTTTTGTCTCCTTCTAGTGGACTACGTTCCCCTTTGTTGTGAGTCAGGGTTTTTGTTTATATTGAGAGGCTGTCGTGCTATTTTTTCGTTGGTCTTTTGTTGCAGCTGTCCTCCGTCCTTTTTACCTACGGGACGATTTTGTTCAGAACTGTTGTTCTGTTCGGGTTCCGGGTATGTTTCTCCTTGTGTGGAGTTTGGGCGAGGTTTGTGCACATGTTTGTGTGTGACTGCGTGTTTCCGTGAATAGCCTCGGAACGTTAGCGCTCTGTTCCATCGCCTCGTTACATATTCTTTTACTGAGAGGCTAGGGCGTGTGTTTTCAATTTAAGCTTGCGTTAGTCTATATGGATAGTAAAGTTATAGGACGACGGTGCTCCGTCGGCTCACCTGTAAAATGTTTCTCTCTCCTGGGAGATTGGGTGTTTACCCCTTTGTTTTCTGCATTTCACTGCGAGCCTATTAATCTCGCCATGGAACGTTAAATCTCTGTTCCTGTTCGCCTCGTTAGATTCCTCATCATAGAGAGGTAGGGCGTGTATTTTCAATTAATCTCGCTTTGGTCTAGCCGGTAAATGTCTGGTATTGCCTGTCCTGTTCGTTCCTTTCGGTGCCTTTCTCCTTGCATGGAGTTTGACGATTTCGTTCGGAACTGCTGTTCTGTTTCGTCTTTTGGGTGCATGTCTTCCTATAGGGAAGATTGGGCGATGTTGTGGACACGTTTGTGTGTGACCGCGAGTCTGAGAGTAGCCTGGGAACGCTGGATCTGTTCCTTTCGCCTCCACAATTACTATCATATTATTTTGCAGTGTTTGTTGACTGTTATGTTTGTCTTTACGCTACTCGCCCATTCTTATGTGTCGTTACCGAGACAGGGAGCGTATTATTTCTGGCTATTCAGAACCCTGTCCTTGCGCTCTACTTGGCGTGTGACAGTGAGCCGGTTAGTAGCGTCTGTAGGGGTGTTTGTTGTTCGTTGTCTTGTCTCCTCCCTTATCTGCGGGGTATCCCGCCTTAGTGGCCTTAGGGCTTAAGGAATCCCCTTGCTGCGTTTGGCTCCTCCCACCTCATACTTCACGCCCCATTACATGTCTTAAGCGGGATATGGAGCAGCGCATTCATATCTGACTCGTGGCGACGGACCCAGTATATTCTTAACTGCAATTGTGCTCTGTTCATGAACGGAGGATAAATGAATAACCTCTTGTTTACATCATAACAGCAGAGGAAAATCACGTTGCTCCTTCCCCTCCAGCTATTCCCTCATTGGTCTAGCTGTGCGGGTTCTACAAAAGCCAGATAAAATAGCTGGTAAAATTTGTTCTTGGTTATTTTCATTTATAACTGATAACCATTTTGTCATATGAGAAACACTGTTCGAGGAAAAATAATTTACCTTGTTCCCCAAAACCTTTGATTGGCTGAAAGCTTTGGCCCCTCCCTCTCCATCTCCCTGACCGGCCCCTTATAGCTGGATCCTGCAGCCTCTCCTCTCCTCACACTCCAACCTGCTCATCTCTCAGCTGGGCAGTAAGAGCCATTCACACCACACACTGACAACATGCTGGGGACACTGCACTCTGAACTGTGTGGACGTACCCCCAGTCTGCACCTCTTAGCATCTCCACCAAATGCCGAATCAGCAGCTCCAGAGACTTTTAGAGCAAATTCTGCTCCTCCATCTTCAGATAGAGATTGTCGTTAGAGGATAAGAGCATTAATCCTGCAGGATTCTGTCCCCTCCCCCCTGACACTCCCACAGCAGGAGTCACACAGCGTCCATCAGTATTCACACATGGAGGAAGTGAGTGACTCTCTGGAGCTCTGTAATGTCTGTACTACAGACATCTGCAAAGCCTTACTTTACTTAGGAGCCTCCACACTAAACAGCCAAAGCAGAGCAGCACCCACTGCCATTCACTGCTTTATTTACAGAGTGAATAACTCATAATGTGAGCTGTGCTCAAAGAAAAGAGTTCAACACTTTCCTTCACAAATCAGTTCCACAGTAAAGTCATCACCTGTGCGTGGAGATGCCCCTCCTCCAAATCAGGCCTCACATCCTCCCGAACTGCACTTTTTAAAAGCCCTGATAGATCATTTAATCATTTATATCTGAAAGATCATGAGAGCCATTTCAACTGCAGAGACAAAACACAGATTTACAGAGAATATGTTCCCATCAGGACAGTTCTCTGCAAGAACATAAGTAACTTATATTTTCTTTAATTGGACTTTTGTTAAATGACATTACATAACATTGTAGGTATTTAGCAGGTATGATTATCCAGAGCTATTAACACAGCTTACATTATTTTGACCTGGAATATATTTATACAGCTGCATATTTATTGAGGCAAGTCAGGTTCCCACCAAGAAATTGAACCCAGGCTTGGTGTGGAAAGTCAAGTTCCTTAATCATCTTGCCACACTACCACCATCATAGGGTAGCATCTAAAACATCAATAATTCTTCCACAAAGGTAATTGTTAAATTCTGTCCGGAGGTGATATGCATTATTTTATGATCACGGTGTTGAAGAGGAAATACAGACAGGCATAAGAATGAGAATATCTAACACAGTGAACCTGTTTGAAAGCCACATAAAATAACTGGTAAAATGTGTTCTTTTTTCAATAATAACTGAATATAACTGACAACGGTAGGAGAAACAACAATTTGGGGAAAGATTATTTATTTAGTTCCCCAAAACCCTTGATTGGCTGAGTGCAGAAGCTCCTCCCTCTCCATCTCCCTGACCGGCCCCTTATAGCTGGGTCCTGCAGCCTCTCCTCTCCTCACACTCCAACCTGCTCATCTCTCAGCTGGACAGTAAGGGCCGTTCACACCACACACTGACAACATGCTGGGGACACTCTGCACTCTCATCACTGTGCTCTCATGTAAGAAATTAATGTGTCTTTGTCATCATTGAGGTATGGATCAGTTGTTTTTTTAAAGGATTTGAAAATATGTTCTCCTTTTGTTGCTTTCACAGGTGTCAGTGGCCAGAAGGTTTTAACACAGAAACCCTCGGTGCTGAGTGTGAATAAACAGCAGAAAGCCACAATGGACTGTAATATTGCCAGATATGATGGACAGTATGTTTACTGGTACAAGCAGGTTCCAGGCAGTGCTCCTCAGTATGTACTGCGTTTCTATCGCTCTCACAGCTCTCCTGATAACTATGGAGCTGGATTCTCCTCGAGCCGCTTTACCTCCACAGCCCAGAGTGACACAGATTATCAGTTAATAATTACTAATGTGGAGGCAGGAGACTCAGCAGTGTATTACTGTGCCACATGGGACACCTCTGCTAGTGCAGCTGTATCACAGTGATTCACACCATGACAAAAACCTCTGAGATTCACTTCTGTTTTAAAGCTGCTTCAGAAATCTCACAGTTTCTCCAGTAAAACAGGATCTCCCAGACCGAGAAGCCATTTCATCAGTAGAATAGTAACAATGCTTAGTAGTATTTCTTCCCCAGTACAAGTATTTACATTACATATTTCAGAATGCATAAATTAACTTAATTAACAGGCTCCCAAACTGGCCCAGAAGTATCAATTCACAAATGAAATGTTACAAATAATTTAATTCTCATAATTTCCTCAACTCATTGTTCAAAAATTTAAATCAAATGTCAGTCTGTATTTGTAACATACCACGTGCGAAACAATAATGTTTACAAATTCCCAGGTTCCCAGGTTCAATTCCCAGGTAGGACACTGCCGTTGTACCCTTGAGCAAGGTACTTAACCTGAATCGCTTCAGTATATATCCAGCTGTATAAATGGATAATATGTAAAAAAATGCTAATGTGCTAATGTGTAAGTCGCTCTGGATAACAGCGTCTGCTAAATGCCTGTAATGTAATGTAATGTAACAAATATAGATTCAGTCCAGGATATGCATATTTCTGCAGTTCTGACTGTACATGCCTGATTAAAATATTACAAGTCTGATTATGAAAAGCGGTTACAGCATTACGTATATAATGAGTTGCTTTGCTTACTCCAACTGCAGTAAAAGGGAGGCTGCTGCTCTTTAATCAAAATTATACTTAATATTATTCAATTATTCCCATAGATATAGAAAGTAAAGAGTATTGAATAATTTGAATTCCCATTGGATTGCATTTCATTATACAGCACCATTTGTGTCCTCATATCAAAGCACTTTACACTGAAAGAGGTAAACTGACCTCAACCTGCAGCAATATGTAGGAAGCACTGGCTGATGCACCACAGCCATTTTGTATCAGACATCAGCTGTGGTGGACAGGGAGGGACTATTAAGCTAGTTAAAGAATCAATAACCTGGTCTGGTTTAAAAAGCCATCAGAGGGATCACCAAAGATGGAAATATTATTTCACTGAATGATAACAACTCTTTACCAGAGACAAATTGAATAAGATTAAGAGCTCCATCATTTGCCATCAGGGCCGTACAGGTAAATGCAGAGCATTAGAGGGGCGGGGCTCCAAGTGAAGAAAGGGCCACACAAGCCCAGATGTGCTGCAGAGATTTACATGTGGATTCTGATTGGGAATTACAGATGTGCTGCAGATAATTGCATGTGGATTCTATTCAGGAATTACAGATGTGCTGTGGATATTCACATGTGGATTCTGTTCAGGAATTACAGATGTGCTGCTGAGATTTACATGTGGATTATGTTAGGGAATTACAGATGTGCTGCTAAGATTTACATGTGGATTCTATTCAGAAATCACAGATGTGCTGCTGAGATTTACATGTGGATTCTGATGAGGAATTACAGATGTGCTGCAGATAATTACATCTGGATTCTATTCAGGAATTACAGATGTGCTGTGGATATTTACATGTGGATTCTGTTCAGGAATTACAGATGTGCTGCTGAGATTTACATGTGGATTCTATTCAGGAATTACAGATGTGCTGCTGAGATTTACATTTGGGTTATGATAGGGAATTACAGATGTGCTAGAGATTTACATGTGGGTTCTCTTCGGGAATTAAAGTTGTGCTGTGGATATTTACAGGATGTTTCTGATAGGGAATTACTGATGTGCTGTATATATTTATATGGTGTTTTCTGATTGGGAATTATAGACGTGATGTACAGAGCTCAGAGTTGTGTCTGCTGTGTGTTTCAGTTCCCTCTTGCTGTGCTCAAACTGAGCTGAGGTTTTTGTACGGGGGTGTACATCATCTGTATCACTGTGGTATTCGGCCAAGGAACTAAGCTGACTGTCACTGGTGAGTCTCTTTTAATTTCTTTGAAAACTCTTTTCAATACGCAGATTTCAATGCCATTGTGATTTTTTTGTCTGTCATAAACTGTTGGATTTAAAAGGATGTTTGATCATTTATAAAATGTATCTCTGTGTGTATCTGTTAAAATTCACTGTTGAGATACAAGTTCCATACTTCACACCAGAAAGAAAAGTACTTCTCAATAGGTTTTTAATTTTCTTCTATTCATATTTCATTTTATATATATTTTGGGAATCATAAGAAATACAATGTCCTTTTGTTTTAAACAATAATTGTGTTACTGCCAATTATTTAGGAGAAAAATATTTTCTGTAATAATTTACTGTAACATTTGATGTACGACTGTCATGTTATATTAACTTTGAAAAAATACAGGGCAAATTTTGAAAGATAATATAGACTATAGGTCTACCACTTTTATGAACTAGCCTAATAATCTTTTCACGGTTACTAAAGCAATCCTCAAGATGCAAGATCGCTGACTGGTTTCTTTGAAACAACAGCCTGTAAAAAAAAATGTTTGTAAATTACGTAAAAAACGTCGTTCAATCGATTTTTTAGTCACTTTAAGGTTGGTGAAAATAAGGCTTTTCTGGAATGTTGGGTTGCAAACGTTTGGGTTCTTATATTGTATATATCTGTAGGCTATCCATAAAATATTTATCCGTGTAAGTCGCTCTGGATAAGAGCGTCTGCTAAAATGCCTGTAATGTAATGTAATATATAGGCTAATGCGTGTTTTAGCGTTCAGTATGCGAAGCCGATCACTGAGCCCACCAATTTCTTCTCTTTTTCAGATTCTTCTCTTGCTGCGCCTACACTCGCTCTCCTGCCTCCATCCAGCGAGGAGCTGAAGACAGACAAAGCCACGCTGGTGTGCCTGGCGCAGATGCCAGTTTGGTTCGCTGATGTAAGCTGGACATCGAACGGGAGTCCAGTTACTGGCGGGGTTTTCACCAGCGCCGCCGAACAGAAACCCGACAAAACCTTCGGTTTAAGCAGCTTCTTAACCATCAAGTCCTCCGAATGGATTAGCGACCGCGTCTTTACCTGTAAAGTATCTGTCGGGTCTAAAGAATCAGAGAAAAGTCTCAAAAAGTCTGATTGTAGTGAGTAAACTGTAGCTGTCATGCGACGCAATTTTATTTTTTATTTTATTTTGATCAGCTTGCTTTTCCATCTGTATTAGTCTAGCAACCCATTGTCTGCACAATGATTTATTGCAATACCTTAAGAATATTTCAGGAGCAGACTTTCAAGTTGAACGTTATTTTATTAATTTAATCCTAGAAAGCGTGTTTTGTTAGCCTATCTTTGTTTTTGGATTTGTGTAGAGATTCAATAAAGACCGTTGCATGTTTAAAAAAATGCTGCATTGTATTTGCTTCAATGCATTTGTTATTAACAGGCAGAAATATTACACAATTAAATCAAGGCTGTGCTGTTGGTTAAAAGTTGACTGATTAAATATTTGTGTGAAAATTAGAATGAAGACATTATGACACGGTTTGTTTATCAGTATCAAAAGCAAGAGTCTGCAACCCTGGTTATCGAGAGCTGGTCTCCATTTTACTGCACATAATAGATACATTAAAGCAAGGAATTGCACAAGTGACTCAACTGACCTGGTTTCGAATCGGTTTCTCATTTTAAGGTGAAAGAAAAAAAAACAGCAGACATGTGGCTCTCCAAGGAACACAGATGCAGACTTTCCTAAACTTTCTGACCCTACGGCCCAATGCATTTTCTGAGACCCGCCCCTTATTATAGAGTAGACTGGCAAGCTCAAATGTAGGAATAACAAAATGTGATTTTAAATTAAATTAACTGAATACAACCACACTTACACCATAAGCAGTACAACGCCTGCACTGTAGCAATTATTTTTAGGTTTAATTTTATTGGTTTGAATTTCAATCCACAGTCTTTTTTCCATGTGTATTCTCGAAACCCTCTTTAACGCTCCCACAACCCAGCAGATGATCTTGATCCACCATTTAGGGAACCTCTGGTCAATAGGATGTTTCCATCTGCACTGATACAACTGTCCACTGGGGGGGCAGAGGAGTAAATTAACATTTGAATTAGTCTGAGATGGGTCTGTGATGCATATTCCACTCCAGTACAAACTTGACTCAACATCAAGCTATCCCATTCCTGCAAAACTGTACACTGCTACAATGTTACAGAAATGTTAGGATAACATTGTGTGTTGGCTGTGAGGGGGCTGCTTATATGAGCTGGTGCTGCAGGTCCAGCCAAGCTGATCCAACAGAGGGCGACAGAGAGACAGCCCCGCTACTGAAACTGACACACCTGCAGGATTTACACACTTTATTTATAGCGCCATGCAAATGTGAGAGTGATTTTAGCTTTTTTCGCAACTCAGAAGCACAGCCCCATGTCTACTTATAGACCTGCAGATGTGAGGGAGGCTGAAGCAGAGCACACAAAATGTTGCTGTAATGTTGTGGCAACATTGCCATATTGCTGTAGAAATCTAATGATAATGCAGTCTATGTATGGAAAAGAAAGAGCAGTGTAGGCAATGTTCTCACAATGTTGCCCTCATGTTGCAACAACATTATCACACTGCTACAGCCAAAGCAAATAATGTGAACGTGTTGGTATGAAGAGGGGGTGCCAGTATGACTATGTTCTGCCAGTTGGTGATATTTGTGTAATGTTGCAACAACGTGTCACATTACTGGACATCAACAGAGAGGCAACAATGTCTGGTTATAGACCTGCAGGTGTGGGGAGGGATCATTGTCATTGCATTTACATTCATTATCACACTGTGACTATGTAACAGTATCATTCAGAGGTTGTGTGTGAGTGGGGGTGGAGTGGAGTAGCATGTGTAGCGCACCTTCACAGTTTCTCCTGTGTGGCTCCAGCTGTGTAGGAGCTGAGGGAGCA
Source organism: Synaphobranchus kaupii (assembly GCA_029718625.1). Lineage (NCBI taxonomy): Eukaryota > Metazoa > Chordata > Actinopteri > Anguilliformes > Synaphobranchidae > Synaphobranchus > Synaphobranchus kaupii. The sequence goes on from CM056387.1 coordinate 32,590,985, forward strand.
GAGTCACTGGAACAGGGAGCAAAGATGGATTCCAATTGAGTGTTAGCGCAGTTAGCTACCTCAAAGAGGATGCCGAGTATCTTCAGGGGCCCGTGACAGCCCCCCTGGCACCTCCTTCCTGCCTTTCCACTGCCCAAAATATTTGACAGAGGATTTTGATGTTTAATTCTGCTCCAGACCCCCTACCAAACCGCTGGAATATTTCCAGAGCTCTAATTAGACGGGAGTCACTATAAAGCAGCAGGGGGGTATCATGCGTTTATTTTACCCTGTGGCCCCCACTAGGCACCAAAAACCCTTTCACCCCTGTATCGGCTCGTATGGCTGCAGCCAAGGGCTCCATATCCAAAACATAAAGCAGGGGCGAGTGCCCATTTACCAAAACCACGCTCCCCACCCCTCTATACATAGTGCACAGCCACCCAACAAACACCTTTCCAAAACCTAACTTCTCTAAATCCCTGTAAATGTAATCCCATGACACACATTTGCTTATACCTCAGACATTCACACATGGAGGAAGTGAGTGACTCTCTGGAGCTCTGTAATGTCTGTACTACAGACATCTGCAAAGCCTTACTTTACTTACGAGCCTCCACACTAAACAGCCAAAGCAGAGCAGCACCCACTGCCATTCACTGCTTCATTTACAGAGTGAACAACTAATAACGTGAGCTGGTGCTCACAGAAAAGAGTTCAACACCTTCCTTCACAAATAAGTTCCACAGTAGAGTCATCACCTGTGATTTTAGATTCCATTCCTCCAAATCAGGCCCAACATCCGCCCTTACTGCATATTTTGAAAAGCCCAGATAGATCCTTATCAATATATCAACTGAACAGACATGAGAGCCATTTCAGGTGCAGAGACAAAACACAGATTAACAGAAAATGTTTTTCTTTTATATGAGGACAGTTCTCTGTAAGAAGATGAGTAACCTATCTTTTCTTGGACTTGACTTGTGTTAAATAACATTACATAACATTTTAGGCATTTAGCAGACATGCTTGTCCAGAGCAGCTTACACAACTTACATTATTTTTACATGGAATCCATTTATACAGCAGGATATTTACTGAAGCAATTCAGGTATCCTGCCTAGAAATTTAACCCAATCTTAGCCTTCATGCCCCACTTCCTAAATGATCATGCCACAGTAACACAGTCTGTGGGTAGCATCTAAAATGTTCAATAATTCTTCGCCAAGGGAATTGTTCTCTTCTGTCCTTTGGTGACATGATCCCTTATTTCACAATGAAGGTGTTGAATAAAAAATGCATACTGGCAGAAATTAAAGGAAATATCTAAAAAAGTTAACCTGTTTGAAAGCCACATGAAATAAAAAAAACTGGTAAAATGTGTTCTTGCTTATATTCATCAGTAACTGACAATTTAATTGACAATCACTTTGCCATATGAGATACACAATTACAGAAAAACTTATTTCGTTCCCCAAAACCTTTGATTGGCTGAGTGCATTGGCTCCTCCCTCTCCATCTCCCTGACCGGCCCCTTATAGCTGGGTCCTGCAGCCTCTCCTCTCCTCACACTCCAACCTGCTCATCTCTCAGCTGGACAGTAAGGGCCGTTCACAGCACACACTGACAACATGCTGAGGACACTCTGCACTCTCATTGCTGTGCTCTCATGTAAGAAAAACCTTGCATGTTGCAGACAACCATCTAAAATATTAAATTTATTTAACTTTCAATATTGCTTAATTATATTCATATTGTCAATATGTGATTTTATGTGATTTTAATAATCTCAAAAAAGCCTCTTATTTCCCAGGTGTGAGTGGAGTGACAGTGGTGACACAGAAGCCTCCTGTTCTGACAGTGAGTAAAGGAGACACGGCCACTATGGACTGTAACCTCGGGACTGTGACTAATCACCATGCTCTCTGGTACAAGCAGGTTCCAAGTGGAGTTCCTCAGTTTGTGCTGCGGCTCTATAGTGGTGAACACTCTCCAGATACGTATGGAACCGGTTTCTCATCCAATCGATTCACATCAACCCGCCAGAGTAGTACAGACTCTCGGCTTATAGTTAAAAATGTGGAGGCAGGAGACTCAGCAGTGTATTACTGTAAAACATGGGACACCGCTGTGAATGAGTACGTATCACAGTGATTCACAGCATGACAAAAACCTCTGAGCTTCACTTCTGCTTTAAAGCTAGAAAGGAGAGAACTTCACACTCAGAGCAGAATTCACTCAAGTTGAGCCAGGACTTCTCAACCATGTCAGTATTTTTTTTTCTTTCTCTGGGAGGTAAAAAAGAACCACCTTATTATACCTTTCCTTACATCCTTTCCTTTAATCCGTTCCTTAAGTCCTTGCCTTGTATTCCATCATTCCTTAATTACCGATCTGATTCTCAAAAGATCATCCATCTCTCAGCCACTTTCAGCCTGAGGGGAAGTGTAGTAACCATGTCAGTAACACCATAAGGCCTAGATCACGCGTGGCAGAAACCCGCCCTAGAGGGCCGTAGCATCTGCTGGTTTTTGGTGTGTATCACCACCAGTGACTCATATGTCATTGACTAGCAAAACAGTCCACACACCTTTACCTCAGGGCCTTAATAGCCTGCTAATCAGCTAATCAGCACTGAGTAACTCTGAACTGTGTGGATGTGCCCCCAGTCTGCACCTCTTAGCATCACCACCACATGCTGAATCAGCAGCTCCAGAGACTTTTAGAGCAAATGCTGCTCCTCCATCTTCAGACAGAGATTGTAGTTGGAGGCGAAGAGTATTAATCCTGCAGGATACTGTCCCCTCCCCCCTGACACTCCCACAGCAGGAGTCACACAGCATCCATCAGCATTCACTCATGGAGGAAGTGAGTGACTCTCTGGAGCTCTGTAATGTCTGTACTACAGACATCTGCAAAGCCTTACTTTACTTAGGAGCCTCCACACTAAACAGCCAAAGCAGAGCAGCACCCACTGCCATTCACTGCTTCACTTACAGAGTGAACAACTAATAATGTGAGCTGTGCTCAAAGAAAAGAGTTCAACACCTTCCTTCACAAATCAGTTCCACAGTAGAGTCATCACCAGTGAGTGGAGATGCCCCTCCTCCAAATCGGGCCCCACATCCGCCCTAACTGCACTTTTTAAAAGCCCTGATAGATAATTTAATAAATGACATCTGAAAGATCATGAGAGTCATTTCAACTGCAGAGACAAAACACAGATTTACAGAGAAAATGTTCCCATCAGGACAGTTCTCTGCAAGAACATAAGTAACTTATATTTTATTTAATTGGACTTTTGTTAAATTACATTACATAACATTTTAGGTATTTAGCAGGTATGATTATCCAGAGCTATTAACAAAGCTTACATTATTTTTTACATGGAATCTATTTATACAGCTGCATATTTTTTGAAGCAAGTCAGGTTCCCGCCTAGATATTGAAAGTCAAGTTCCTTAATCATCTTGCCACAATACCACCATCATAGGGTAGCATCTAAAACATCAATAATTCTTCCACAAAGGTAATTATTATATTCTGTCCGGAGGTGATATGCATTATTTTATGATCACGGTGTTGAAAAGGAAATACAGACTGGCATAAGAATGAGAATATCTAAAACAGTGAACCTGTTTGAAAGCCACATAAAAAACAGGTAAAATGTGTTTTTTTAATTTTCATTAATAACTGAATATAACTGACAACCGTATGAAAAAAACAATTTGGGGAAAAATTATTTAATTTGGTCCCCAAAACCCTTGATTGGCTGAGTGCAGAGGCTCCTCCCTCTCCATTGCCCTGACCGGCCCCTTATAGCTGGGTCCTGCAGACTCTCCTCTCCTCACACTCCAACCTGCTCATCTCTCAGCTGGACAGTAAGGGCCGTTCACACCACACACTGACAACATGCTGGGGACACTCTGCACTCTCATCATTGTGCTCTCATGTAAGAAAATCCAAATGATGTAACAACAAATAAAAACTAACTACAAAATTAAATTGATTTAGATTTCAATATTGATTAATATGTTGTTGCATTTTGAAATGTGATTTTTATTTTCTCAAAAATGCATCTTATGTTTCAGGTGTGAGTGGAGTGACAGTGGTGACACAGAAGCCTCCTGTTCTGACAGTGAGTAAAGGAGATACGGGCACTATGGACTGTAACCTCGGGACTCTGACTAATAGCGAAGCTCGCTGGTACAAGCAGGTTCCAGGCAGCGCTCCTCAGTATGTGCTGCGTTTCCATAAGTCTTGGCGCTCTCCAGAATATGGAGCTGGATTCTCCTCCAGTCAACTTCTCCTCTAAATGTCAGACTAATTCTGACTGTCAGTTAATAATTAGCAATGTGGAGGCAGGAGACTCAGCCGTGTATTACTGTAAAACATGGGACAACACTGTAAGTGAGTTGGTATCACAGTGATTCACACCATGACAAAAACCTCTGAGCTTCACGTCTGCTTTAAAGCTAGAAAGGAGAGAACTTCACACTCAGAGCAGAATTCACTCAAGCAGATTCAGGACTTTTCAACCATGTCAGTAACTTTATTTTTCCTTTTTACTGGGAGGTAAAAAAGAACCTGCCTTATTACATCTTTCCTCAAATCCTTTACTTTAATCAGTTCCTTAAGTTCTTGCTTTATATTCTGTCATTCCTAAATTACCAATCCTATTCTCAAAAGAGCATCCACCTCTCAGCCACTTTCGGCCAGATCCTAGATCACGCGTGGCAGAAACCCGTCCTGGATGGCCGTAGCACCTGCTGGTTTTTGGTGTGTATCAGCACCAGTGACTCATATGTCCTTGCCTGGCTAAAGAATCCACACACCTTTATCTCAGGGCCTTAATAGCCTGCTAAAGGAAGGGAAATCACACAATGCTGATACAGGCTCAGCACTGAGTAACTCTGAACTGTGTGGATGTGCCCCCAGTCTGCGCCTCTTAGCATCACCACCACATGCTGAATCAGCAGCTCCAGAGACTTTTAGACCAAATGCTGCTCCTCCATCTTCAGACAGACACTGTAATTAGAAGAGAATAACAATAATCCTGCAGAAGCTTATTTATTTATTGAAGCAATTGAGGTTCCCACATGGTAATTCAACCCAGTCTTGGAGTTAAAAGCCACATTCCTTAATCATCATGCCACACTACCACCATCAGAGGGTGGCATCTAAAACATTCCATAATTCTTCCACAGAGGTAATTGTCATATTCTGTCCTGAGGTGATATTCATTATAATCACGATGAAGCTGTTGAAGAAAACATTCAGATTGGCAAAAATAAATGTGAAAATGTGAAAAAGTGAACCTGCTTGAAAACCAGATAAAATAACTGGTAAAATGTGTTCTTGCTTATTTTCATTTATAACTGACGAGCATTTTGCCATGGGAGAAACACAGTTAGAGAAAAAAATATTATTTTGATCCCCAAAACCTTTGATTGGCTGAGTGTATTGGCTCCTCCCTCTCCATTTCCCTGACCGGCCCCTTATAGCTGGGTACTGCAGCCTCTCCTCTCCTCACACTCCAACCTGCTCATCTCTCAGCTGGACAGTAAGGGCCGTTCACACCACACACTGACAACATGCTGGGGGCTACCCATCACCTGAAGCTCAACCTTGACAAGACAGAGCTCCTCTTCATGCCGTACAAGACCTCCCCACTACATGACCTCTCCATCACCGTTGATGGGACTGTGGTGGCTGCCTCCCGCTCTGCAAGGAACCTGGGGGTGGTCCTGGACGACCGGCTGGACTTCAAAGAGCACATCAGGGCGACGGCACGGTCCTGCAGGTTCCTCCTGTACAACATCAGGAGGATTCGACCGTACCTGACCACCTACTCCACCCAGCTTCTTGTCCAGACCATGGTCACCTCACGCCTGGACTACTGCAACTCCCTGCTCGCAAGCCTACCGGCCTGCGCCATTCTGCCTCTTCAACTGATCCAGAATGCAGCTGCCCGGCTTGTGTTCAACCTCCCGAAATTTTCCCATGTAACCCCCCTGCTGAGGTCTCTCCACTGGCTGCCAGTTGCAGCCAGGATCAGGTTCAAAGTTCTGACCCTGGCCTACACTGCAGCCAATAGGACAGGCCCCGCCTACCTGCAGGACTTAATCCAGAACTATGTTCCTGCTCGACCACTTCGCTCTTCTACAGCAGGGCGACTGGCACTTCCCCCCCTCCGTGTCAAAGGCTCTCGCTTGTTCCGACTGCGGAGTTTTTCCACATTAGCTCCTCAGTGGTGGAATGAACTTCCTATTCCCCTACGTTCTACTCCAACCCTGCCTGCATTCCGTCGAGGCCTGAAGACACACCTCTTCAGACTCCACCTCGACTGATATCCTCACCTAGGAATATCAGTTCCCTGTTTACTAGTTCCCTGTGTTTTCCTGTCTGTTTATTATAGTTTATATTAGTATTTGGAATGGAAGTGTGGTGTTGCTGATTTGCCCACAGCTTACTGTGAACTACAGTCGATGTTCATTGCTAGGGATAGCTGCTACATTATGCGAAGGATGTGCTTTGCCTTGTCTGTTCTGTAGATCTTGATGATGTCTCTGTACGCACTTACTGTACGTCGCTTTGGATAAAAGCGTCTGCTAAATAAATGTAATGTAATGTAATGTAATAATAAATTTTGACCGGCACTACCGGATATTTGTGCACATCACCATGCACGCACTTAATTGACACCCACGGTGCCTCAACCAATGCCTCGGGTCGAACCAGGCTTTGCCGAATCATGGACTGCATAGCCCCCGAATCCAACAACGCCCGGTGTTCACTCCCTTGCACCCTTACCGGGATGCAGTACGCCCCCTCTGGATCGTGAGCGAGAGAGGGCGGCCCGACAACCCGGACCACCTGCCCCACTTCCATCATTGTACAGTCGCGGCGCAGGTGACCGAGCTGACCGCACCGCCAACACCCCGGTCCAGACGCCTGCGGAGCCCTCTGTGGGTCGGACCCTCCCGCCACCGAGCCTGAGCCTGTAGATGGAGGGACAAAAAAAGGAGAATTAATTTGGGTTTGGGTTGTAGCGGGGTTTCGGGGAAAAGGGCCTGGGTCCGTGCGAGGAGGGGGTTTCCTCCTTGGAGCCAGTTCCGGTGGCCTTTGCGGCGGACTGCTGGGCACAGTGGCCAGATGGTCTTCGGCCAGGTCCACGGCCAGCTCCAGGCTGGTGGGTCGGTGGCAGCGAACCCAGGTAGAGGTCGCCTCTGGCAGCCCGCCCATGAATGCCTCCAGCACGACCTGCTCCACTACCCCCGCGGCGGACCGGATGTCCGGCTGCAGCCAGCGCCGAGCCATGTCAGTTAGCCGCTGGGCGAACGCGAACGGCCGATCTCCCCGCCCCAGGGATGCTTCCCGGAACCGGCGCCGTTGGTCCTCAGGACTATAGCCCAGCCGATCCAGGATGGCCCTCCTGACGTTATTATAGATGGCGCGTGCTACAGCCGGCAACCCATGCGCCACCTGCTGAGCTTCCCCCGTTAACAGGGGCAGGAGGCGGACCACCCACTCCTCTCTGGGCCACTGACACGCCTCCGCGGCCACCTCAAAACTGTCCAGGAAGGCCTGAGCGTCGTCATCTGCGGTCATTTTTACCAATTGGATTTTTATCCGGTTCCGGGAGGGCTGATCTTGAGATCCTGCCCCCCCGACGGTGGCTAGCTGTCGTAGCGCCTCCGTCTGGAGGGTGGCCTGTACACGCAGAGCCTCCATCTGCTCTGCGTGTACTGCAGCTTGTCTCTCCTGCATTAATGTCATCGCCTCCAGCATACGGGTGAGTGCCACGACCGGCTGCCCCGCCTCCATTCGCTCCTGCTCCGGGTTCATTTTCCCCTGGTCTGTTCTTCCTTTCACTTCCCCGTACGGGCCACCACTGTGGCAAAGATCGAGTGCCACCCTCGCGGAAGAACAAGCAGTACACAGAATTGAAACACTTTATTCGTTCTAATGCTGGCTACGGTTCGTTAGAAACGTTCCTCCATTTCTCTCCCGTCAGCGGCCAGCCCCGTTTCCTCTCCGGCTTCCCTCCTTTAAAGCCCAGGCTCACTGTCAAAGCAATCTGGCAACAATTCAACAATCATTCAATTGTTAATTATTGTGTTGTCCTGATTAACTCATGACAGCTGTGGTTCCGGGTCCGAGAGCCGCTCCGCTCACTCTCTCTCTGCAAGCAGAGGCTAACCACGCCCACCCTGCCACAGTAATATACCACATGTGGAACAATAATGTTTTTAAATGTAAATTCTGTGCAGGATATGCATATTTCTGCAGCTCTGACTGTACATATCTACTGTAAAGCCTGGTCATAATATTGCAGGTGTGATAATGAGATGCTGTTATAGCAGGAAGTACATAAATAGTGGGTTACTGATAATAATTCACTACTGCTGCAGTGAGGAGACTGTTTTCATCAAAATTATATTTAATATTATTCAATTAATCCTATACATACAGCAAGTAAAGAGTCTATTGAGTAAGTGGAATTACAATCAGATTACATTTCATTATAAAACACCTTGTGTGCTGTGTACTGATGAAAGGGCCCCACAAGACCAGATGTGCAGTAGAGATGTATAGGTGGATTCTGATAGGGAATTACAGATGTGCTGTAGAGATGTATAGGAGGATTCTGATAGGGAATTACAGATGTGCTGTAGAGATGTATAGGTGGATTCTGTTAGGGAATTACAGATGTGCTGTAGAGATGTATAGGTGGATTCTTTTAGGGAATTACAGATGTGCTGTAGAGATGTATAGGAGGATTCTGATAGGGAATTACAGATGTGTTGTAGAGATGTATAGGTGGATTCTGATAGGGAATTACAGATGTGCTGTAGAGATGTATAGGTGGATTCTGATAGGGAATTACAGATGTGCTGTAGAGATGTATAGGTGAATTCTGATAGGGAATTACAGATGTGCTGTAGAGATGTATAAGTGGATTCTGATAGGGAATTACGGATGTGCTGTAGAGATGTATAGGAGGATTCTGATAGGGAATTACAGATGTGCTGTAGAGATGTATAGGTGGATTCTGATAGGGAATTACAGATGTGCTGTAGAGATGTATAGGTGGATTCTGATAGGGAATTACAGATGTGCTGTAGAGATGTATAGGTGGATTCTGATAGGGAATTACAGATGTGCTGTAGAGATGTATAGGAGGATTCTGATAGGGAATTACAGATGTGCTGTAGAGATGTATAGGTGGATTCTGATAGGGAATTACAGATGTGCTGTAGAGATCTATAGGTGGATTCTGATAGGGAATTACACATGTGCTGTAGAGATGTATAGGTGGATTCTGATAGGGAATTACACATGTGCTGCAGAGATGTATAGGTGGATTCTGATAGGAAATTACAGATGTGCTGTAGAGATGTATAGGTGGGTTCTGATAGGGAATTACAGATGTGCTGTAGAGAAGTATAGGTGGATTCTGATAGGGAATTACAGATGTGCTGTAGAGATGTATAGGTGGGTTCTGATAGGGAATTACAGATGTGCTGTAGAGATGTATAGGTGGATTCTGATAGGGAATTACAGATGTGCTGTAGAGATGTATAGGTGAATTCCGATAGGGAATTACAGATGTGCTGTAGAGATGTATAAGTGGATTCTGATAGGGAATTACGGATGTGCTGTAGAGATGTATAGGAGGATTCTGATAGGGAATTACAGATGTGCTGTAGAGATGTATAGGTGGATTCTGATAGGGAATTACAGATGTGCTGTAGAGATGTATAGGTGGATTCTGATAGGGAATTACAGATGTGCTGTAGAGATGTATAGGTGGGTTCTGATAGGGAATTATGTGCTGTAGAGAAGTATAGGTGGATTCTGATAGGGAATTACAGATGTGCTGTAGAGATGTATAGGTGGATTCTGATAGGGAATTACAGATGTGCTGTAGAGATGTATAGGAGGATTCTGATAGGGAATTACAGATGTGCTGTAGAGATGTATAGGTGGATTCTGATAGGGAATTACAGATGTGCTGTAGAGATCTATACGTGGATTCTGATAGGGAATTACAGATGTGCTGTAGAGATGTATAGGTGGATTCTGATAGGGAATTACACATGTGCTGCAGAGATGTATAGGTGGATTCTGATAGGAAATTACAGATGTGCTGTAGAGATGTATAGGTGGGTTCTGATAGGGAATTACAGATGTGCTGTAGAGAAGTATAGGTGGATTCTGATAGGGAATTACAGATGTGCTGTAGAGATGTATAGGTGGGTTCTGATAGGGAATTACAGATGTGCTGTAGAGATGTATAGATGGATTCTGATAGGGAATTACAGATGTGCAGTAGAGATGTATAGGAGGATTCCAAAGGGAATTACAGATGTGCTGTAGAGATGTATAGGTGGATTCTGATAGGGAATTACACATGTGCTGTAGAGATGTATAGGAGGATTCTGATAGGGAATTACACATGTGCTGTAGAGATGTATAGGTGGATTCTGATAGGGAATTACACATGTGCTGTAGAGATGTATAGGTAGGTTCTGATAGGGAATTACAGATGTGCTGTAGAGATGTATAGGTGGATTCTGATAGGGAATTACAGATGTGCAGTAGAGACGTATAGGTAGGTTCTGATAGGGAATTACAGATGTGCTGTAGAGATGTATAGGTGGATTCTGATAGGGAATTACAGATGTGCAGTAGATATGTATAGGTGGATTCTGATAGGGAATTACAGATGTGCTGTAGAGATGTATAGGTGGATTCTGATAGGGAATTACAGATGTGCTGTAGATATGTATAGGAGGATTCTGATAGGGAATTACAGATATGCTGTAGAGATGTATAGGTGGATTCTGATAGGGAATTACACATGTGCTGTAGAGATATATAGGTGGGTTCTGATAGGGAATTACAGATGTGCTGTAGAGATGTTGTAGGAGGAGAGTCAATGTGGAATGCAGGAAAAGATTGACATTTTGAAAAGACCTGAGTACTGGGATTTGTCATGCGCATCAAAGGACCAGGCGGTCTTGGAATAACATTTGGCGACCAGGATGTCCCTTGGATGGATGGGCCATTTGCTCACAGGAATGTCCCCATCTGGGGAAAAGACTGATAAGGAACTGTGTTGTAAGTGAATATGTGTGTTTTGGGGGCATTTAGGGCAGAAGGGGTCATTAGCCCCTGGCCAAACTATGGTAAAGGGAAATAGGAAATGTTGACCTCTGTTGACCTCTCCCGTAACCTCATACCTAGGTCAGTCCTAGGGGAAAAACTCCAGACAGTACCACAGTGCCCCCATGGTGGCACATCTGTCATTACACATTTTACTTCTCTTCTGGAGTAAGACTCAAAACTTCAGTTGAGATGGCCAACAAACTCCGTATAACTTTGTACATGTGATCCTTATATTGTTACATTACGTCTTATGTAATAAGAATAGGAATTACATGTAAAATGATTCATCAGGAGGGAATTTTCATGACAACTGCAACATAAAACTATTAATCTGTGAATAATTATCATAATGGTAATCTGTTTGGTATGGATGTAATCCGGTAAAATCAAGTAATCCAATGAGATACATTTCATACCAAATGGAGTTTAGTAAAATATAGTTTCTATAACTCAGGGAAAAACTGTAACATTGGAATGTCCTTCTCTGGTAATCATCTCCTTTTCCCCTCTCCCTAGACAGGAGATTAGCTAAATTCCTTTTTGACCACCCTTCCAGGTTAATTTATGACAATGCCGCCTGGTTCAAACGTATGATTTGGCATAAAAGGAGGGGAGACAAGCCCATCTGGGAGCATCGTATCCGATCTCCCACACCGTGCAGATTGTGTATTTTGGGTAGGGAATATCGCAATTCGATTTCCCACACCTGTGCAGATTTCTGTGTGTGTGTGTAGCTGAAGCAGGCCGGTAAGATATTTACTCTGTGTTTCTTTTCTTAATTTCTATATTTTGTAATTGACCTAATTTTAAGATAATGACCTACCTGCCTGTGAATAAATTCTTATTATTTTAACTTGCGTGGTCTCCATGACTCTAATCCATTTTTTACCCTTTCAGCCTAAATTACGACTGAATACTCGGGGAAAATTCTGACCAATGACCAACTGATCAGTGGCGGGGTACAGAAAGTGGAGATTCTAAGTTGGTAGGCGGCTAAGGTCGGTCATTAACAGGTTTAGTGAATGTACGGCTCTGGGAATTTGACGTGGAGAGAGCCCATGGACGTTTTTACGTCGGTTCTTGTCAAATTCGCCTTAAGGAGCCCATTTAGTGCGCGCTAACCTGGGCTCGCAACTATCTATGTAAAATATAATACATGTATTGTGTTAGCCAGACCCCAACCTCTGAGTTTCTCCACCGAACCGAGATTCGGCAATAGTGTTAATCCCGGGAGCATATATTGAGTAATGGTGGCATACATGGACGAGTCGAGTGTAACCACTCTGAGCTTCACGCATGATTAAAGTAAATTCTAAATTCTATTTTAATAATTACGAGTAAACCAATTGTAACTGTTACGCTTACTGTTTGTGATCATAGATATATTTGATGTGTCGTTCAGCTCCTGTGTGAGTGTTCTAATGCTCTCATTAGAATATTGGCATTTGGACGATAGGTCGGATATATCCGTGATGACAACATGGCCCCGTTTACGAGCGGAGAATAAGACTCATACTGATCCATTTCAGGCCTGTCTTAAGCGGGATATGGAGCAGCGCATTCATATCTGACTCATGGCGACGGACTTAGTATCTTCTTAAATGTAGCCTACTTATAATATATTCATGACCGGAGGATAAATCACTAAACTCTTTTATTTACATCACAACAGCAGAGGACGAACATATTTACTCCTTCCCCTCCAGCTATTCCCTCATTGGTCTAGCTGTGCAGGGTTCTACAATGTATAGGTGGGTTCTGATAGGGAATTACAGATGTGCTGTAGAGATGTATAGGAGGATTCTGATAGGGAATTACAGATGTGCTGTAGAGATGTATAGGTGGATTCTGATAGGGAATTACAGATGTGCTGTAGGGATGTATAGGTGGGTTCTGATATGGAATTACAGATGTGCTGTAGATATTTGCATGTGGGTTATGTTAGGGAATTACAGATGTGCTGTAAAGATGTATAGGTGGGTTCTGATATGGAATTACAGATGTGCTGTAGGGATGTATAGGTGGGTTCTGATATGGAATTACAGATGTGCTGTAGATATTTGCATGTGGGTTATGTTAGGGAATTACAGATGTGCTGTAAACATGTATAGGTGGGTTCTGATATGGAATTACAGATGTGCTGTAAAGATGTATAGGTGGGTTCTGATATGGAATTACAGATGTGCTGTAGAGATGTATAGGTGGGTTCTTATACGGAATTACAGATGTGCTGTACAGAGTTCAGAGTTGTGTCCACGGTGTGTTTCAGTTCCCTCTTGCTGTGCTCAAACTGAGCTGAGGTTTTTGTACGGGGGTGTACATCATCTGTATCACTGTGGTATTCGGCCAAGGAACTAAGCTGATTGTCACTGGTAAGTCTATTTACATTTATTTGAAAACTCTTTTCAATACGCAGATTTCCCATGCCATTGTGCTTTATTGTCTGACATAAACTGTTGGACTTTAAAAGGAGGTTTGATAATTTATCAAATGCAGCTCTGTGTGCGTCTGTTACAATTCACTGTTGAGATACAAGTTGCATGCGTCACACCAGAAATATATACATATATTAAATGCATAAAATATGTGCTTTGTTTTTAATAATCATTGTGTCAATACAAATTACTTTTGAAAAAAAAAATGTTTTCTGTAATAGCTTACTGTAAAATTAGTTGTAGCCTCTGACTGTCATGTCATATTGACTTTGAAAAAATACAGGGCTAGTTATTGTCCGTTGACAAAATTTTGAAACATTAGCCTATATATAAAAAACATTTTAATTAACTAATAATCTTTCACGGTAGCTAACACCTAAACTAAATGACTGATTATGCGTGAGATACGAAGTTAGGAAGGCTATTCATCCTCAAGATGTAAGATCACTGCCTTATTTATTTTAAACAATAATATGTATATTGGCTGTAAAAAAAATTATTTTAAATGACGTGAGAGAAATCACCAGTCGTAGAAAACGTCGTTCAGTCGATTTTTCATTCATTTTAATGTTGGTGAAAATAAAGGTTCTCATGTTCGGTTGCAAAGGTTGGGCTCTTGTATTGGATCTGTAGGCTATCCATAAAATATTATCTTTTGCGTGTAGCTTTTATTTTACATAACGCGTGTTATAGCGTTCAGTATGCGAAGCCGATCACTGAGCCCAACAATGTCTTCTCTTTTTCAGACTCTTCTCTTGCTGCGCCTACACTCTCTCTCCTCCCTCCATCCAGCGAGGATCTGAAGAGAGACAAAGCCACGCTGGTGTGCCTGGCGCAGATGCCTGTTTGGTTCGCTGATGTCAGCTGGACATCGAACGGGAGTCCAGTTACTGGCGGGGTTTTCACCAGCGCCGCCCAACAGAAACCCGACAAAACATTCGGTTTGAGCAGCTTCTTAACCATCAAGTCCTCCGAATGGATTAGCGACCGCGTCTTTACCTGTGAAGTATCTGTCGGGTCTAAAAAATATGAGAAAAGTCTCAAAAAGTCTGATTGTAGTGAGTAAACTGTAGTCTAGCTGTTATGTGACGCAATTTTATTTTAAATTTATTTTCATCAGCTTGCTTTTCCATCTGTATTAGTCTAGCAACCCATTGTCTGTAAAATGATTTATTGCAATTACTTAAGAATATTTCAGGAATAGACTTTCAAGGTTAACGTTGTTTTATGCATTTAATCAACGTGTTTTGTTATCTTTGTGTTTGGATTGAGTGTATAAATTCAATAAAGACCGTTGCATGTTTAAAATGTAGCATTTTATTTGTTTATATACATTTGTTTTTAACAGGCAGAAATGTTACTAAATTAAATCTTTGTGTAGAGACATTAGCACACAACACAGTTTGTTTATCAGAATCAAAAGCAAGAGTCTGCAGCCCTGGTCATGGAGAGCCACAAGGTCTGCTCGTCTTCTTATTTACTGCACTTAATAGATCCATTAAAGCAAAGAATTACACAGATCACCCCACTCACCTGGTTTCTTGGTGATTAATTGGTTGCTGATTTTAAGGTGAAAAAAACCCCAGCAGATCTGCGGCTCTCCAGGAACACGGTTGCAGACTTTCCTAAACTTTCTGACCCGCTATGTTGGAATGGCTTAAGAGGGTTGCGAGATACACAGGAAAATAAATTGGTCCTTTGTCTGTCCATTGAAATTCACACCAATAAAATTGGTTCCAGTATTGCACTGTTATGGTGTAAGTGTGGTTATATTCACAAAATAATATTTAAAAATACATTGTAATTCCCACATTTGAACTTGCCAGTCTACTCTATAATAAGGGGCGGGTCTCAAATACATTATCTCACTGAGTGGGTCGTAGGGAGGGGGCTGCTTGAATGAGCTGGTGCTGCAGGTCCAGCCAAGCTGATCCAGCAGAGGGCGCTAGAGAGACAGCCCCGCTACTGAAACTGAGACACACCTGCAGGATTTACACACTTTATTTATAGCGTCATGCAAATGAGGGAGTGATTTTAGCTCCTTTCACAATTCAGAAGCACAGCCCCATGTCTGCTTATAGACCTGCAGGTGTGAGGGGAGCTGAACCAGAGCGCAAGTAATGTTACTGTAATGTTGCAATAACATTGCCATATTGCAATAGAAATCTAATTATAATACTGTCTACAGACTGGTATGGATGGGAATGGGAGAGCAGCATTGGCAACATTCTCACAATGTTTCTCTCATGTTGCAACAACATTATCACACTGCAACAGCCAAAGCAAGAAATATGAATGTGTTGGTATAAGTGGGGCTGCCAGTCTGAATATGTTCTGACAGTTATGAATAAATTAAGGTGATATCTGTGTAATGCTGTCCCTGAGCTTCTTTTAAAACAGGTGGGACAGAGAGCAGAGAGGATGAACAGTGCACACACTTAATGCATTGGAAGAATACTGAGCTGCTGTGATTGGCTGAGTGCAGAAGCCCCTTCCTCTCCATATCCATTACTGGCCCCTTACAGCTGGGTCTGGCATTACACTCAAAGGTGCACCCATTTTATGGTTTATCCTGTTAGATTAGTATTCTATGGTACAAATTTGACCCAATGAGGGAGCATTTACAGAACGTGTACCTTAGTGAACAAAAACAAACCCGTATCATATTACTTTTTCTGACAATGTGCGTGCTATATCTCCCGCAAAAGAAAGGTTAAACCCCAACCTGCGAAAGACGCCAAATTTACATTTCTAGTTCCTCTGAAAGAGAATCCAGTACATTACATTATTGGATATTTTACTGAAGCAATTGAATTGATATACACTTTGTAGCCAAAAGTATCCAGACAACCCTTAGTTTTGGGCTGTTTTACATGGTTTGGGCTAGGCCCCTTTCAGTGAAGGCAAATCTTAACGCTAAAGCATACAGTGACATTCTAGACAATTCTGTGCTTCCAACTTTGTGGCAAAAGTTTTGGAAAGGTCCTTTCCTGTCCCAGCATGGCAATGCCCCTGTGTACAAAGCGAGTTCCATACAGAAATGGTTTGTCGAGATTGGTGTGGAATAAATTGACTGGCCTACACAGAGCCCTGACCTCAACTCCACTGAACACCTTTGGGATTGATTGGAAAGCCAACTGTGAGCCAGGCCTGATCACCCAACATCAGCGCCCGACCTCACTAATGCTCTTCTGGCTGAATGGAAGCAAATCCACGCAGAAATGTTTCAAAATCTAGTGGAAAGCCTTCCCAGAAGAGTGGAGACTGTTATAGCAGCAATGGGGGGACCATCTCCATATTAATGCCCATGATTTTTGAACAAGATGTTGGATGAGTAGGTGTCCATATACGTTTGGCCATGTAGTGTATCTTGCTCAATGCTCTACAAATCCAGTACATAATCTCTGTGTGCCTACAATGTTGTAAAGAACATTCACTGATGAAAGCTTGCATTACCCAGGGCAGACAAAGGCCTCACTACTTACCACATACAATACTGACGTTTAAGTCCTGACATTAGCACATATTACTTAATAACTAAAGGGATCGATCTGATTAATGTCATTATTAAAGGACATGAACAAACACAGATAGAGAATGTTTATATTTCACATCACCTGAGGTTCATACTCAGGCTACAGTATGTTCACACATTGATTGAATAACATATCAGCAACTTGACACAGATGTGGTGAGGGCTTATCTCCAATTTGATTTGTTTTAGGAAGTCTGCTCAGAGCAGCTTATTGGATGAACCCTTCTGCTGGGAAACTATGATTGGCTGAGTGCAGAGGCTCCTCCCTCTCCATCTCCCAGACCAGCCCCTTATAGCTGGGTCCTGCAGCCTCTCCTCTCCTCACACTCCAACCTGCTCATCTCTCAGCTGGACAGTCAGGGCCCTTCACACCACACACTGACAACATGCTGGGGACACTCTGCACTCTCATCACTGTGCTCTCATGTAAGAAAAACGTAATGATGCAAACAACTAAATAAAATATTAAATTGATTTACCTTTCAGAATTGTTTAATGACATTCATTTTGTTTAATGAAATGTCACTTTTATTTTCTCACAAAAGCATCTTCTTTTCCCAGGTGTGAGTGGAGTGACAGTGGTGACACAGAAGCCTCCTGTTCTGACAGTGAGTAAAGGAGATACGGGCACTATGGACTGTAACCTCGGGACTGTGACTGATTACCCTGCTTACTGGTACAAGCAGGTTCCAGGTGGAGTTCCTCAGTTTGTGCTGCGGCTCGTTCAGGGTGAAGACTCTCCAGATATGTATGGAACTGGTTACTCATCCAATCGCTTCACATCAACCCGCCAGAGTAGTACAGACTCTCGGCTTATAATTACAAATGTGGAGGCGGGAGACTCAGCAGTGTATTACTGTAACACATGGGACGGCTCTGTGAATGAGTACGTATCACAGTGATTCACACCATGACAAAAACCTCTGAGCTTCACTTCTGCTTTAAAGCTAGAAAGGAGAGAACTTCACACTCAGAGCAGAATTCATTCAAGCTGAGCCAGGACTTCTCAACCATGTCACTAACTTTTTTTCTTTTCTTTTTTTTCTGGTAGGTAAAAAAGAATCTGCCTTATTAATCCATTCCTTACATCCATTCCTTAAGTCTTTGCCTTGTATTCTGTCATTCCTAAATGACCAATCCATTATTACTGATCCTATTCTCAAGAACATCCATCCCTCAGCCACTTTCGGCCAGAGGGGAAGTGTAGTAACCATGTCAGTAACACCATAAGGCCGAGATCACACGTGTCCGAAACCCGCCCTGGCGGGCCGTAGCATCTGCTGGTTTTTGGTGTGCATCACCACCAGTGACTCCCATGTCTTTGCCTGGCTAAATAATCCACACACCTTTATCGCAGGGTCTCAATTCAATGCAAATGGAAGGGAAATTACAAAATGCTGATACAGCGCTCTGCATCTCTGAACTGTGTGGATGTCAGTCTGCACCTCTTAGCATCACCACCACATGCTGAATCAGCAGCTCCAGAGACTTTTAGACCAAATGCTGCATCTCCATCTTCAGACAGAGACTGTCGTTAGAGGATAAGAGCATTAATCCTGTAGGATTCTGTCCCCTCCCCCTGACACTCCCACAGCAGGAGTCACACAGCGTCCATCAGCATTCACACATGGAGGAAGTGAGTGACTCTCTGGAGCTCTGTAATGTCTGTACTACAGACATCTGCAAAGCCTTACTTTACTTAGGAGCCTCCACATTAAACAGCCAAAGCAGAGCAGCACCCACTGCAATTCACTGCTTCATTTACAGAGTGAACAACTAATAATGTGAGCTGTGCTCAAAGAAAAGAGCTCAACACCTTCCTTCACAAACCAGTTAAAATCACCTGTGATTGGAGATGCCCCTCCTCCAAGTCAGGCCCCACATCCTCCCTAACTGCACTTTTTAAAAACCCAGATAGATCCTTATCATTATATCAACTAAATCTGAACAGTCATGAGAGCCATTTCAGGTGCGGAGACAAAACACAGATTAACAGAAAATGTTTTTCTTTTATATGAGGACAGTTCTCTGTAAGAAGATTAGTAACCTATCTTTTCTTGATCTGGACTTGTGTTAAATAACATTACACAATATTTTAGACAATTAGCAGACATGCTTGTCCAGAGCAATTTACACAACTTACATTATTTTTACATGGAATCCATTTATACAGCAGGATATTTACTGAAGCAATTCAGGTTCCTGCCTAGAAATTGAACCCAATCTTAGACTTCATGTCCCACTTCCTAAATTATCATGCCACAGTAACACAGTCTGTGGGTAGCATCTAAAACGTTCAATAATTCTTCACAAAGTGAATTGTTCTCTTTTGTCCTTCGGTGACATGATCCCTTATTTCACAATGAAGGTGTTGAATAAAAAATGCACACTGGCAGAAATTAAAGGGAATATCTAAAAAAGTGAACCTGTTTGAAAGCCACGTGAAACAAAAAACTGGTAAAATGTGTTCTTGCTTATATTCATCGGTAACTGACAATATAATTGACAATCACTTTGCCATATGAGATACACAATTAAAGAAAAACTTATTTCGTTCCCCAAAACCTTTGATTGGCTAAGTGCAGAAGCTCCTCCCTCTCCATCTCCCTGACCGGCCCCTTATAGCTGGGTCCTGCAGCCTCTCCTCTCCTCACACTCCAACCTGCTCATCTCTCAGCTGGACAGTAAGGGCCGTTCACACCACACACTGACAACATGCTGGGGACACTCTGCACTCTCATCACTGTGCTCTCATGTAAGAAAATCCTAAAGGTGCAAAAAAATGAACTAAAATGAAACTTAACTTAAAATTTTAGTATTGAGTAATACATTGTGACATTTTGAAAGGTGATTTTCATTTTCTCATGAAAGCATCTTATATTTCAGGTGTGAGTGGAGTGACAGTGGTGACACAGAAGCCTCCCGTTCTAACAGTGAGTAAAGGAGATACGGCTACTATGGACTGTAACCTCGGGACTGTGACTGGTAGTGCTTACTGGTACAAGCAGGTTCCAGGTGGAGTTCCTCAGTTTGTGCTGCGGCTCTTTCAGGGTGAAGACTCTCCAGATAGATATGGAACCGGTTTCTCATCCAATCGCTTCACATCAACCCGCCAGAGTAGTATGGACTCTCAACTTATAATAAAAAATGTGGAGGCAGGAGATTCAGCAGTGTATTACTGTAAAACATGGGATGGCTCTGCTATAGAGTACGTATCACAGTGATTCACTCCATGACAAAAACCTCTGAGCTTCACTTCTGTTTTTAAAGCTGCTTCAGAAAGGAGAAAACTTCACACTCAGAGCAGAATTCACTCAAGCTGAGGCAGGACTTCTCAACCATGTCACTAACAGCATAAGGCCTTGACCACAGGTGTCAGAAACCTGTCCTGGAGGGCCACAGCATCTGCTGGTTTTCGGTGTGTATGGGCACCAGTGATTAATTTAAGTAATTGACTGGTTAACTAATCCACACACTTTTATTTCAGGGCCTTGATTACCTGTTAATTAAAGATCTAACCCCAGTCTGCACCTCTTAGCATCACCACCACATGCCGAATCAGCAGCTCCAGAGACTTTTAGACCAAATGCTGCTCCTTCATCTTCAGACAAAGATTGTAGTGAGTTTAAAATATTTTATTTAAATTCTGTACACTGACACATTTATATCCACTTACCAAAAAACTGTGCAAGCCCACCTTTTCTTTTGTGACTGCAGCAGCAAACAAATGAAAATCAGAAAGAAATCAAGAACTAAACTATAAAAATGTGACCACACTCACTTTCAGACTGCAATCACATTCATTTTAAATACATTACAGTACAGAATACTTGGCTTGCCAATACAAACCCACTGAAAAATATAATCCCAAAAAGCCTTGAGCTCCAGGTCCCTAAATACATTGACCCATACATGTTAGTCAGGGATCTGCAACACCAACACTAGACCTAGACCCTCTTTCTACCTCTCCTGCGTGGTGTGTTGACCCCATCTCTTTACATCCCACCTAATCCTCTCCCTCAAGTCTCCTTCCACTCTTCTCACCACTCCTTCTACCCCCCATGCCCTATTGGACTTAACAAGGTCCTGCCTTGTCTCCCACAGCCCTCTTATAGAGGCGGATTATCAGCCATAATAGCAGCCTTTCCCTTGTATCTGCTACTGCCCTAACAATGCCTCTCTCCACCCATTATCTAGGCCTATTAACTGTACCGACAACCAAACAGTCAGAGGGAAACCCACAACAGGACCTGCAGTCAGGTGCCATTCTATCAACCATTTCCCTGCTCTCTGCAGAGCTCTGAGTCCCCAAGACTTCCACCAACCCCTCCACATGCCAACCCTCAATAAAGCCGGATGGTGAACCCACATCCATCTCCAAATCAGTTCCAGCCTGATCCCCCTCCCCCTCCAGGGTCTCAAATCGGTTCGACGGTGTTACCTGACACAACGCCTTGTTCACCTTTGGAGCATCCATTGTCCCTGACAGTGTGCGCTTCCTCACTAAAGGCCTCGCCCACTCCGCCGCTTCATCCACTTCTGAAAAAGGACTGTCCCCCCATGACGCCGGGGTCTCCAGGTCCACCGTTGTCATGAGCCCCACCCCCTCCGCTGTGGGCAACAAAGGCTCTGCTTGAACCCCCAGTACTACAGGAGAAAACAGTCTCTGGCGAACCTCCCTCTGCTGACACTGCCCCTCCCGGAACATCAGCTTCCGTTGACTCCACCCCCAAAGCTCCTGCCGTAGATGAAAGAATACCTTACCCAGACCACACCCAGACCACTTCGCTAGGACTAACCCGAGATAAGGAAGACTGGAGCGGACAGAGCTCAGAGCAAAAAATCATCGGCTGCGCTCGGCTGCGCACACACGCGCAGCCGAGCTAGAGCACTTGGCAAGAGTGGATCTTGGAGCTGGAACAGGCGCTGCAGCAGTAGCTGCTGCAGAAAGCAAAACCTGAGCAGAACCAGGAGCAGTCGCCAGAGCAGGACCAGGAGCATCCCCATGGCCTGCTGCAGGCTCTAATTCAGAGCCAGTGACTTGACTTGCATCATGGGAGCCTTCTGCTGAGGTATTTTTTATTTATATTTTATTGTTTACATGGAATCTATTTATACAGCTGCATATTTATTGAAGCAAGTCAGGTTCCCGCCTTGAAATTTAACCCAGGCTTGGAGTTGAAGTCAAGTTCCTCAATAATCACGTCACACTACCACCATCAGAGGATAGCATCAAGTCATCCAATAATTCTTGCACAGAGGTAATTGTCATATGCTGTCCTGAGATGAGATTCATTATATCATGATGAAGGTGTTGAAGAAAAAATACAGATTGGCAAAAATGAATTGTAAAAAAAAAAAAAAGTGAACCTGCTTGAAAGCCACATAAAATAGCTGGTAAAATGTGTTCCTGCTTATTTTCATTTATAACTGACATCCATTTTGCCATATGAGCAGCACTGTTAGAGGAAAAATAATTTATTTTGTGGCCCAAAACACTTGATTGGCAGAGTGCATTGGCTCCTCCCTCTCCATCTCCCTGACCGGCCCCTTATAGCTGGGTCCTGCAGCCTCTCCTCTCCACACACTCCAAGCTGCTCATCTCTCAGCTGGACAGTAAGGGTCGCACACACTGACAACATGCTGGGGACACTCTGCACTCTCATTGCTGTACTCTCATGTAAGAAAAACCTTGCATGTTGCAGACAACCATCTAAAATATTAGATTTCAATATTGCTTAATTATATTCATATTGTCAATATGTGATTTTATGTGATTTTAATAATCTCAAAAAAGCCTCTTATTTCCCAGGTGTGAGTGGAGTGACAGTGGTGACACAGAAGCCTCCTGTTCTGACAGTGAGTAAAGGAGATACGGCCACTATGGACTGTAACCTCGGGACTGTGACTGGTAGTGCTGCTCGCTGGTACAAGCAGGTTCCAGGTGGAGTTCCTCAGTTTGTGCTGCGGCTCTATCAGGGTGAACACTCTCCAGATAGATATGGAACCGGTTTCTCATCCAATCGCTTCACATCAACTCGTCAGAGTAATACGGACTCTCAGTTTATAATTAAAAATGTGGAGGCTGTAGACTCAGCAGTGTATTACTGTAAAACATGACAGCTCTGTGGATGAGTTCGTATCACAGTGATTCACACCATGACAAAAACCTCTGAGCTTCACTTCTGCTTTAAAGCTACAGAAAGGAGAGAAGATGTGCATTTACTCAAGCTGAACCAGGATCTCTCAGCCATGCAGCCTCTTCATCTACAGAGTAATGTTCACAGAGAAAAGTCTCCAGTAGCCAAAGCTGAAGAAAACTACAAGCAGAAAAATCAAAAAGACTCAATCAGCAAAGAGACACAAAACATCAACAATTAGTGAAGTGATCATATATTTGGCATCTGCAGTACCAGCACTGTTCATTGTAGCCAACTCCATCCAACCAGTCAACCCTTTAGGTATTTCTGTATATCTCCCCCAAAAGAAAACATAAATATCCGCCAGCTACTAATGTAAATCACTGGAAATTTCAAACTCAACCCAGTAGGCCTACACTACAATACTGGAACTGAAGGAATTACATTTAAGTAACTTGCTCAAAGGTGTAATTGCAGTGCCCTACCTGCAACCTTGGAGTTACAAGTCCAGTTTATTAACCATTATGCTACACTTCCAATCCAGTACATAATCTCTGTGTCCCTATAATGTTGTACAGAATATTCAGTGATGAAAGCCTGCATTATGCAGGTATACAAAGCTTTCACTAATTACCACAAACAATACTGACGTTTAAGTCCTGACACCAACACATTTGATTAAATAACGAAGGGTTAGATCTAATCTATGTCCTTACTAATTATATTAATAAACACACAATGTGTATATTTCATCTGACCTGAGACTCTGACTCAGGCTACAGTAAATTCACACACTCCTATTGATCAAATAAAATTTGAGAAGAGATGTGCAGAGAATGTGCAGGTTAACTTATCTCCAATTTGACATGTTTAATGAAGTCTGCTTAGAGCAGCTGATTTGCTGAACCAGTCAATGGGGAATTGATGATTGGCTGAGTTCAGAAGCTCCTCCCTCTCCATCTCCCTTACCGGCCCCTTATAGCTGGGTCCTGCAGCCTCTCCTCTCCTCACACTCCAACCTGCTCATCTCTCACCTGGACAGTAAGGGCCGTTCACACCACACACTGACAACATGCTGGGGACACTCTGCACTCTCATCACTGTGCTCTCATGTAAGAAAATCCTAATGATGCAACAACAACAAAAAAAAAACTAACTACAAAATTGAATTGATTTAGACTTAAATATTGTGTCATACGTTGTTGCATTTTGAAATGTGATTTTTATTTTCTCATAAAAGCATCTTATGTTTCAGGTGTGAGTGGAGTGACAATGGTGACACAGAAGCCTCCTGTTCTGACAGTGAGTAAAGGAGATACTGCCACTATGGACTGTAACCTCGGGACTGTGACTAATCACCGTGCCTACTGGTACAAGCAGGTTCCAGGTGGAGTTCCTCAGTTTGTGCTGTGTTTCCATAAGTCTTGGAGCTCTCCCACATATGCAGCTGGATTCTCCTCCAGTCACTTCTCTTCTAAATGTCAGACTAATTCTGACTGCCAGTTAATAATTAGCAATGTGGAGGCAGGAGACTCAGCAGTGTATTACTGTAAAACATGGGATAACTCTGCTAAAGAGATCGTATCACAGTGATTCACACCATGACAAAAAACCTCTGAGCTTCACTACTGCTTTAAAGCTGCTTCAGAAAGAAGAGAACTTCACACTCAGAGCAGGATGTGAATTAACTCAAGCTGAGCCAGGACTTCTCAACCATGTCACTAACAGCATAAGGCCTATACCACAGGGGTCAGAAACCTGTTCTAGAGGGCCACAGCATCTGCTGGTTTTCGGTGTGTATTGGCACCAGTGATTCATTTAAGTCATCTAAATACATTGACTCATACATGTTAGTCAGGGATCTGCAACACCAACACCAGACCTAGACCCTCTTTCCACCGCTCCTGTGTGGCGTGTTGACCCCATCTCTTTACATCCCACCTAATCCTCTCCCTCAAGTCTCCTTCCACTCTTCTCACCACTCCTTCTACCCCCCATGCCCTATTGGACTTAATAAAGTCCTGCCTTGCCTCCCACAGCCCTCTTATAGAGGCGGATTATCAGCTATAATAGCAGCCTTTCCCTTTAATCTGCTACTGCCCTAACAATGCCCCTCTCCACCCATTATCTAGGCCTATTAACTGTACCAACAACCAAACGGCCGGAGGGAAACCCACAACAGGACCTGCAGTCACCCCCCCCCCCCCCCCCCCAACCCCCCCCCCCCAACCACGTACTTCCTCATGAAGTCCCTTCACACCCTGTCCCACCCGACAATCCAAAGCCGTCTGATGCATCCTGAGCCACTTTGCCGCATATCTAAAGTGCCAGGGCTGCTGCTCTGACCGCGGTCCCATGTTTGACCAGGACACCAAATGCCTTGTGCTATAAGAGAAGTACAACCTTAGGAAATAACCTGAAGGATGTATTACTGGTAATGCCAGCTGGCTGAACACATAGGTCATGAATATGCAGTCTGGCTTCATTGGTATGTGAGGTACATCCTCCCCCCCCCCTTCCCCCTTCCCCTATCGCTGCCATTATGCACACCCTTGCCACATATTCATACCTGCCCCCCACATGAACCCAAACACCGGACGCATCACAGGCCTCCTCATGCTGGCTGGCATTGGATAAACGTACAGCAGATAGAGGAATGATGTCAACACATCCAGCTTTAGCACCAGTACCTTCCCTGTAAATGTCAGAGTTCTGGCCTTCCAAAGCGTACGCTTCCTTTGAATCGCCTCAACCCATCTGGCCCAATTGAGTTTTGCGCAGTTAGCTCCCTCAAAGAGGATGCCGAGTATCTTCAGGGGCCTGTGACAGCCCCCCTGGCACCTCCTTCCTGCCTTTCCACTGCCTAAAATATTTGACAGAGGATTTTGATGTTTAACTCTGCTCCAGACCCCCTACCAAACCGCTGGAATATTTCCAGAGCTCTAATTAGACGGGAGTCACTATCAAGCAGCAGGGTGGTATCATGCGTTGATTTTACCCTGTGGCCCCCACTAGTCACCAAAAACCCTTTCACCCCTGTATTGGCCCGTATGGCTGCAGCCAAGGGCTCCATATACAAAACATAAAGCAGGGGCGAGTGCCCATTTACCAAAACCACGCTCCCCACCCCTCTATACATACTGCACAGCCACCCAACAAACACCTTTCCAAAACCTAACTTCTCTAAAACCCTGTACATAAAATCCCATGACACACATTTGCTTATACTTCAGACATTCACACATGGAGGAAGTGTGTGACTCTCTGGAGCTCTGTAATGTCTGTACTACAGACATCTGCAAAGCCTTACTTTACTTAAGAGCTAATAATGTGAGCTGTGAGAGTTCAACACTTTCCTTCACAAATCAGTTCCACAGTAGAATCATCACCAGTGAGTGGAGATGCCCCTCCTCCAAATCCGCCCCCACATCCTCCCTAACTGCACTTTTTAAAAGCCCTGATAGATAATTTAATAAATTAAATCTGAAAGATCATGAGAGCCATTTCAGCAGCAGAGACAAAACACAGATTTACAGAGAAAATGTTCCCATCAGGACAGTTCTCTGCAAGAACATGAGTAACTTATATTTTATTTAATTGGACTTTTGTTAAATTACATTACATAACATTTTAGGTATTTAGCAGGTATGATTATCCAGAGCTATTAACACAGCTTACATTATTTTTTACATGGAATCTATTTATGCAGCTGCATATTTTTTGAAGCAAGTCAGGTTCGCACCAAGAAATTGAACCCAGGTTTGGAGTTGAAAGTCAAGTTCCTCAATAATCACGCCACATTCAATAATTCTTCCACAGAGGTAATTGTCATATTCTGTTCTGAGGTGATATGTATTATTTTATGATGAAGGTGCAAGAGAGAATACAGACTAGCAGAAAATAATGAGAATATCTAAAACAGTGAACCTGTTTGAAAGCCACATAAAATAACTGGTAAAATATGTTTTTCTTAAATTCATTAATAACTGAATATAACTGACAACCATATGAGAAAAATAATTTGAGGAAATTTATTTTGATCCCCAAAACCTTTGATTGGCTGAGTGCAGAAGCTCCTCCCTCTCCATCTCCCTGACCGGCCCCTTATAGCTGGGTACTGCAGTCTCTCCTCTTCTCACACTCCAACCTGCTCATCTCTCAGCTGGACAGTAAGGACCGTTCACACCACACACTGACAACATGCTGAGGACACTCTGCACTCTCATCACTGTGCTCTCATGTAAGCAAATTCAAATGATGCAAAAAAAACGTAATACAAAATAAAATGTATTTCAATATTGTTTTATTACATTATTGGATTTTGAAATGTGATTTTTATTTTCTCACAAAAGCATGTTATTTCCCAGGTGTGAGTGGAGTGACAGTGGTGACACAGAAGCCTCCTGTTCTGACATTGAGTAAAGGAGATACGGCCACTATGGACTGTAACCTCGGGACTGTGACTGGTAGTGCTCTCTGGTACAAGCAGGTTCCAGGTGGAGTTCCTCAGTTTGTGCTGCGGCTCTATAGAGGTGAACACTCTCCAGATGCATATGGAACCGGTTTCTCATCCAATCGCTTCACATCAACTCGTCAGAGTAATACGGACTCTCGGTTTATAATTAAAAATGTGGAGGCAGGAGACTCAGCAGTGTATTACTGTAGCACATGGGATGACTCTGCTAAAGAGTGGGTTTCACAGTGATTCACACCATGACAAAAACCTCCGAGCTTCACTTCTGCTTTAAAGCCACAGAATGGAAAGAAGATGTGCATTTACTCAAACTGAACCAGGATCTCTCAGCCATGGAGCCTCTTCATCTACAGAGTAATGTTAACAGAGAAAAGTCTCCAGCAGCCAAAGCTGAAGAAAACTACAAGCAGAAAAATCAAGAAGACTCAATCAGCAAAGAGACACCAAACATCAACAATTAGTGAAGTGATCATATATTTGGCATTTGCAGTAACAGCACTGTTCACTGTAGCCAACTCCATCCAAACAGTCAGCCCTTTAGGTATTTCTCTACATGTTATATCTCCCCCAAAAGAAAACATAAATCTCCACCAGCTACAAATGTCAATCACTGGAAATTTCTAGTTTTTCTGGAACAGTTTTTCAAGCCAGTACACTACAATACTGGAACTGAAGGAATTACATTTAAGTAACTGACTCAAAGGTGTAATTGCAGTGCCCTACCTGCAACCTTGGAGTTACAAGTCCAGTTTATTAACCATTATGCTACACTTCCAATCCAGTACATAATCTCTGTGTCTCTATAATGCTGGAAAGAACATTCACTGATGAAAGCCTGCATTACCCAGGGCAAACAAAGCTTTCACTAATAAATGTGAAAGTCCTGATACTAACACATATTATTTAATAACTATGGCATAGATCTGATCAATGTTCTTATGAATAATACAAATAAACACAGAAACAGAATGTCTATATTTCGTCTCATCTGAGGTTTTGACTCAAGCTACAGGATGATCACACACTCCTATTGGTTGAAAACACTTGAATAACTTGTCACAGATGTGCAAAAGGCCTCATCTCCAATTTGACTTGTTTAATGAAGTCTGCTCAGATCAGCGGATTGCCTGAACCCTTTTGTTGGAAAACTTTGATTGGCTGATTACAGAAGCTCCTCCCTCTCCATCTCCCTGACTGGCCCCTTATAGATGGATCCTGCAGCCTCTCCTCTCCTCACACTCCAACCTGCTCATCTCTCAGCTGGACAGTAAGGGCCGTTCACACCACACACTGACAACATGCTGGGGACACTCTGCACTCTCATCACTGTGCTCTCATGTAAGAACATTAATGTGCGTTTGTCATCATTGATGTATGGATCAGTTGTTCTGTCAAAGGATTTGAAAATATGTTCTCCTTTTGTTGCTTTCACAGGTGTCAGTGGCCAGAAGATTTTAACACAGAAACCCTCAGTGCTGAGTGTGAATAAACAGCAGAAAGCCACAATGGACTGTAATATTGCTCGAGATGAAAACTATGTTTCCTGGTACAAGCAGGTTCCAGGCAGTGCTCCTCAGTGTGTGCTGTATTACTATCACTCTCACAGCTCTCCCAGCTATGGAGCTGGTTTCTCCTCCAGCCGCTTTACCTCCACAGCCCAGAGTGACACAGATTATCAGTTAATAATTACTAATGTGGAGGCAGGAGACTCAGCAGTTTATTACTGTTACACATGGGACAGCTCTGCTAGTGCAGCTGTATCACAGTGATTCACACCATGACAAAAACCTCTGAGCTTCACTTCTGCTTTAAAGCTGCTTCAGAAATCTCATAGTTTCTCCAGTAAAACAGGATCTCTCAGACCTGGAAGCCATTTCATCAGTAGAATAGTAATAAGGCTCAGTAGTATTTGTTCCCCAGTACAAACATTTACATTCCATATTTCATAATTTATTTCAGAATGCATTCATTAACGTAATTAACAGGCTCCCAAACTGGCCCAAAAGTATCAATTCACAAATAAAAATTTAAAAATAATTTTATTGTCATAATTTTTTTAACTCATTGTTCAAAAATGAAAATGAAATGTCAGTATGTATTTGTAACATACCACGTGTGAAATAATATTGTTTACAAATGAGACATTCAGTCCAGGATACGCATATTTCTGCAGCTCTGACTGTACATGCCTGATTAAAATATTACAAGTCTGATTATGAAAAGAGGATACAGCACTAAATATATAATGAGTTGCTTATAATAATTCACTCCCTCCAGCTGCAGTAAAAGGGAGACTGGTTTTAATCAAAATTATTTTTAATATTATTCAATTATTCCCATAGATATAGTACGTAAAGAGTATTGAATAATTTGAATTCCCATTGGATTGCATTTCATTATACAGCACCTTGTGTGCCCTTATATCAAAGCACTTTACACTGAAAGAGGTAAACTGACCTCAACCTCCAGCAATACGTAGGAAGTCTGGGTGATGCACGACAGCCATTTTGTATCAGACATCAGCTGTGGTCACACAAGACCAGATGTGCTGCAGATTTACATGTGGATTATGTTAGGGGATTACAGATGTGCTGTAGAGATTTACATGTGGATTCTGTTTGGGAATTACAGATGTGCTGTAGATATTTACATGTGGGTTATGTTTGGGAATTACAGATGTGCTGTAGAGATTTGCATGTGGATTCTGTTTGGGAATTACAGATGTGCTGTAGATATTTGCATGTGGGTTATGTTAGGGAATTACAAATGTGCTGTACAGAGTTCAGAGTTATGTCCACGGTGTGTTTCAGTTCCCTCTTGCTGTGCTCAAACTGAGCTGAGGTTTTTGTACGGGGGTGTACATCATCTGTATCACTGTGGTATTCGGCCAAGGAACTAAGCTGGCTGTCACTGGTAAGTCTCTTTACAGTTCTTTGAAAACTATTTTCAATATGCAGATTTCCATGCCGTTGTGCTTTTTTGTCTGACATAAACTGTTGGATTTTAAAAGAGGTTTGATAATTTATCAAATGCAGTTCTGTGTGTATCTGTTACAATTCGCTGTTGAGATACAAGTTCCACACCAGCTTCACACCAGAAAGAAAAGTACTTCTCAATAGGTTTTTAATTTGCTTCTCCTCATATTTAATTTTATATATTTTTTAGATGCATAAAATACCATGTAGGCTACTTTGTCTTTAATAATCATTGTGTTACAAATTACTTTTGAAAAAAAAAAATGTTTACTGTGAAATTTGTTGTAGCCGATAACTGCCATGTCATATTGACTTTGAAAAAATGCAGGGCAAGTTATTGTCCGTTGACTACATTTTGAAAGATGTGCCTATATAAACCATTTTAATGAACTAATAATGTTTCACGGTAGCAAACAACTAAATTAAATAAGTGATTATGTTGGAGATACGATGTTAGGAAGGCTATTCATCCACAGTATGTAAGAACACTGCCTGATTCATTTGAAACAATAATATGTATATTGGCTGCAAAAAAAATTGGTTGCAAATAACGTGATAGAAATTACCAGTAGTATAAAACTTCGTTCAGTCGAATTTTCAGTCACTTTAATGTTAGTGAAAATAATGGTTCGCTGGAATGTTCGGTTGCAGAGGTTTGGGATCTTGTAATGGATCTGAAGGCTATATAATATTCTCTTTTGCGTGTAGCTTTTATTTTACATTACGCGTGTTATAACGTTCAGTATGCGAAGCCGATCACTGAGCCCAACAATATCCTCTCTTTTTCAGACTCTTCTCTTGCTGTGCCTACACTCTCTCTCCTGCCTCCATCCAGCGAGGAGCTGAGGACAGACAAAGCCACGCTGGTGTGCCTGGTGCAGATGCCTGTTTGGTTCGCTGATGTCAGCTGGACATCGAACGGGAGTCCAGTTACTGGCGGGGTTTTCACCAGCGCCGCCGAACAGAAACCCGACAAAACATTCGGTTTAAGCAGCTTCTTAACCATCAAGTCCTCCGAATGGATGAGCGATCGCGTCTTTACCTGTAAAGTATCTGTCGGGTCTAAAGAATCAGAGAAAAGTCTCAAAAAGTCTGATTGTAGTGAGTAAACTGTAGCTGTTATATGACGGAATTAAATTTTATTTTATTTTCATCAACTTGCTTTTCCATCTGTAGCTATTAGTTCTAGCCACCCATTATCTGCAAAATGGTGTATTGCAATAGCCTACCTTAAGAATATTTCAGGAGTAAACTTTTAAGTTTAATGTTATTTTATCCATGTAATCTTAGAAAGTGTCTTTTTTATTTTTGTGCTTGGATTGTGTGTAGGCTAGAAATTGAATAAAAACCATTGTATGTTTAAAAATGTTGCATTTTATTTGTTTTTTTTACACGCAAAAATATTACAAAATTAAATCAAGGCTGTGCTGTTGTTTAACAGTTTACTGATTAAATCTTTGTGTGAAAATTAGAGAGCAAGAGTTTGCAGCCCTGGTCATGGAGAGCCACAAGGTCTGCTGGTCTTCCTATTTAATGCACTTAATAGGTCCATTAACCCCCATACGTTGTTCAGGGTAAATTTGACCCGATGCAATGTTTGACGTCTCTTCAAAACCAGTTAACCAAATCTTTTCATATTCGCACTATATGGCTTTTCCTAATTGGTTGGGATTAAATAGTAAACACGAAAAAAAAAACATAATGCAATGTTTTCCAAAGTCCTGTACCAACTCTGTATACAAAGGTGTTGTGTGTGGTCATTTGTGGGGGAGCTGTTACGACCTCGGAAATGGACTGGACCCAAATGCATGACTCGACCACAGGAATGCCAAAACTTAATATTTTATTATATGATCAGGATAGTCCTGAGCATGGGGAGAAAGGCAAAAGGTGGTTAATGCTCCAAGCTGGAACTGGATGAGCAAGACAGACAACAGAGCGCGTAGCTCTAATAAATTATGCTTCGACCAAACTCCTGAAGCATAGGGAGAACACTAATGACAGACAGTCCAGGTATGATGCTGCGGGGGAGCAGTGGGAGTAGGAGAAGCCAGGGAAGGTTATGGAGACGGACAAACAGTTTGGTGGAGCAGGGGATGAGCGGGAGCGGGAGCAGTAGAGCAGGACAGTGGAGCGGGGTCTGGGCAGGACGCAGGCGTTGCAGCAGGGCAGCGGCAGTAGCGGCACAGCAGCAGCAGGGCGGCAGCAGCGACAGCAGAGGCAGGAGCGACAGCACATCAGCAGCACCGCAACACTGGCAGTAAGCGGGCACCGCCGCAGAGTGGAGGAACAGGAGCCCAGGCTGCATGCACACACGTCAGGTGGAAGGCAGGGAAACCGCAACACAGGCAGGGATAACAGACGACTGCAGGCTGGCAGACTGAAGCAGACAGAGTTAGTAGTAAGTAAGTAAGTAAGTAAAGTTTATTTATATAGCGTCTTTCACAGCAAGAATGCACAAAACGCTTTACAATACAAATAGAGCATAAGCAACAACAGATAAAATTACAAGCAAAACGATAAAATTACAAGCAAAGAAACCATGAGTACAGTGGGAAATGCTGTTCCAGACAGGAGCAGACTTCGACTAGGCAGAATAGCAAGGCGAGCTAACGCCGGCACAGAACAAGACTTCAGAGACACAAACTAGACTAGGACTCAAGACAGGACCAGAGGTTTCAGACAATGAGCATTAACAAACTGGCACAGGACAGAGAACACCGAGTGACTAAATGCAAACATTTAATTGGTATCAATTAGGTGCCGTGTGCGAATGTATGCGAGAGTGATTAACAGAGTGGAGAGTGTGGAATGCATGTGAAACGGGGAAATGGGATAGGCTGAGATAAGTGAAGTGAAACAGAGTGACACAAATAGGAAACCACGCCCAACCTGCAGCAAGGGGGGAAACGGACTATGGAGAGACAAACACGAGACAGGGGGAAAGGGAAAACACAGGGAACAATAGGACGGGAGTGAGAACGTTACAGTAGCTGTATAAAATTTAAGAAAATATAATTGTTTTTTTATTTCTCATTTTTTGTGTGTGATTCTGCTGGCACTTTCCCATACAGGTTTTAAACTTCACAAACTTTCACTTAGCTCAGGCTCTAAAATGAGATGTTTCATAGCAGATTTTTAATATTTAGGAATGAAAGGGTAGCCTATTGGGAGACACATAAAAGGTGACAATTGTCAAATGTAATTGTAAATGAACACTTGAATTAGTCCAGAGATCTGAGGTCTGTGACGCATATTTCACTCCTGTACAAACCTGACTCACAACATTACCATCACATTCCTGCAATACTGCCACACTGCTACAATGTTACTGAAATGTTAGGAAAGCATTGTGTGTTGGTTGTGCAGGGGGCTGCTTGAATGAACTGGTGCTGCAGGTCCAGCCAAGCTGATCCAGCAGAGGGCGAGAGAGAGACAGCCCCGCTACTGAAACTGAGACACACCTGCAGGATTCACACACTTTATTTATAGCACCATGCAAATGAGGGAGTGATTTTAGCTCCTTTCACAACTCAGAAGCACAGCCCCATGTCTGCATATAGACCTGCAGGTGTGAGGGGGGCTGAACCAGAGCACACGTAATGTTGCTGTAATGTTGCAATAACATTGCCATATTGCTACAGAAACCTAATTATAATGCAGTCTGTTACAGTCTGTTATGTATGGAAAAGAGAGAGCAATGTAGGCAATGTTCTCACAATGTTGCCCTCATGTTGCAACAACATTATCACACTACTACAGCCAAAGCAAATAATGTGAACGTGTTGGTATGAAGAGGGGCTGCCAGTATGATTATGTTCTGCCAGTTGATGATATTTGTGTAATGTTGCAACAACATGTCACATTACTGGACATCAACAGAGAGGCAACAATGTCTGGTTATAGACCTGCAGGTGTGGGGAGGGATCATTGTCATCGCATTTACATTCATTACCACACTGTGACTATGTAACAGTATCATTAAGAGGTTGTGTGTGAGTGGGGTTGGGGTGGAGTAGCAGGTGTAGCACTGTAGCGCTCCTTCACAGTTTCTCCTGAGTGGCTCCAGCTGTGTAGGAGCTGAGGGAGCAGAGTCACTGGAACAGGGAGCAAAGATACAGGAAGCTGTGCCCATCACATCTGGGGATTTACAGTCACTGGTGGGTCAGTGGATTCCACACTCATACTTCCTTTATATATCATCTGATTGTGTTTGTGTGTGCTGGTGTGTTGGTGCTTTTCTACTTGTGTGTGAACGGGATTACTGGGGTCATTGTAATTGTCATATGCTGTCTTGAGGTGAGATTTATTATATCATGATGAAGGTGTTGTATTGAAAAAATACAGATTGGCAAAAATGAATGGGAAAATGTTTTTAAAAAAAAGTGAACCTGCTTGAAAGCCACATGAAATAGCTGGTAAAATGTGTTCCTGCTTATTTTCATTTATAACTGACAACCATTTTGCCCTATGAGCGACACTGTTATAGGAAAAATAATTTATTTTGTTGCCCAAAACCCTTGATTGGCTGAGTGCAGAAGCTCCTCCTTCTCCACCTCCCTGACTGGCCCCTTATAGCTGGGTCCTGCAGCCTCTCCTCTCCTCCAACCTGTTCATCTCTTAGCCGGACAGTAAGGGCCATTCACACCACACACTGACAACATGCTGGGGACACTCTGCACTCTCATCACTGTGCTCTCATGTAAGAAAATCTAATGATCCAAATAAGTAATGACAAAATTAAATAGACTTTAATTTCAATATCTTTTAAAACATTATTGCATTTTAAAAATGTGATTTTTATTTTCTCACAAATGCATCTTACGTTCCAGGTGTGAGTGGAGTGACAGTGGTGACACAGAAGCCTCCTGTTCTGACAGTGAGTAAAGGAGATACGGCCACTATGGACTGTAACCTCGGGACTGTGACTGGTAGTTCTGCTCGCTGGTACAAGCAGGTTCCAGGCAGCGCTCCTCAGTATGTGCTGCGTTTCCGTAAGTCTTGGAGCTCTCCAGAATATGGAGCTGGATTCTCCTCCAGTCACTTCTCTTCTAAGTGTCAGACTAATTCTGACTGTCAGTTAATAATTAGCAATGTGGAGGCAGGAGATTCAGCAGTGTATTACTGTAACACATGGGATGGCTCTGCTAAAGAGGAGGTATCACAGTGATTCACACCATGACAAAAACCTCTGAGCTTCACTTTGCATTAAAGCTAGAAAGGAGAGAAGTTCACACTCAGAGCAGAATTCACTCAAGCTGAGCCAGGACTTCTCAAGCATGTCACTAACAGCATAAGGCCTCGACCACGGGGGTCAGAAACCCGTTCTGCAGGGCCACAGCGTCTGCTGGTTTTTAGTGTGTATGGGCACCAGTGATTCATTTAAGTCATTGACTGGCTAACTAATCCACACACCTTTATCTCAGGGCCTTGATTACCTGCTAATTGAAGATTTAACCCCAGTCTGCACCTCTTAGCATCACCACCACATGCTGAATCAGCAGCTCCAGAGACTTTTAGACCAAATGCTGCTTCTCCATCTTCAGACAGTAATTGTAGTTAAAAAAAAAAAATATATATATATATTATTTACATTCTATACACTGAGACATTTATCTTCACTTACCAAACAACCGTTCACGCCCACCTTTTCTTTAGTGGCTGCAGCAGCAAGCAAATGAAAATCAGAAAGAAATCAAGAACCAAACTATAAAAATGTGACCATACTCACTTTCAGACTGCAATCACGTTCATTTTAAATACATTACAGTACAGAAAACTTTGCTTTCCAATACAAACCCACTGAAAAACATAAACCCAAAAAGCCTTGTGCTCCAGGTCCCTAAGTACATTGACCCATACATGTTAGTCAGGAATCTGCAACACCAACACCGATACTAGACCCTCTTTCCACCGCTCCTGTGCAGCGTGTTGACCCCGTCTCTTTACATCCCACCTAATCCTCTCCCTCAAGTCTTCTTCCACTCTTCTCATCACTCCTTCTACCCCCCAGTCCCTATTGGACTTAATACAGTCCTGCCTTGCCTCCCACAGCCCTCTTATAGAGGCGGATTATCAGCCATAATAACTGCCTTACCCTTGTATCTGCTACTGCCCTAACAATGCCCCTCTCCAACCTTGCCCATGTCAGAGTAAAGCTAAAAAAAAACTTTGATTGGCTGATTGCAGAAGCTCCTCCCTCTCCATTGCCCTGACCGGCCCCTTATAGCTGGGTCCTGCAGCCTCTCCTCTCCTCACACTCCAACCTGCTCATCTCTCAGCTGGACAGTAAGGGCCGTTCACACCACACACTGACAACATGCTGGGGACACTCTGCACTCTCATCACTGTGCTCTCATGTAAGAATCCACTACTCACCCTTTTCAGTAGAAATTTTTTACATATATTAATCATATAATAATGTGAAAAACTTCTTTCCCAGGTGTGAGTGGAGTGACAGTGGTGACACAGAAGCCTCCTGTTCTGACAGTGAGTAAAGGAGATACGGGCACTATGGACTGTAACCTCGGTATTGTGACTGATAGTGGAGCTCGCTGGTACAAACAGGTTCCAGTCAGTGCTCCTCAGTATGTGTTGTTTTTCTACCACAATGACAAGTCTCCCTTCTATGGAGCTGGATTCTCCTCCAATCGCTTCACATCCAATCATCAGAGTAAATCTGATTATCGATTGATAATTAAAAATGTGGAGACAGGAGACTCAGCAGTGTATTACTGTAGCACATGGGACAGCTCTGCTAAAGAGTGGGTATCACAGTGATTGACACCATGACAAAAACCTCTGTGCTTCACTTCTGCTTTAAAGCTACAGAAAGGAGAGAAGAGGTGCATTTACTCAAGCTGAACCAGGATCTCTCAGCCATGGAGCCTCTTCATCTACAGAGTAATGTTAACAGAGAAAAGTCTCCAGTCTCCAAAGTTGAAGAAAACTACAAGCAACAAAAGAGTCAGTCAGCAAAAAAAACACAAAATAACAACAGTCAGTGTAGAACCCGCACAGCTAGACCAATGAGGGAATAGCTGGCGGGGAAGGAGCAAACATGTTTTTCCTCTGCTGTTGTGATGTAAATAAAAAGAGTTTAGTGATTTATCCTCCGGTCATGAATAGATTACAAGTACATTTAAGAATATACTGGATCCGTCGCCATGAGTCAGATATGAATGCGCTGCTCCATATCCCGCTTAAGACAGGCCTGAAACGGATCAGTATGATTCTTATTATTCTCCGTTCGTAAACGGGGCCATGTTGTCATCACGGATATATCCGACCTGTCATCCAAATGTCAATATTCTAATGGGAGCATTAGAACACTCACACAGGAGCTGAACAACACATCGAATATATCTATGATCACAAACAGTAAGCGTAACAGTTACTATTAGTTTACTCGACTCCATATTAAAATATAATTTAGAATTTACTTTAATCATGCGTGAAGCTCAGAGTGGGTACACTCGACTCTTCCTTGGGTGCCACCATTACTCAATATATGCTCCCGGGATTAGCACTATTGCCGAATCTCAGTTCGGTGGAGAACACAGAGGTTGGGGGTCTGGCCAACACAATACATGCATTATATTTTACATAGATAGTTGCGAGCCCAGGTCAGCGTGCACTCAGAGGGCTTCTTAAGGCTAATTTGACAAGAACCGACGTAGAACGTCCATGGGCTCTCTTCACGTCAAATTCCCAGAGCCGTGCATCACCAATCCTTCCTGGCAGACCTTGACCGCCTATTCCCAACTTGGGAACTCCACATAAAGTACCACGCCACTGATCAGTTGGTCATTGGTCAGAATTGTTCCCCTGAGTATTCAGTCGTAATTTAGGCTGAAAAAGGTAGAAAATGGATTAGAGTCATGGAGACCACACAAGTTAAAATAAGAAGAATTTATTCACAGGCAGGTAGGTCATTATCTTAGAATTATGTCAATTACAAAATACAGAAATGAAGAAAAGAAACACAGAGTAAATATCTTACCCAGCCTGCTTCAGCTACACACAGATACACAATACGCACAGTGTAGGAAGTCGGTTGCGATCTTCCTTACCCAAAACACACAATCTGCACGGTGTGGGAGATCGGTTACGATTCTCCCTTACACAAAAACATAGAGTATGCACGGAGTCTGCACGGTGTGGGAGATCGGTTACGATTCTCCCAGATAGGTTTGTCTCCCTTTCTTTTATGCCAAATCCCGCGTTTGAACCAGGCGGCAGTGCCATAAATTAACCTGGAGGTGTGGTCGAATCTGGAATTTAGACCCCCACCTTTTGGGGGTTGTTGAATAGGGAGAAGGAAAAAGGAGTTGATTACCAGAGAGGACATTCCAGTGTTACAGTTTTTCCTGAGTTATTGGAACTATGTTTTACTAAACTCCATTTGGTATGAAATGTATCTCATTTGATTCCTTGATTTTACCGGATTACATCCATACCAAACAGCTTACCATTATGATTATTATTAACAGATTAAGTCTTATTATGTTGCAGTTGTCATGAAAATTCCCTTCTGATGAACCATTTTACATGCAATTCCTGTTACTACTACATAGGACATAATGTAACAATATAAGAATCACATGTGCAATGTTTGTAAGTTTTACAGGGTCTGTTGACCATCTCAACAGAAGTTTCAGAGCCCTGTTCCAGGAGAGAAGTAAAGGGTGTAATGACAGAGGTGCCAACATGAGGGCACTGTGGTATTGTCCGGAGTTTTTCCCCTAGGACTGACCTAGGTATGAGGTTACGGGAAAGGTCACAGATGGTCGGGTAGGACATTCCTTGCGCCATGACTCCTGCGCCATAAATGCCACTAAACACACATTCACACCCATGACATAGTCTAACTTCTTCTTATCACAGTCCTTTCCAGGTGAGGACATCCTTGAGAACAGATGGGCTGAAAAACCCAAAGGAAGTCAGAGTTATATTGTTTTATTCCAAGGCCCTCTGGTCCTTTGAAGTTTATGACGAGCACCGTTCTCGGGCTCCTCACAAATGGCAGCCTTTCCTGCATCTCACGTTGACTCCCCTCTTACAGCTAGTAAAGTGATCATGTATTTGGCCTCTGCAGTAACTACACTGTTCTCTGTATCTGACTCAATCCAAACCAGTCAATCCATGAGGTAGTTCTCTATGTACCAGGCTATATCTCCCCAAAAGAAAAGATAAATCCCCACCTGCTGACAACACCAATCACAAGTACATTTATATTTCTTCTGAAACAAAAAAACCCAGCACATTACATTGATATTTAAGGCATTCAGCAGATGCTCTTGTCTAGAGTGATATGTACATCTTACATTCTTTACATACAATATATTTACACAGCTGGATATTTACTGAAGCGAATTAGGCACGTTAAGTACCTTGATCAAGGGTACAACTGTAGTTCCCCACCTGGGAATCCAACCAAGAACTTTCAAAAGCCCAGTTTCATAACCATTGTGCTCCAGTGCCCCTCCTTTACATAATCTCTCTCTCACTACAATGTTTTAAAGAACATTCACTGATTAAAGTATACATTACCCAGGGCACACAAAGCTCTCACTAATTACCTTGTCCATTTATCATATTTCAAGACATGAATAGCACAAATTAATGTCAATGACTTATTAATTATGTTAATATTAATAAACATACGAGGTCTATATTACTTCAATAGCACTCCTATTGATTGAATAGCACTTGAGTAACTTGTCATAGATGTGCAAGATTCCTTATCTCCAATATGACTTCTGAAGTGTACTGAGAGCAGCTGATTGGCTGAACCCTTCCTTTGGAAAACTGATTGGCTGAGTGCAGAGGTTCCTCCCTTCACATTTACCCTTATAGCCAATATCACAGTCTATCCTCACACTCCAACCTGCTCATCTCTCAGCTGGACAGTAAGGGCCGTTCACACCACACACTGACAACATGCTGGGGACACTCTGCACTCTCATCACTGTGCTCTCATGTAAGAATCCACTACTCACCCTTTTCAATAGAAATTTTGTACATGTATTACTCATGTAACTGTGAACAACCTCTTATTTCCCAGGTGTGAGTGGAGTGACAGTGGTGACACAGAAGCCTCCTGTTCTGACAGTGAGTAAAGGAGATACGGCCACTATGGACTGTAACCTCGGGACTGTGACTGATCGCCTTGCTTACTGGTATAAGCAGGTTCCAGGCAGTGCTCCTCAGTTTGTGCTGTATTTCCACCGCACTCACAGCTCTCCCACATATGGAGCTGGATTCTCCTCCAGTCACTTCTCTTCTAAA
The DNA here is from genome assembly GCA_029718625.1 of Synaphobranchus kaupii. Lineage (NCBI taxonomy): Eukaryota > Metazoa > Chordata > Actinopteri > Anguilliformes > Synaphobranchidae > Synaphobranchus > Synaphobranchus kaupii. The sequence continues at coordinate 32,631,988 of CM056387.1, forward strand.
TGTCAGACTAATTCTGACTGTCAGTTAATAATTAGCAATGTGGAGGCAGGAGACTCAGCAGTGTATTACTGTAACACATGGGATAACTCTGCTAAAGAGGAGGTATCACAGTGATTCACACCATGACAAAAACCTCTGAGCTTCACTTCTGCATTAAAGTTGCTTCATAAATGAGTTCAAGCTCAGAGACAGGATGTGAACTCACTGAAACTGAACTAGGATCTCTCAGCCATGTCAGTAAACATATTCTGTATGTGAAAAAAACTGCCTAAATCATCCTGAATGCTTTTGTGCTTCACACAAGGTTAGTAACCTGCCTAAGGGTGTAATTGCAGTGTAATGCATAGGAATCATACCTGCAACTTTGGAGTTAAAGTTACCTAATCATTATGTTACACTACCAATCCAGTACATAATCTCTGTGTCTCTATAATGCTGGAAAGAACATTCACTGATGAAAGCCTGCATTACCCAGGGCAAACAAAACTTTCACTAATTAATGTGAATGTCCTGACACTAACACATATTATTTAATAACTATGGCATAGATCTGATCAATGTCCTTATGAATAATACAAATAAACACAGAAACAGAATGTCTATATTTTGTCTCATCTGAGGCTTTGACTCAAGCTACAGGATGTTCACACACTCCTATTGGTTGAATAACACTTGAATAACTTGTCACAGATGTGCAAAAGGCCTCATCCCCAATTTGACTTGTTTAATGAAGTCTGCTCAGATCAGCTGATTGCCTGAACCCTTTTGTTGGAAAACTTTGATTGGCTGATTGCAGAAGCTCCTCCCTCTCCATCTCCCTGACCGGCCCCTTATAGCTGGGTCCTGCAGCCTCTCCTCTCCTCACACTCCAACCTGCTTATCTCTCACCTGCTCATCTCTCAGCTCATCTCTCACTCCAACCTGCTCATCTCTCAGCTAACTACAAAATTAAATTGATTTAGATTGCAATATTGTTTAATATGTTGTTGCATTTTGAAATGTGATTTTTATTTTCTCAAAAATGCATCTTATGTTTCAGGTGTGAGTGGAGTGACAGTGGTGACACAGAAGCCACCTGTTGTGACAGTGAGTAAAGGAGATACGGCCACTATGGACTGTAACCTCGGGACTGTGACTAATAGCGAAGCTCGCTGGTACAAGCAGGTTCCAGGCAGCGCTCCTCAGTATGTGCTGCGTTTCCATAAGTCTTGGCGCTCTCCAGAATATGGAGCTGGATTCTCCTCCAGTAGGGGGCGGCAGTGTAGTATAATGGTTAAGGAACTGGCCTTGTAACCGAAAGGTTGTAGGTTCGATTCCCAGGTAGGACACTGCCGTTGTACCCTTGAGCAAGGTACTTAACCTGAATTGCTTCAGTATATATCCAGCTGTATAAATGGATAATATGTAAAAAAAATTTAAAAAAAATGGTAAAACGTTGTGTAAGTCGCTCTGGATAAGAGCGTCTGCTAAATGCCTATAATGTCTATAATGTAATATTCTGTCCTGAGGTGATATTCATTATAATCACGATGAAGCTGTTGAAGAAAACATTCAGATTGGCAAAAATAAATGTGAAAATGTGAAAAAGTGAACCTGCTTGAAAACCAGATAAAATAACTGGTAAAATGTGTTCTTGCTTATTTTCATTTATAACTGACGAGCATTTTGCCATGTGAGACACACAGTTAAAAAAATATATTTTGATCCCCAAAACCTTTGATTGGCTTAGTGCAGAAGCTCCTCCCTCTCCATCTCCCTGACCGGCCCCTTATAGCTGGGTCCTGCAGCCTCTCCTCTCCTCACTCTCCAACCTGCTCATCTCTTAGCTGGACAGTAAGGGCCGTTCACACCACACATTGACAACATGCTGGGGACACTCTGCACTCTCATCACTGTGCTCTCATGTAAGAAAAACTTAATGATGCAAAAAAACTAACTGCAATGTGACATTGATTTTACTTTCAGTATTGTTTAATGACAATTGTTGTTTAATTCATTTTGTGGACTTGGAATTGATTTATATCGTTTAATACTTTATTGCATTTTGAAATATGATTTTTATTTTCTCACAAATGCATCTTGTTTCCCAGGTGTGAGTGGAGTGACAGTGGTGACACAGAAGCCTCCTGTTCTGACAGTGAGTAAAAGAGAACCTTGGGACTGTGACTGATCATGTTGCTTACTGGTACAAGCAGGTTCCAGGCAGTGCTGCTCAGTTTGTACTGTATTTCCACTGCACTTCTCTTCTGTGTGTCAGACTAAATCTGACTGTCAGTTGATAATTAGCAATGTGGAGGCAGGAGACTCAGCAGTGTATTACTGTAAAACATGGGATAACTCTGCTAAAGAGTACGTATCAGAGTGATTCATATCATGACAAAAACCTCTGAGCTTCACTTCTGCTTTAAAGCTGCTTCAGAAAGGAGAGAACTTCACACTCAGAGCAGGATGTGAAATCACTGAAGCTGAGCCAGGACTTCTCAACCATGTCACTAACAGCATAAGGCCTATACCACAGGGGTCAGAAACCCGTTCTAGAGGGCCACAGCATCTGCTGGCTTTCGGTGTGTATCGGCACCAGTGATTCATTTAAGTCATTGATTGTCTAACTAATCCATGCACTTATCATCAGGGCCTTGATTACCTGCTAATTTAAGGGGAAAGCACAGAATCCTGATACAGCACTCTGTACCTCTGAACTGTGTGGATGTACCCCCAGTCTGCACCTCTTAGCATCACCACCACATGCTGAATCAGCAGCTCTAGACTTTTCGACCAAATGCTGCTCCTCCATCTTCAGACAGTGATTAAATTTTAAAAAAATATATATATACATATATATATATATATATATATATATATATATATATATATATATATATATATATATATATATATATATATGTATATTATTTACATTCTGTACACTGACACATTTATCTCCATTTACCAAACAACCGTGCACACCCACCTTTTTTTTAGTGGCTGCAGCAGCAAACAAATGAAAATCAGAAAAAAATCAAGAACCAAACTATAAAAATGTGACCACACTCACTTTCAGACTGCAATCACATTCATTTTAAATACATTACAGTACAGAATACTTGGCTTCCAATACAAACCCACTCAAAAACATAAACCCAAAAAGCCTTGAGCTCCAGGTCCCTAAATACATTGATCCATACATGTTAGTCAGGGATCTGCAACACCAACACTAGACCTAGACCCTCTTTCCACCGCTCCTGTGCAGCGTGTTGACTCCATCTCTTTACATCCCACCTAATCCTCTCCCTCAAGTCTCCTTCCACTCTTCTCACCACTCCTTCTACTCCCCAGTACCTATTGGACTTAATAAAGTCCTGCCTTGCCTCCCACAGCCCTCTTATAGAGGCGGATTATCAGCCATAATAACAGCCTTACCCTTGTATCTGCTACTGCCCTAACAATGCCCCTCTCCAACCTTGCCCATGTCAGAGTAAAGCCCCGCACCTCTCCCTACAATGCCTGCTGCCCTTGCCCACACCACCCCGGCAAATGGGCAATCCCACGTTACATTCCTGACTTGTCACAGATATGCAAAAGGCCTGATCTCCAATTTGACTTGTTTAATGAAGTCTGCTCAGATCAGCGGATTGCCTGAACCCTTCTGTTGGAAAACTTTGATTGGCTGATTGCAGAAGCTCCTCCCTCTCCATTGCCCTGACCGGCCCCTTATAGCTGGGTCCTGCAGCCTCTCCTCACACTCCAACCTGCTCATCTCTCAGCTGGACAGTAAGGGCCATTCACACCACACACTGACAACATGCTGGGGACACTCTGCACTCTCATCGCTGTACTCTCATGTAAGAAAAATTTAATGATGCAAACAACTAACTAAAATATAAAATTATCTTTTTATGTAGATTTAACTTTAAGTATTGTTTAATGACATTCCCTTTGTGGAATGAAATGTGATTTTTATTTTCTCAAAAAAGCATCTTATTTCTCAGGTGTGAGTGGAGTGACAGTGGTGACACAAAAGCCTCCTGTTTTGGCAGTGAGTAAAGGAGATACGGCCACTATGGACTGTAACCTCGGGATTGTGACTGATAGTGGAGCTCGCTGGTACAAGCAGGTTTCAGGTGGAGCTCCTCAGTATGTGCTGTTTTTCTACCACGGTGACAAGTCTCCCTTCTATGGAGCTGGATTCTCCTCCAATCGCTTCACATCCACTCATCAGAGTAAATCAGATTATCGATTGATAATTAAAAATGTGGAGGCAGGAGACTCAGCAGTGTATTACTGTAAAACATGGGACAGCTCTGCTAAAGAGTTGGTATCACAGTGATTCACACCATGACAAAAACCTCTGTGCTTCACTTCTGCTTTAAAGCTACAGAAAGGAGAGAAGATGTGCATTTACTCAAGCTGAACCAGGATCTCTCAGCCATGGAGCCTCTTCATCTACAGAGTAATGTTAACAGAGAAAAGTCTCCAGCAGCTGAAGAAAACTACAAGCAGCAAAATCAAAAAGACTCAATCAGCAAAGAGACGCCAAACATCAACAATTAGTGAAATGATCATATGTTTGGCATCTGCAGTAACAGCACTGTTCACTGTATCCACCTCAATCCAACCAGTCAGCCCTTCAGGTATTTCTGTACATGCTATATCTCCCCCAAATTAAAACATAAATCTCCACCTGTTAATTATATCAATCACTGTAAATTTCTAGTTTTTCTGAAACAGAACTCAACCCAGTACACTACAATAATGGAGCTGAAGAAATTCAATAAAAGTAACTTTCTCAATGGAGTCATTGCAGCACCCTGTGTAGGAATCAATCCTACAACTTTGGATTTATAAGGCTGATGTCCTAACGTTTATGCTACACTTCTAATCCAGAACATAATCTCTGTGTGCCTATAATGTTGTACAGAATATTCACAGAGGAAAGCCTGCATCACAGAGGGTATACAAAGCTCTCACTAATTACCACATACAATACTGACATTTAAGTCCTGACACCAACACATCTGGTGAAATAAGTGAGGGTTAGAGCTGATCAAAGTCTTGCAAGTCTTACTAATTATATTAATAAATGCAAAATGTCTATATTTCATCTGACCTGAGGCTCTGACTCCAGATACAGTAAGTTCACAAACTCCAATTGATCAAATAAAATTTGAGAAACTTGTCAGAGATGTGCAAGTTAACTTATCTCCAATTTGATATGTTTATTGAAGTCTGCTGAGAGCAGCTGATTGGCTGAACCAGTCTATGGGAAATGATCATTGGCTGAGTGCAGAAGCTCCTCCCTCTCCATCTCCTTGACCGGCCCCTTATAGCTGGGTCCTGCAGCCTCTCCTCTCCTCACACTCCAACCTGCACATCTCTCAGCTGGACAGTAAGGGCCGTTCACACCACACACTGACAACATGCTGGGGACACTCTGCACTCTCATCGTTGTGCTCTCATGTAAGAAATTGATCTTCCAAAAATTTGAATGGCTGTCATGCATGTTGCATTTTTGATTATGTTTAGTGTTTTGTTTCTGAACAGGTGTCAGTGGACAGAAGATTTTGACACAGAAACCCACAATTTTGAGTCTGACTAAAGGACAGAAGGCCACTTTTGACTGTAATGTTGCCCGACATGAAAACTCTGTTTACTGGTACAAGCAGGTTCCAGGCAGTGCTCTTCAGTATGTGCTGCATTACTTTCACGATGAGAGCTCTCCCAGCTATGGAGCTGGTTTCTCCTCCAGCCACTTTACCTCCACAACCCAGAGTAACACAGATTATCAGTTAATAATTACTAATGTGGAGGCAGGAGACTCAGCAGTGTATTACTGTAGCACATGGGACAGCTCTGCTAGTGCAGCTGTATCACAGTGATTCACACCATGACAAAAACCTCTGAGCTTCACTTCTGCTTTAAAGCTGCTTCAGAAATCTCACAGTTTCTCCAGTAAAACAGGATCTCTCAGACCCGGAAGCCATTTCATCAGTAGAATAGTAAGAATTCACAGTAGTATTTCTTCCCCATACACAGCTACACATTCTGTAACTTAAACAACAGGCTCCCAAACTGGCCCAGAAGTATCAATTCACAAATAAAAAGTTCAAAATAATTTAATTCTCATAATTTCCAAAGAACTCATTGTAAACAAATTAAAAGCAAATCTCAGTGTGCATTTGTAATATACCACATGTGGAACAATAATGTTTTTAAATGTACAATTCTGTCCAGGATATGCATATTTCTGCAGCTCTGACTGTACATATTTACTGTAAAGCCTGGTCATAATATTGCAGGTGTGATAATGAGATGCTGTTATAGCAGGAAGTGCATAAATAGTGGGTTACTTATAATAATTCACTACTGCTGCAGTGAGGAGACTGTTTTCATCAAAATTATACACATTACATTAGCATTTAGCAGACGCTCTTATCCAGAGCGACTTACACAACTTTTTATTACATTTATCCATTTATACAGCTGGAAATATAATGAAGCAATTCAGGTTAAGTACCTTGCTCAAGGGTACAACGGCAGTGTCCTACCTGGGAATCGAACCTGCAACCTTTCGGTTACAAGTCCTGTTCCTTAACCATAATACTACACTGCCGCCCAATAATAATTAATATTATTAAATTAATCCCATAAATGCAGCAAATAAAAAATCTATTGAGTAAGTGGAATTACAATCGGATTACATTTCATTATAAAACACCTTGTGTGCTCTGTACTGATGAAAGGGGCCCACAAGACCAGATGTGCTGTAGAGATGTGTAGGAGGATTCTGATAGGGAATTACAGATGTGCTGTAGAGATGTATATGTGGATTCTGATAAAGAATTACAGATGTGCTGTAGAGATGTATAGGTGGATTCTGATAGGGAATTACAGATGTGCTGTAGAGATGTATAGGTGGATTCTGATAGGGAACTACAGATGTGCTGTAGAGATGTATAGGTGGATTCTGATAGGGAATTACAGATGTGCTGTAGAGATGTATAGGTGGATTCTGATAGGGAATTACAGATGTGCAGTAGAGATGTATAGGTGGATTCTGATAGGGAATTACAGATGTGCTGTAGAGATGTATAGGAGGATTCTGATAGGGAATTACAGATGTGCTGTAGAGATGTATAGGTGGGTTCTGATAGGGAATTGTAGATGTGCTGTAGAGATGTATTGGTGGATTCTGATAGGGAATTACAGATGTGCTGTAGAGATGTATAGGTGGATTCTGATAGGGAATTACAGATGTGCTGTAGAGATGTATAGGTGGATTCTGATAGGGAATTGCAGATGTGCTGTAGAGATGTATAGGTGGATTCTGATAGGGAATTACAGATGTGCTGTAGAGATGTATAGGTGGATTCTGATAGGGAATTACAAATGTGCTGTAGAGGTGTATAAGAGGATTCTGATAGGGAATTACAGATGTGCTGTAGAGATGTATAGGAGGATTCTGATAGGGAATTACAGACGTGCTGTAGAGATGTATAGGAGGATTCTGATAGGGAATTACAGATGTGCTGTAGAGATGTATAGATGGATTCTGATAGGGAATTACAGATGTGCTGTAGAGATGTATAGGTGGATTCTGATAGGGAATTACAGATGTGCTGTAGAGATGTGTAAATCCCGCGCAGCTAGACCAATGAGGGAATAGCCCGGATCGAAGGTTTAAACGTGATATTTTCCGCTGTTGCTGTGGGAAAAGGTAAGACTGTTGAAATGTTACTGTTATTACAACCGGATGAGACTGCTTCTTTGAATTCGCGGGATCAGCTAGTAATGGACCACGTGTCAGAGACAATAGTACCACTTTGTCTCCCGTTCTAGTCTGGTCTGCGGGCTGACTCCAGCTTACCCAAAAAGGCAGCCTGGGTATATTTTATTAACGGTCAGCCACCAACGCTGATTCCATACTCGTATAAATCTGACTCCAATTTAATTATTAGTATATAATTTAAAAGGTAGAATTTATAATTGATTTGTTAAGATACTCTCGTACTCTGGAGCCTGTTCTCTGAACTGGATGCGCCGGTTCCACCGAGTGCTACATACGGCCGTTTATGTGCACCACTCACGGCTGACTAGATGTCTCCATTTATCTCAGAGGTTGCGGAGGAGACCACTTCATAAGGTATAGCCTATCTTAAAGGCTCAGGGACCCGAGAAGATAATATTGGCAACGTCCGTTCTCAACATGTATAAAAGGCATGCGGAGATGATCTAACTTAAGACAGAGTTCTACGGGTGCAATACACCGTGATACATTAAGCTTAACTAGTCAATCTCCCTAGATCAGCAGAGGGGGAAGTCCAGACTGAGGAAATCAATCAACTCATTACCGTGTTAACAGAGATAGAATGTCTTTTTCAGAGAAACCACACAAATCAAGTTTAACAGTTTACCAGGTAGGTTCTTTACTTTAAAATAATCAAATCATAGTTACAAATTACAACACAGCATATTAAAAATAGAGTATAGGAAAATATTAAATCATACCTGGCAATTCACTACACACAATACACAGAGTGAGATGTGCGGGAGAGTCTGATTACAGCTTCCCCGAGTTCCTTGTTTCCTATGCCTATAAGCCCAAACTCTGTGTTTGATCTGGCTGTGGCTGATCGTAAAACCATAAACTGGCCAGAAGGCTAATATTGCACCTTTCGTCCCTCCTTCAAGGGAGGTTTGGAAGAAAGAGTTTCCTGTGGTATAATTCCACAGTGGTAGTTTACTCCTGAGTTATGAAATATATATTTCCTCCATGTTGACCATGTAGGAAATATATGCCATTGCACCACACACACCAAGACCATCAAAACGATATCAAACATGAATAGGTCTACGTTCGTGTTGTCATGAGAATCCCATCTCTGCATAGTTTTCAAATGTGATTAATATTAATGCCACAAACAGTCCCAGGATGCCTGTTGAAGAACATTACATTATACCCTAGTTTACCCTGTTCAGTCAGGTACATTAACTGTGTGTATTTATTCATGTAACACTGAGAAACTGAACAATATATAGTTGTTCCTCTGGAAAAAGAGTGTACAATGTATGTTTCAGTGTCAGGACTATTTCCAGTATATACTGTACAATGTAGCATAAATATTCATCACATTTTAAGGTTTTTAAGCTTTAGGAAGACCAACGCAGTCTGTACTGTTATACCATGCTGTGATTTGAATGAAAGGGATGTGTGGTCCGCTCAGTGACATCAGGCGGGGGCAGTCTTGCATTGTCCGTGCGCGGGAGTTTTAAACAGATCAAAGTCTCTCCCAGGATCATAAAATCCTAGGACATTCTCGGACACCGTAAACCTTAGGCCAGATGGTCTCAGCAAACATCCTGGCACCAGACGTGTGACCTGATAGCCACTTCCCGGTATTGTGTGCTCTTTAGATGCTCTGGGGTGTCAATTCCCGTCTTACAGATGTATAGGTGGATTCTGATAGGGAATTACAGATGTGATGTAGAGATGTATAGGTGGATTCTGATAGGGAATTACAGATGTGCTGTAGAGATGTATAGGTGGATTCTGATAAGGAATTACAGATGTTCTGTAGAGATATAAAGGTGGATTCTGATAGGGAATTACAGATGTTCTGTAGAGATATAAAGGTGGATTCTGATAGGGAAATACAGATGTTCTGTAGAGATGTATAGATGGATTCTGATAGGGAATTACAGATGTGCTGTAGAGATGTATAGGTGGATTCTGATAGGGAATTACAGATGTGCTGTAGAGATGTATATGTGGATTCTGATAGGGAATTACAGATGTGCTGTAGAGATGTATAGGTGGATTCTGATAGGGAATTACAGATGTGCTGTAGAGATGTATAGGTGGATTCTGATAGGGAATTATAGATGTGCTGTAGAGATCTATAGCAGGATTCTGATAGGGAATTACAGATGTGCTGTAGAGATGTATAGTTGGATTCTGATAGGGAATTACAGATGTGCTGTAGAGATGTATAGGTGGATTCTGATAGGGAATTACAGATGTGCTGTAGAGATGTATAGGAGGATTCTGATAGGGAATTACAAATGTGCTGTAGAGGTGTATAGGAGGATTCTGATAGGGAATTACAGATGTGCTGTAGAGATGTATAGGTGGATTCTGATAGGGAATTACAGATGTGCTGTAGAGATGTATTGGTGGATTCTGATAGGGAATTACCGATGTGCTGTAGAGATGTAAACATGGATTCTGATAGGGAATTACAGATGTGCTGTAGAGATGTATAGGTGGATTCTGATAGGGAATTACAGATGTGCTGTAGGGATGTATAGGTGGATTCTGATAGGGAATTACAGATGTGCTGTAGAGATGTATAGGTGGATTCTGATAGGGAATTACAGATGTTCTGTAGAGATATATAGGAGGATTCTGATAGGGAATTACAGATGTTCTGTAGAGATCTATAGGAGGATTCTGATAGGGAATTACAGATCAGCTGTAGAGATGGATAGGTGGATTCTGATAGGGAATTACAGATGTGCTGTCGAGATGTATAGGAGGATTCTGATAGGGAATGACAGATGTGCTGTAGAGATGTATAGGAGGATCCTGATAGGGAATTACAGATGTGCTGTAGAGATGTATACATGGATTCTGATAGGGAATTACAGATGTGCTGTAGAGATGTATAGGTGGATTCTGATAGGGAATTACAGATGTGCTGTAGAGATGTATAGGTGGATTCTGATAGGGAATTACAGATGTGCTGTAGAGATGTATAGGTGGATTCTGATAGGGAATTACAGATGTTCTGTAGAGATATATAGGTGGATTCTGATAGGGAATTATAGATGTGCTGTAGAGATCTATAGCAGGATTCTGATAGGGAATTACAGATGTGCTGTAGAGATGTATAGTTGGATTCTGATAGGGAATTACAGATGTGCTGTAGAGATGTATAGGTGGATTCTGATAGGGAATTACAGATGTGCTGTAGAGATGTATAGGAGGATTCTGATAGGGAATTACAAATGTGCTGTAGAGGTGTATAGGAGGATTCTGATAGGGAATTACAGATGTGCTGTAGAGATGTATAGGTGGATTCTGATAGGGAATTACAGATGTGCTGTAGAGATGTATTGGTGGATTCTGATAGGGAATTACCGATGTGCTGTAGAGATGTAAACATGGATTCTGATAGGGAATTACAGATGTGCTGTAGAGATGTATAGGTGGATTCTGATAGGGAATTACAGATGTGCTGTAGGGATGTATAGGTGGATTCTGATAGGGAATTACAGATGTGCTGTAGAGATGTATAGGTGGATTCTGATAGGGAATTACAGATGTTCTGTAGAGATATATAGGAGGATTCTGATAGGGAATTACAGATGTTCTGTAGAGATCTATAGGAGGATTCTGATAGGGAATTACAGATGAGCTGTAGAGATGGATAGGTGGATTCTGATAGGGAATTACAGATGTGCTGTCGAGATGTATAGGAGGATTCTGATAGGGAATGACAGATGTGCTGTAGAGATGTATAGGAGGATCCTGATAGGGAATTACAGATGTGCTGTAGAGATGTATACATGGATTCTGATAGGGAATTACAGATGTGCTGTAGAGATGTATAGGTGGATTCTGATAGGGAATTACAGATGTGCTGTAGAGATGTATAGGTGGATTCTGATAGGGAATTACAGATGTGCTGTAGAGATGTATAGGTGGATTCTGATAGGGAATTACAGATGTTCTGTAGAGATATATAGGTGGATTCTGATAGGGAATTGCAGATGTTCTGTTGAGATGTACAGGTGGATTCTGATAGGGAATTACAGATGTTCTGTAGAGATGTATAGGAGGATTCTGATAGGGAATTACAGATGTGCTGTAGAGATCTATAGGAGGATTCTGATAGGGAATTACAGATGAGCTGTAGAGATCTATAGGAGGATTCTGATAGGGAATTACAGATGAGCTGTAGAGATATATAGGTGGATTCTGATAGGGAATTACAGATGTGCTGTAGAGATGTATAGGAGGATTCTGATAGGGAATTACAGATGTGCTGTAGAGATGTATAGGAGGATTCTGATAGGGAATTACAGATGTGCTGTAGAAATTTATAGATGGATTCTGATAGGGAATTACAGATGTGCTGTAGAGATGGATAGGAGGATTCTGATAGGGAATTACAGATGTGCTGTAGAAATGTATAGATGGATTCTGATAGGGAATTACAGATGTGCTGTAGAGATGTATAGGAGGATTCTGATAGGGAATTACAGATGTGCTGTCGATAGTTATATTTGCGTTCTGTTAGGGAATTACAGATGTTCTGTAGCGATTTACCTGTGGGTTCTGTTAGGGAATAACAGATGTGCCGTAGAGATTTACATGTGGGTTGTGTTATGGAATTACAGATGTGCTGTAGAGATTGACATTTTGGTTCTGATTGTGAATTACAGATGTGCTGTAGAGATGTATAGGTGGATTCTGATAGGGAATTACAGATGTGCTGTAGAGATGTAAAGGTGGATTCTGATAGGGAATTACACATGTTCTGTAGAGATATATAGGTGGATTCTGATAGGGAATTACAGATGTTCTGTAGAGATGTATAGGTGGATTCTGATAGGGAATTACAGATGTTCTGTAGAGATGTATAGGAGGATTCTGATAGGGAATTACAGATATGCTGTAGTGATGTATAGGTGGATTATGATAGGGAATTGCAGATGTGCTGTAGAGATCTATAGGAGGATTCTGATAGGGAATTACAGATGAGCTGTAGAGATGTATAGGTGGATTCTGATAGGGAATTACAGATGTGCTGTAGAGATGTATAGGAGGATTCTGATAGGGAATTACATATGTGCTGTAGAGATGTATAGTTGGATTCTGATAGGGAATTACAGATGTGCTGTAGAGATGTCTAGGTGGATTCTGATAGGGAATTACAGATGTGCTGTAGAGATGTATAGGAGGATTCTGATAGGGAATTACAAATGTGCTGTAGAGGTGTATAGGAGGATTCTGATAGGGAATTACAGATGTGCTGTAGAGATGTATAGGTGGATTCTGATAGGGAATTACAGATGTGCTGTAGAGATGTATTGGTGGATTCTGATAGGGAATTACCGATGTGCTGTAGAGATGTAAACATGGATTCTGATAGGGAATTACAGATGTGCTGTAGAGATGTATAGGTGGATTCTGATAGGGAATTACAGATGTGCTGTAGAGATGTATAGGTGGATTCTGATAGGGATTACAGATGTGCTGTAGAGATGTATAGGTGGATTCTGATAGGGAATTACAGATGTTCTGTAGAGATATATAGGTGGGTTCTGATAGGGAATTACAGATGTGCTGTAGAAATTTATAGATGGATTCTGATAGGGAATTACAGATGTTCTGTAGAGATGGATAGTAGGATTCTGATAGGGAATTACAGATGTGCTGTAGAAATGTATAGATGGATTCTGATAGGGAATTACAGATGTGCTGTAGAGATGTATAGGAGGATTCTGATAGGGAATTACAGATGTGCTGTCGATAGTTATATTTGCGTACTGTTAGGGAATTACAGATGTGCTGTAGCGATTTACCTGTGGGTTCTGTTAGGGAATAACAGATGTGCCGTAGAGATTTACATGTGGGTTGTGTTATGGAATTACAGATGTGCTGTAGAGATTGACATTTTGGTTCTGATTGTGAATTACAGATGTGCTGTAGAGATGTATAGGTGGATTCTGATAGGGAATTACAGATGTGCTGTAGAGATGTAAAGGTGGATTCTGATAGGGAATTACACATGTTCTGTAGAGATATATAGGTGGATTCTGATAGGGAATTACAGATGTTCTGTAGAGATGTATAGGTGGATTCTGATAGGGAATTACAGATGTTCTGTAGAGATGTATAGGAGGATTCTGATAGGGAATTACAGATATGCTGTAGTGATGTGTAGGTGGATTATGATAGGGAATTGCAGATGTGCTGTAGAGATCTATAGGAGGATTCTGATAGGGAATTACAGATGAGCTGTAGAGATGTATAGGTGGATTCTGATAGGGAATTACAGATGTGCTGTAGAGATGTATAGGAGGATTCTGATAGGGAATTACATATGTGCTGTAGAGATGTATAGTTGGATTGTGATAGGGAATTTACAGATGTGCTGTAGAGATGTATAGGTGGATTCTGATAGGGAATTACAGATGTGCTGTAGAGATGTATAGGAGGATTCTGATAGGGAATTACAAATGTGCTGTAGAGGTGTATAGGAGGATTCTGATAGGGAATTACAGATGTGCTGTAGAGATGTATAGGTGGATTCTGATAGGGAATTACAGATGTGCTGTAGAGATGTATTGGTGGATTCTGATAGGGAAATACCGAAGTGCTGTAGAGATGTAAACATGGATTCTGATAGGGAATTACAGATGTGCTGTAGAGATGTATAGGTGGATTCTGATAGGGAATTACAGATGTGCTGTAGAGATGTATAGGTGGATTCTGATAGGGAATTACAGATGTGCTGTAGAGATGTATAGGTGGATTCTGATAGGGAATTACAGATGTTCTGTAGAGATATATAGGTGGATTCTGATAGGGAATTACAGATGTTCTGTAGAGATCTATAGGAGGATTCTGATAGGGAATTACAGATGAGCTGTAGAGATGGATAGGTGGATTCTGATAGGGAATTACAGATGTGCTGTCGAGATGTATAGGAGGATTCTGATAGGGAATGACAGATGTGCTGTAGAGATGTATAGGAGGATCCTGATAGGGAATTACAGATGTGCTGTAGAGATGTATACATGGATTCTGATAGGGAATTACAGATATGCTGTAGTGATGTATAGGTGGATTATGATAGGGAATTGCAGATGTGCTGTAGAGATCTATAGGAGGATTCTGATAGGGAATTACAGATGAGCTGTAGAGATGTATAGGTGGATTCTGATAGGGAATTACAGATGTGCTGTAGAGATGTATAGGAGGATTCTGATAGGGAATTACATATGTGCTGTAGAGATGTATAGTTGGATTCTGATAGGGAATTACAGATGTGTTGTAGAGATGTATAGGTGGATTCTGATAGGGAATTACAGATGTGCTGTAGAGATGTATAGGAGGATTCTGATAGGGAATTACAAATGTGCTGTAGAGTTGTATAGGAGGATTCTGATAGGGAATTACAGATGTGCTGTAGAGATGTATAGGTGGATTCTGATAGGGAATTACAGATGTGCTGTAGAGATGTATTGGTGGATTCTGATAGGGAATTACCGATGTGCTGTAGAGATGTAAACATGGATTCTGATAGGGAATTACAGATGTGCTGTAGCGATGTATAGGTGGATTCTGATAGGGAATTACAGATGTGCTGTAGGGATGTATAGGTGGATTCTGATAGGGAATTACAGATGTGCTGTAGAGATGTATAGGTGGATTCTGATAGGGAATTACAGATGTTCTGTAGAGATATATAGGTGGATTCTGATAGGGAATTACAGATGTTCTGTAGAGATGTATAGGTGGATTCTGATAGGGAATTACAGATGTGCTGTAGAGATGTAAAGGTGGATTCTGATAGGGAATTACACATGTTCTGTAGAGATATATAGGTGGATTCTGATAGGGAATTACAGATGTTCTGTAGAGATGTATAGGTGGATTCTGATAGGGAATTACAGATGTCCTGTAGAGATGTATAGGTGGATTCTGATAGGGAATTACAGATGTGCTGTAGAGATGTATAGGAGGATTCTGATAGGGAATTACAAATGTGCTGTAGAGGTGTATAGGAGGATTCTGATAGGAAATTACAGATGTGCTGTAGAGATGTATAGGTGGATTCTGATAGGGAATTGCAGATGTTCTGTTGAGATGTATAGGTGGATTCTGATAGGGAATTACAGATGTGCTGTAGAGATCTATAGGAGGATTCTGATAGGGAATTACAGATGAGCTGTAGAGATGTATAGGTGGATTCTGATAGGGAATTACAGATGTGCTGTAGAGATGTATAGGAGGATTCTGATAGGGAATTACAGATGTGCTGTAGAGATGTATAGGAGGATTCTGATAGGGAATTACAGATGTGCTGTACAAATTTATAGATGGATTCTGATAGGGAATTACAGATGTGCTGTAGAGATGGATAGGAGGATTCTGATAGGGAATTACAGATGTGCTGTAGAAATGTATAGATGGATTCTGATAGGGAATTACAGATGTAATGTAGAGATGTATAGGAGGATTCTGATAGGGAATTACAGATGTGCTGTCGATAGTTATATTTGCGTTCTGTTAGGGAATTACAGATGTGCTGTAGCGATTTACCTGTGGGTTCTGTTAGGGAATAACAGATGTGCCGTAGAGATTTACATGTGGGTTGTGTTATGGAATTACAGATGTGCTGTAGAGATTGACATTTTGGTTCTGATTGTGAATTACAGATGTGCTGTAGAGATGTATAGGTGGATTCTGATAGGGAATTACAGATGTGCTGTAGAGATGTAAAGGTGGATTCTGATAGGGAATTACACATGTTCTGTAGAGATATATAGGTGGATTCTGATAGGGAATTACAGATGTTCTGTAGAGATGTATAGGTGGATTCTGATAGGGAATTACAGATGTTCTGTAGAGATGTATAGGAGGATTCTGATAGGGAATTACAGATATGCTGTAGTGATGTATAGGTGGATTATGATAGGGAATTGCAGATGTGCTGGAGAGATCTATAGGAGGATTCTGATAGGGAATTACAGATGAGCTGTAGAGATGTATAGGTGGATTCTGATAGGGAATTACAGATGTGCTGTAGAGATGTATAGGAGGATTCTGATAGGGAATTACATATGTGCTGTAGAGATGTATAGTTGGATTCTGATAGGGAATTACAGATGTGCTGTAGAGATGTATAGGTGGATTCTGATAGGGAATTACAGATGTGCTGTAGAGATGTATAGGAGGATTCTGATAGGGAATTACAGATGTGCTGTAGAGATGTATAGGTGGATTCTGATAGGGAATTACAGATGTGCTGTAGAGATGTATAGGAGGATTCTGATAGGGAATTACAAATGTGCTGTAGAGGTGTATAGGAGGATTCTGATAGGGAATTACAGATGTGCTGTAGAGATGTAAAGGTGGATTCTGATAGGGAATTGCAGATGTTCTGTTGAGATGTATAGGTGGATTCTGATAGGGAATTACAGATGTGCTGTAGAGATCTATAGGAGGATTCTGATAGGGAATTACAGATGAGCTGTAGAGATGTATAGGTGGATTCTGATAGGGAATTACAGATGTGCTGTAGAGATGTATAGGAGGATTCTGATAGGGAATTACAGATGTGCTGTAGAGATGTATAGGAGGATTCTGATAGGGAATTACAGATGTGCTGTAGAAATTTATAGATGGATTCTGATAGGGAATTACAGATGTGCTGTAGAGATGGATAGGAGGATTCTGATAGGGAATTACAGATGTGCTGTAGAAATGTATAGATGGATTCTGATAGGGAATTACAGATGTAATGTAGAGATGTATAGGAGGATTCTGATAGGGAATTACAGATGTGCTGTCGATAGTTATATTTGCGTTCTGTTAGGGAATTACAGATGTGCTGTAGCGATTTACCTGTGGGTTCTGTTAGGGAATAACAGATGTGCCGTAGAGATTTACATGTGGGTTGTGTTATGGAATTACAGATGTGCTGTAGAGATTGACATTTTGGTTCTGATTGTGAATTACAGATGTGCTGTAGAGATGTATAGGTGGATTCTGATAGGGAATTACAGATGTGCTGTAGAGATGTAAAGGTGGATTCTGATAGGGAATTACACATGTTCTGTAGAGATATATAGGTGGATTCTGATAGGGAATTACAGATGTTCTGTAGAGATGTATAGGAGGATTCTGATAGGGAATTACAGATATGCTGTAGTGATGTATAGGTGGATTATGATAGGGAATTGCAGATGTGCTGGAGAGATCTATAGGAGGATTGTGATAGGGAATTACAGATGAGCTGTAGAGATGTATAGGTGGATTCTGATAGGGAATTACAGATGTGCTGTAGAGATGTATAGGAGGATTCTGATAGGGAATTACATATGTGCTGTAGAGATGTATAGTTGGATTCTGATAGGGAATTACAGATGTGCTGTAGAGATGTATAGGTGGATTCTGATAGGGAATTACAGATGTGCTGTAGGGATGTATAGGTGGATTCTGATAGGGAATTACAGATGTGCTGTAGAGATGTATAGGTGGATTCTGATAGGGAATTACAGATGTTCTGTAGAGATATATAGGAGGATTCTGATAGGGAATTACAGATGTTCTGTAGAGATCTATAGGAGGATTCTGATAGGGAATTACAGATGAGCTGTAGAGATGGATAGGTGGATTCTGATAGGGAATTACAGATGTGCTGTCGAGATGTATAGGAGGATTCTGATAGGGAATGACAGATGTGCTGTAGAGATGTATAGGAGGATCCTGATAGGGAATTACAGATGTGCTGTAGAGATGTATACATGGATTCTGATAGGGAATTACAGATGTGCTGTAGAGATGTATAGGTGGATTCTGATAGGGAATTACAGATGTGCTGTAGAGATGTATAGGTGGATTCTGATAGGGAATTACAGATGTGCTGTAGAGATGTATAGGTGGATTCTGATAGGGAATTACAGATGTTCTGTAGAGATATATAGGTGGATTCTGATAGGGAATTGCAGATGTTCTGTTGAGATGTACAGGTGGATTCTGATAGGGAATTACAGATGTTCTGTAGAGATGTATAGGAGGATTCTGATAGGGAATTACAGATGTGCTGTAGAGATCTATAGGAGGATTCTGATAGGGAATTACAGATGAGCTGTAGAGATCTATAGGAGGATTCTGATAGGGAATTACAGATGAGCTGTAGAGATGTATAGGTGGATTCTGATAGGGAATTACAGATGTGCTGTAGAGATGTATAGGAGGATTCTGATAGGGAATTACAGATGTGCTGTAGAGATGTATAGGAGGATTCTGATAGGGAATTACAGATGTGCTGTAGAAATTTATAGATGGATTCTGATAGGGAATTACAGATGTGCTGTAGAGATGGATAGGAGGATTCTGATAGGGAATTACAGATGTGCTGTAGAAATGTATAGATGGATTCTGATTGGGAATTACAGATGTGCTGTAGAGATGTATAGGAGGATTCTGATAGGGAATTACAGATGTGCTGTCGATAGTTATATTTGCGTTCTGTTAGGGAATTACAGATGTTCTGTAGCGATTTACCTGTGGGTTCTGTTAGGGAATAACAGATGTGCCGTAGAGATTTACATGTGGGTTGTGTTATGGAATTACAGATGTGCTGTAGAGATTGACATTTTGGTTCTGATTGTGAATTACAGATGTGCTGTAGAGATGTATAGGTGGATTCTGATAGGGAATTACAGATGTGCTGTAGAGATGTAAAGGTGGATTCTGATAGGGAATTACACATGTTCTGTAGAGATATATAGGTGGATTCTGATAGGGAATTACAGATGTTCTGTAGAGATGTATAGGTGGATTCTGATAGGGAATTACAGATGTTCTGTAGAGATGTATAGGAGGATTCTGATAGGGAATTACAGATATGCTGTAGTGATGTATAGGTGGATTATGATAGGGAATTGCAGATGTGCTGTAGAGATCTATAGGAGGATTCTGATAGGGAATTACAGATGAGCTGTAGAGATGTATAGGTGGATTCTGATAGGGAATTACAGATGTGCTGTAGAGATGTATAGGAGGATTCTGATAGGGAATTACATATGTGCTGTAGAGATGTATAGTTGGATTCTGATAGGGAATTACAGATGTGCTGTAGAGATGTCTAGGTGGATTCTGATAGGGAATTACAGATGTGCTGTAGAGATGTATAGGAGGATTCTGATAGGGAATTACAAATGTGCTGTAGAGGTGTATAGGAGGATTCTGATAGGGAATTACAGATGTGCTGTAGAGATGTATAGGTGGATTCTGGTAGGGAATTACAGATGTGCTGTAGAGATGTATTGGTGGATTCTGATAGGGAATTACCGATGTGCTGTAGAGATGTAAACATGGATTCTGATAGGGAATTACAGATGTGCTGTAGAGATGTATAGGTGGATTCTGATAGGGAATTACAGATGTGCTGTAGAGATGTATAGGTGGATTCTGATAGGGAATTACAGATGTTCTGTAGAGATATATAGGTGGGTTCTGATAGGGAATTACAGATGTGCTGTAGAAATTTATAGATGGATTCTGATAGGGAATTACAGATGTTCTGTAGAGATGGATAGTAGGATTCTGATAGGGAATTACAGATGTGCTGTAGAAATGTATAGATGGATTCTGATAGGGAATTACAGATGTGCTGTAGAGATGTATAGGAGGATTCTGATAGGGAATTACAGATGTGCTGTCGATAGTTATATTTGCGTACTGTTAGGGAATTACAGATGTGCTGTAGCGATTTACCTGTGGGTTCTGTTAGGGAATAACAGATGTGCCGTAGAGATTTACATGTGGGTTGTGTTATGGAATTACAGATGTGCTGTAGAGATTGACATTTTGGTTCTGATTGTGAATTACAGATGTGCTGTAGAGATGTATAGGTGGATTCTGATAGGGAATTACAGATGTGCTGTAGAGATGTAAAGGTGGATTCTGATAGGGAATTACACATGTTCTGTAGAGATATATAGGTGGATTCTGATAGGGAATTACAGATGTTCTGTAGAGATGTATAGGTGGATTCTGATAGGGAATTACAGATGTTCTGTAGAGATGTATAGGAGGATTCTGATAGGGAATTACAGATATGCTGTAGTGATGTGTAGGTGGATTATGATAGGGAATTGCAGATGTGCTGTAGAGATCTATAGGAGGATTCTGATAGGGAATTACAGATGAGCTGTAGAGATGTATAGGTGGATTCTGATAGGGAATTACAGATGTGCTGTAGAGATGTATAGGAGGATTCTGATAGGGAATTACATATGTGCTGTAGAGATGTATAGTTGGATTCTGATAGGGAATTTACAGATGTGCTGTAGAGATGTATAGGTGGATTCTGATAGGGAATTACAGATGTGCTGTAGAGATGTATAGGAGGATTCTGATAGGGAATTACAAATGTGCTGTAGAGGTGTATAGGAGGATTCTGATAGGGAATTACAGATGTGCTGTAGAGATGTATAGGTGGATTCTGATAGGGAATTACAGATGTGCTGTAGAGATGTATTGGTGGATTCTGATAGGGAATTACCGAAGTGCTGTAGAGATGTAAACATGGATTCTGATAGGGAATTACAGATGTGCTGTAGAGATGTATAGGTGGATTCTGATAGGGAATTACAGATGTGCTGTAGAGATGTATAGGTGGATTCTGATAGGGAATTACAGATGTGCTGTAGAGATGTATAGGTGGATTCTGATAGGGAATTACAGATGTTCTGTAGAGATATATAGGTGGATTCTGATATGGAATTACAGATGTTCTGTAGAGATCTATAGGAGGATTCTGATAGGGAATTACAGATGAGCTGTAGAGATGGATAGGTGGATTCTGATAGGGAATTACAGATGTGCTGTCGAGATGTATAGGAGGATTCTGATAGGGAATGACAGATGTGCTGTAGAGATGTATAGGAGGATCCTGATAGGGAATTACAGATGTGCTGTAGAGATGTATACATGGATTCTGATAGGGAATTACAGATATGCTGTAGTGATGTATAGGTGGATTATGATAGGGAATTGCAGATGTGCTGTAGAGATCTATAGGAGGATTCTGATAGGGAATTACAGATGAGCTGTAGAGATGTATAGGTGGATTCTGATAGGGAATTACAGATGTGCTGTAGAGATGTATAGGAGGATTCTGATAGGGAATTACATATGTGCTGTAGAGATGTATAGTTGGATTCTGATAGGGAATTACAGATGTGTTGTAGAGATGTATAGGTGGATTCTGATAGGGAATTACAGATGTGCTGTAGAGATGTATAGGAGGATTCTGATAGGGAATTACATATGTGCTGTAGAGATGTATAGTTGGATTCTGATAGGGAATTACAGATGTGCTGTAGAGATGTCTAGGTGGATTCTGATAGGGAATTACAGATGTGCTGTAGAGATGTATAGGAGGATTCTGATAGGGAATTACAAATGTGCTGTAGAGGTGTATAGGAGGATTCTGATAGGGAATTACAGATGTGCTGTAGAGATGTATAGGTGGATTCTGGTAGGGAATTACAGATGTGCTGTAGAGATGTATTGGTGGATTCTGATAGGGAATTACCGATGTGCTGTAGAGATGTAAACATGGATTCTGATAGGGAATTACAGATGTGCTGTAGAGATGTATAGGTGGATTCTGATAGGGAATTACAGATGTGCTGTAGAGATGTATAGGTGGATTCTGATAGGGAATTACAGATGTTCTGTAGAGATATATAGGTGGGTTCTGATAGGGAATTACAGATGTGCTGTAGAAATTTATAGATGGATTCTGATAGGGAATTACAGATGTTCTGTAGAGATGGATAGTAGGATTCTGATAGGGAATTACAGATGTGCTGTAGAAATGTATAGATGGATTCTGATAGGGAATTACAGATGTGCTGTAGAGATGTATAGGAGGATTCTGATAGGGAATTACAGATGTGCTGTCGATAGTTATATTTGCGTACTGTTAGGGAATTACAGATGTGCTGTAGCGATTTACCTGTGGGTTCTGTTAGGGAATAACAGATGTGCCGTAGAGATTTACATGTGGGTTGTGTTATGGAATTACAGATGTGCTGTAGAGATTGACATTTTGGTTCTGATTGTGAATTACAGATGTGCTGTAGAGATGTATAGGTGGATTCTGATAGGGAATTACAGATGTGCTGTAGAGATGTAAAGGTGGATTCTGATAGGGAATTACACATGTTCTGTAGAGATATATAGGTGGATTCTGATAGGGAATTACAGATGTTCTGTAGAGATGTATAGGTGGATTCTGATAGGGAATTACAGATGTTCTGTAGAGATGTATAGGAGGATTCTGATAGGGAATTACAGATATGCTGTAGTGATGTGTAGGTGGATTATGATAGGGAATTGCAGATGTGCTGTAGAGATCTATAGGAGGATTCTGATAGGGAATTACAGATGAGCTGTAGAGATGTATAGGTGGATTCTGATAGGGAATTACAGATGTGCTGTAGAGATGTATAGGAGGATTCTGATAGGGAATTACATATGTGCTGTAGAGATGTATAGTTGGATTCTGATAGGGAATTTACAGATGTGCTGTAGAGATGTATAGGTGGATTCTGATAGGGAATTACAGATGTGCTGTAGAGATGTATAGGAGGATTCTGATAGGGAATTACAAATGTGCTGTAGAGGTGTATAGGAGGATTCTGATAGGGAATTACAGATGTGCTGTAGAGATGTATAGGTGGATTCTGATAGGGAATTACAGATGTGCTGTAGAGATGTATTGGTGGATTCTGATAGGGAATTACCGAAGTGCTGTAGAGATGTAAACATGGATTCTGATAGGGAATTACAGATGTGCTGTAGAGATGTATAGGTGGATTCTGATAGGGAATTACAGATGTGCTGTAGAGATGTATAGGTGGATTCTGATAGGGAATTACAGATGTGCTGTAGAGATGTATAGGTGGATTCTGATAGGGAATTACAGATGTTCTGTAGAGATATATAGGTGGATTCTGATATGGAATTACAGATGTTCTGTAGAGATCTATAGGAGGATTCTGATAGGGAATTACAGATGAGCTGTAGAGATGGATAGGTGGATTCTGATAGGGAATTACAGATGTGCTGTCGAGATGTATAGGAGGATTCTGATAGGGAATGACAGATGTGCTGTAGAGATGTATAGGAGGATCCTGATAGGGAATTACAGATGTGCTGTAGAGATGTATACATGGATTCTGATAGGGAATTACAGATATGCTGTAGTGATGTATAGGTGGATTATGATAGGGAATTGCAGATGTGCTGTAGAGATCTATAGGAGGATTCTGATAGGGAATTACAGATGAGCTGTAGAGATGTATAGGTGGATTCTGATAGGGAATTACAGATGTGCTGTAGAGATGTATAGGAGGATTCTGATAGGGAATTACATATGTGCTGTAGAGATGTATAGTTGGATTCTGATAGGGAATTACAGATGTGTTGTAGAGATGTATAGGTGGATTCTGATAGGGAATTACAGATGTGCTGTAGAGATGTATAGGAGGATTCTGATAGGGAATTACAAATGTGCTGTAGAGTTGTATAGGAGGATTCTGATAGGGAATTACAGATGTGCTGTAGAGATGTATAGGTGGATTCTGATAGGGAATTACAGATGTGCTGTAGAGATGTATTGGTGGATTCTGATAGGGAATTACCGATGTGCTGTAGAGATGTAAACATGGATTCTGATAGGGAATTACAGATGTGCTGTAGAGATGTATAGGTGGATTCTGATAGGGAATTACAGATGTGCTGTAGGGATGTATAGGTGGATTCTGATAGGGAATTACAGATGTGCTGTAGAGATGTATAGGTGGATTCTGATAGGGAATTACAGATGTTCTGTAGAGATATATAGGTGGATTCTGATAGGGAATTACAGATGTTCTGTAGAGATGTATAGGTGGATTCTGATAGGGAATTACAGATGTGCTGTAGAGATGTAAAGGTGGATTCTGATAGGGAATTACACATGTTCTGTAGAGATATATAGGTGGATTCTGATAGGGAATTACAGATGTTCTGTAGAGATGTATAGGTGGATTCTGATAGGGAATTACAGATGTCCTGTAGAGATGTATAGGTGGATTCTGATAGGGAATTACAGATGTGCTGTAGAGATGTATAGGAGGATTCTGATAGGGAATTACAAATGTGCTGTAGAGGTGTATAGGAGGATTCTGATAGGAAATTACAGATGTGCTGTAGAGATGTATAGGTGGATTCTGATAGGGAATTGCAGATGTTCTGTTGAGATGTATAGGTGGATTCTGATAGGGAATTACAGATGTGCTGTAGAGATCTATAGGAGGATTCTGATAGGGAATTACAGATGAGCTGTAGAGATGTATAGGTGGATTCTGATAGGGAATTACAGATGTGCTGTAGAGATGTATAGGAGGATTCTGATAGGGAATTACAGATGTGCTGTAGACATGTATAGGAGGATTCTGATAGGGAATTACAGATGTGCTGTACAAATTTATAGATGGATTCTGATAGGGAATTACAGATGTGCTGTAGAGATGGATAGGAGGATTCTGATAGGGAATTACAGATGTGCTGTAGAAATGTATAGATGGATTCTGATAGGGAATTACAGATGTAATGTAGAGATGTATAGGAGGATTCTGATAGGGAATTACAGATGTGCTGTCGATAGTTATATTTGCGTTCTGTTAGGGAATTACAGATGTGCTGTAGCGATTTACCTGTGGGTTCTGTTAGGGAATAACAGATGTGCCGTAGAGATTTACATGTGGGTTGTGTTATGGAATTACAGATGTGCTGTAGAGATTGACATTTTGGTTCTGATTGTGAATTACAGATGTGCTGTAGAGATGTATAGGTGGATTCTGATAGGGAATTACAGATGTGCTGTAGAGATGTAAAGGTGGATTCTGATAGGGAATTACACATGTTCTGTAGAGATATATAGGTGGATTCTGATAGGGAATTACAGATGTTCTGTAGAGATGTATAGGTGGATTCTGATAGGGAATTACAGATGTTCTGTAGAGATGTATAGGAGGATTCTGATAGGGAATTACAGATATGCTGTAGTGATGTATAGGTGGATTATGATAGGGAATTGCAGATGTGCTGGAGAGATCTATAGGAGGATTCTGATAGGGAATTACAGATGAGCTGTAGAGATGTATAGGTGGATTCTGATAGGGAATTACAGATGTGCTGTAGAGATGTATAGGAGGATTCTGATAGGGAATTACATATGTGCTGTAGAGATGTATAGTTGGATTCTGATAGGGAATTACAGATGTGCTGTAGAGATGTATAGGTGGATTCTGATAGGGAATTGCAGATGTGCTGTAGAGATGTATAGGAGGATTCTGATAGGGAATTACAGATGTGCTGTAGAGATGTATAGGTGGATTCTGATAGGGAATTACAGATGTGCTGTAGAGATGTATAGGAGGATTCTGATAGGGAATTACAAATGTGCTGTAGAGGTGTATAGGAGGATTCTGATAGGGAATTACAGATGTGCTGTAGAGATGTAAAGGTGGATTCTGATAGGGAATTGCAGATGTTCTGTTGAGATGTATAGGTGGATTCTGATAGGGAATTACAGATGTGCTGTAGAGATCTATAGGAGGATTCTGATAGGGAATTACAGATGAGCTGTAGAGATGTATAGGTGGATTCTGATAGGGAATTACAGATGTGCTGTAGAGATGTATAGGAGGATTCTGATAGGGAATTACAGATGTGCTGTAGAGATGTATAGGAGGATTCTGATAGGGAATTACAGATGTGCTGTAGAAATTTATAGATGGATTCTGATAGGGAATTACAGATGTGCTGTAGAGATGGATAGGAGGATTCTGATAGGGAATTACAGATGTGCTGTAGAAATGTATAGATGGATTCTGATAGGGAATTACAGATGTAATGTAGAGATGTATAGGAGGATTCTGATAGGGAATTACAGATGTGCTGTCGATAGTTATATTTGCGTTCTGTTAGGGAATTACAGATGTGCTGTAGCGATTTACCTGTGGGTTCTGTTAGGGAATAACAGATGTGCCGTAGAGATTTACATGTGGGTTGTGTTATGGAATTACAGATGTGCTGTAGAGATTGACATTTTGGTTCTGATTGTGAATTACAGATGTGCTGTAGAGATGTATAGGTGGATTCTGATAGGGAATTACACATGTGCTGTAGAGATGTAAAGGTGGATTCTGATAGGGAATTACACATGTTCTGTAGAGATATATAGGTGGATTCTGATAGGGAATTACAGATGTTCTGTAGAGATGTATAGGAGGATTCTGATAGGGAATTACAGATATGCTGTAGTGATGTATAGGTGGATTATGATAGGGAATTGCAGATGTGCTGGAGAGATCTATAGGAGGATTCTGATAGGGAATTACAGATGAGCTGTAGAGATGTATAGGTGGATTCTGATAGGGAATTACAGATGTGCTGTAGAGATGTATAGGTGGATTCTGATAGGGAATTACAGATGTTCTGTAGAGATATATAGGTGGATTCTGATAGGGAATTACAGATGTTCTGTAGAGATGTATAGGTGGATTCTGATAGGGAATTACAGATGTGCTGTAGAGATGTATAGGTGGATTCTGATAGGGAATTACAGATGTGCTGTAGAGATGTATAGGAGGATTCTGATAGGGAATTACAAATGTGCTGTAGAGGTGTATAGGAGGATTCTGATAGGAAATTACAGATGTGCTGTAGAGATGTATAGGTGGATTCTGATAGGGAATTGCAGATGTTCTGTTGAGATGTATAGGTGGATTCTGATAGGGAATTACAGATGTGCTGTAGAGATCTATAGGAGGATTCTGATAGGGAATTACAGATGAGCTGTAGAGATGTATAGGTGGATTCTGATAGGGAATTACAGATGTGCTGTAGAGATGTATAGGAGGATTCTGATAGGGAATTACAGATGTGCTGTAGAGATGTATAGGAGGATTCTGATAGGGAATTACAGATGTGCTGTACAAATTTATAGATGGATTCTGATAGGGAATTACAGATGTGCTGTAGAGATGGATAGGAGGATTCTGATAGGGAATTACAGATGTGCTGTAGAAATGTATAGATGGATTCTGATAGGGAATTACAGATGTAATGTAGAGATGTATAGGAGGATTCTGATAGGGAATTACAGATGTGCTGTCGATAGTTATATTTGCGTTCTGTTAGGGAATTACAGATGTGCTGTAGCGATTTACCTGTGGGTTCTGTTAGGGAATAACAGATGTGCCGTAGAGATTTACATGTGGGTTGTGTTATGGAATTACAGATGTGCTGTAGAGATTGACATTTTGGTTCTGATTGTGAATTACAGATGTGCTGTAGAGATGTATAGGTGGATTCTGATAGGGAATTACAGATGTGCTGTAGAGATGTAAAGGTGGATTCTGATAGGGAATTACACATGTTCTGTAGAGATATATAGGTGGATTCTGATAGGGAATTACAGATGTTCTGTAGAGATGTATAGGTGGATTCTGATAGGGAATTACAGATGTTCTGTAGAGATGTATAGGAGGATTCTGATAGGGAATTACAGATATGCTGTAGTGATGTATAGGTGGATTATGATAGGGAATTGCAGATGTGCTGGAGAGATCTATAGGAGGATTCTGATAGGGAATTACAGATGAGCTGTAGAGATGTATAGGTGGATTCTGATAGGGAATTACAGATGTGCTGTAGAGATGTATAGGAGGATTCTGATAGGGAATTACATATGTGCTGTAGAGATGTATAGTTGGATTCTGATAGGGAATTACAGATGTGCTGTAGAGATGTATAGGTGGATTCTGATAGGGAATTACAGATGTGCTGTAGAGATGTATAGGAGGATTCTGATAGGGAATTACAGATGTGCTGTAGAGATGTATAGGTGGATTCTGATAGGGAATTACAGATGTGCTGTAGAGATGTATAGGAGGATTCTGATAGGGAATTACAAATGTGCTGTAGAGGTGTATAGGAGGATTCTGATAGGGAATTACAGATGTGCTGTAGAGATGTAAAGGTGGATTCTGATAGGGAATTGCAGATGTTCTGTTGAGATGTATAGGTGGATTCTGATAGGGAATTACAGATGTGCTGTAGAGATCTATAGGAGGATTCTGATAGGGAATTACAGATGAGCTGTAGAGATGTATAGGTGGATTCTGATAGGGAATTACAGATGTGCTGTAGAGATGTATAGGAGGATTCTGATAGGGAATTACAGATGTGCTGTAGAGATGTATAGGAGGATTCTGATAGGGAATTACAGATGTGCTGTAGAAATTTATAGATGGATTCTGATAGGGAATTACAGATGTGCTGTAGAGATGGATAGGAGGATTCTGATAGGGAATTACAGATGTGCTGTAGAAATGTATAGATGGATTCTGATAGGGAATTACAGATGTAATGTAGAGATGTATAGGAGGATTCTGATAGGGAATTACAGATGTGCTGTCGATAGTTATATTTGCGTTCTGTTAGGGAATTACAGATGTGCTGTAGCGATTTACCTGTGGGTTCTGTTAGGGAATAACAGATGTGCCGTAGAGATTTACATGTGGGTTGTGTTATGGAATTACAGATGTGCTGTAGAGATTGACATTTTGGTTCTGATTGTGAATTACAGATGTGCTGTAGAGATGTATAGGTGGATTCTGATAGGGAATTACAGATGTGCTGTAGAGATGTAAAGGTGGATTCTGATAGGGAATTACACATGTTCTGTAGAGATATATAGGTGGATTCTGATAGGGAATTACAGATGTTCTGTAGAGATGTATAGGAGGATTCTGATAGGGAATTACAGATATGCTGTAGTGATGTATAGGTGGATTATGATAGGGAATTGCAGATGTGCTGGAGAGATCTATAGGAGGATTCTGATAGGGAATTACAGATGAGCTGTAGAGATGTATAGGTGGATTCTGATAGGGAATTACAGATGTGCTGTAGAGATGTATAGGAGGATTCTGATAGGGAATTACATATGTGCTGTAGAGATGTATAGTTGGATTCTGATAGGGAATTACAGATGTGCTGTAGAGATGTATAGGTGGATTCTGATAGGGAATTACAGATGTGCTGTAGAGGTGTATTGGTGGATTCTGATAGGGAATTACCGATGTGCTGTAGAGATGTAAACATGGATTCTGATAGGGAATTACAGATGTGCTGTAGAGATGTATAGGTGGATTTTGATAGGGAATTACAGATGTGCTGTAGAGATGTATAGGTGGATTCTGATAGGGAATTACAGATGTGCTGTAGAGATGGATAGGAGGATTCTGATAGGGAATTACAGATGTGCTGTAGAAATGTATAGATGGATTCTGATAGGGAATTACAGATGTAATGTAGAGATGTATAGGAGGATTCTGATAGGGAATTACAGATGTGCTGTCGATAGTTATATTTGCGTTCTGTTAGGGAATTACAGATGTGCTGTAGCGATTTACCTGTGGGTTCTGTTAGGGAATAACAGATGTGCCGTAGAGATTTACATGTGGGTTGTGTTATGGAATTACAGATGTGCTGTAGAAATTGACATTTTGGTTCTGATTGTGAATTACAGATGTGCTGTAGAGATGTATAGGTGGATTCTGATAGGGAATTACACATGTTCTGTAGAGATATATAGGTGGATTCTGATAGGGAATTACAGATGTTCTGTAGAGATGTATAGGAGGATTCTGATAGGGAATTACAGATATGCTGTAGTGATGTATAGGTGGATTATGATAGGGAATTGCAGATGTGCTGGAGAGATCTATAGGAGGATTCTGATAGGGAATTACAGATGAGCTGTAGAGATGTATAGGTGGATTCTGATAGGGAATTACAGATGTGCTGTAGAGATGTCTAGGAGGATTCTGATAGGGAATTACATATGTGCTGTAGAGATGTATAGTTGGATTCTGATAGAGAATTACAGATGTGCTGTAGAGATGTATAGGTGGATTCTGATAGGGAATTACAGATGTGCTGTAGAGATGTATAGGAGGATTCTGATAGGGAATTACAGATGTGCTGTAGAAATTTATAGATGGATTCTGATTGTGAATTACAGATGTGCTGTAGAGATGTATAGGTGGATTCTGATAGGGAATTACAGATGTGCTGTAGAGATGTAAAGGTGGATTCTGATAGGGAATTACACATGTTCTGTAGAGATATATAGGTGGATTCTGATAGGGAATTACAGATGTGCTGTCGATAGTTATATTTGCGTTCTGTTAGGGAATTACAGATGTGCTGTAGCGATTTACCTGTGGGTTCTGTTAGGGAATAACAGATGTGCCGTAGAGATTTACATGTGGGTTGTGTTATGGAATTACAGATGTGCTGTAGAGATTGACATTTTGGTTCTGATTGTGAATTACAGATGTGCTGTAGAGATGTATAGGTGGATTCTGATAGGGAATTACAGATGTGCTGTAGAGATGTAAAGGTGGATTCTGATAGGGAATTACACATGTTCTGTAGAGATATATAGGTGGATTCTGATAGGGAATTACAGATGTTCTGTAGAGATGTATAGGTGGATTCTGATAGGGAATTACAGATGTTCTGTAGAGATGTATAGGAGGATTCTGATAGGGAATTACAGATATGCTGTAGTGATGTATAGGTGGATTATGATAGGGAATTGCAGATGTGCTGGAGAGATCTATAGGAGGATTCTGATAGGGAATTACAGATGAGCTGTAGAGATGTATAGGTGGATTCTGATAGGGAATTACAGATGTGCTGTAGAGATGTATAGGAGGATTCTGATAGGGAATTACATATGTGCTGTAGAGATGTATAGTTGGATTCTGATAGGGAATTACAGATGTGCTGTAGAGATGTATAGGTGGATTCTGATAGGGAATTACAGATGTGCTGTAGAGATGTATAGGAGGATTCTGATAGGGAATTACAGATGTGCTGTAGAAATTTATAGATGGATTCTGATAGGGAATTACAGATGTGCTGTAGAGATGGATAGGAGGATTCTGATAGGGAATTACAGATGTGCTGTAGAAATGTATAGATGGATTCTGATAGGGAATTACAGATGTAATGTAGAGATGTATAGGAGGATTCTGATAGGGAATTACAGATGTGCTGTCGATAGTTATATTTGCGTTCTGTTAGGGAATTACAGATGTGCTGTAGCGATTTACCTGTGGGTTCTGTTAGGGAATAACAGATGTGCCGTAGAGATTTACATGTGGGTTGTGTTATGGAATTACAGATGTGCTGTAGAGATTGACATTTTGGTTCTGATTGTGAATTACAGATGTGCTGTAGAGATGTATAGGTGGATTCTGATAGGGAATTACAGATGTGCTGTAGAGATGTAAAGGTGGATTCTGATAGGGAATTACACATGTTCTGTAGAGATATATAGGTGGATTCTGATAGGGAATTACAGATGTTCTGTAGAGATGTATAGGAGGATTCTGATAGGGAATTACAGATATGCTGTAGTGATGTATAGGTGGATTATGATAGGGAATTGCAGATGTGCTGGAGAGATCTATAGGAGGATTCTGATAGGGAATTACAGATGAGCTGTAGAGATGTATAGGTGGATTCTGATAGGGAATTACAGATGTGCTGTAGAGATGTATAGGAGGATTCTGATAGGGAATTACATATGTGCTGTAGAGATGTATAGTTGGATTCTGATAGGGAATTACAGATGTGCTGTAGAGATGTATAGGTGGATTCTGATAGGGAATTACAGATGTGCTGTAGAGGTGTATTGGTGGATTCTGATAGGGAATTACCGATGTGCTGTAGAGATGTAAACATGGATTCTGATAGGGAATTACAGATGTGCTGTAGAGATGTATAGGTGGATTTTGATAGGGAATTACAGATGTGCTGTAGAGATGTATAGGTGGATTCTGATAGGGAATTACAGATGTGCTGTAGAGATGGATAGGAGGATTCTGATAGGGAATTACAGATGTGCTGTAGAAATGTATAGATGGATTCTGATAGGGAATTACAGATGTAATGTAGAGATGTATAGGAGGATTCTGATAGGGAATTACAGATGTGCTGTCGATAGTTATATTTGCGTTCTGTTAGGGAATTACAGATGTGCTGTAGCGATTTACCTGTGGGTTCTGTTAGGGAATAACAGATGTGCCGTAGAGATTTACATGTGGGTTGTGTTATGGAATTACAGATGTGCTGTAGAAATTGACATTTTGGTTCTGATTGTGAATTACAGATGTGCTGTAGAGATGTATAGGTGGATTCTG